>JAUNZO010000612.1:0-41973 GCA_031894775.1 Chloris gayana
ACTCCCTCTATCTCAGAATACTTGTCATGTTCATAGCTAGAATTCTACTACTATATACTTGGGCAACCAAACATATAGCCAGATTAACAAGTAAAAATTGATGGAGCCGGAGGAGTACAACTTATAGTTTCATCTCACTTTATGCAGATGCTACAAAGTTCTTGCTGTGCATTTTTACCAACGTTGCTCTCCGTCAAGTAGAAGAGTTAGCACTCATAGTTTTTCATAGACCTCTCTTCTAGAATGTGCCCTGTGAAAAGAGAAAGACCAGAACTTTGCGACTGGAAACTATATATTGGAAAAAAGCTGCCAATTAAGATGCTTTCAGAGTCAAAAATTGTACCTTTAGTTTACTTTAGCAATGCTAATTAATACATTCAGACTATCTTCTCTTGACCATATTGGCTGGCAGCACCAGACACTAGAGATTTGTTAAAAACCCTAGGGGTTTGTTGCGCTAATTAGTTTAGTGTCAAACTTGTGATTAAGTCAGTGGTTCTCGTTTCTTTCAGAGAAAGCATAACATGGTGCCTAATAATATTCTCGAAAGCGACCATCTGGTGGATACTATTCCGCGTGATATTGCTATAGAACCGGTGGATATACTATTCGGCAAAAAGGAGCTAGTTGACGAGTGCATGATAGTGGCACACGGCAACGGTCTAACGGCCAGCTGGCACGGTAACGGCAGTCATATTTGCCGAGTGCATGTGGCCCGACACTCGGTAAAGATGCACAGTTGCTGACTGTCATTTCTTTGCCGGCTGTCTGGGTCCTGGACACTCAGTAAAGAAGGTCTGTACTGAGTGTCCGGTGTTTGCCAAGTGCCTGAAAATCCGCACTCGGCAACGTCGGCAGCACTCGGCAACCGAGCGGTTTTCGGTAGTGGTTATGAGAAAAAATAAAATAGGAATTCTGACACATATACCCTAGCTCGGGGTAATTGAGATAACCCAGCCACTGTCAAACTTTAGGAAACCAGTGTCGTCATGTTGTCACCATGGTCCACGTAGCTGTTTCCTGTGACATTTTCTTAGTGAACTTTATAGCGAGGGTTCACAGCAATAGGTGGATTCCGCATCGTTCACAACTCTAGGGCTGACGTTAGTGTGACATGGATGTGTGATTTGCAGCAGACGGTTTCGAACCACATGCATTCTGCATGCACATAGCATGACTATACAAGCATTCAAAACACACAAAAAATTTAGTATTATATTGTGACATAATGTAATTTATTGCACGTAAAACTAGCAAGCAGATTCAAGAGAGGGTCTTAATTACATCTCAGACTATTTGTTGCCAATTATCATGTGATACGGGATTGTGTTCCATTTTGGTAACATTTTTCATTTCCCCGTCATAAATTGGTGAATATACGGCTATGAGAAAGGAAACCAGTAATGCTTTGCTAGTTACTATATATTGTTTCTACTACTAGTACATATTTTTTGTGATTGTTTATACTATAGATACTTGGTCATTCCACCATGTACCGTTACAAATGATGAATTTTTGGCCGGTTTCCACGCGCCCATCATTCCACCACTTATGGAGAGATTTAGAGATGTATGGTAAGGGGACATATCATTCACTGCCCCTTTGCATTGACCATAGCCAAATCTGGAATGGTACATTGAACCTGGACATATCATTCACTGCCCCTTTGCAAGTACTATGTACTTACTACCTTCGTCCCAAAAATATAAGCATTTCTAGACATTCATGAGATTCATAGCATCTCTAGTGAACCTAGACAACAAGTTGTTGAGATTCATTTTAAATGCTATGAACCTGTAATATAGCCAGAAGTGCTTAGATTTTCGGAGGATGGACTACTCTGGCTAGCTATACATTGAACGACGAAATCTGCATACACCGTACCCTCAAGCTAGGTGTCCACGTGCAATGTACCCAGCTACATGCACTTAATAAAGATAGCCAGGTATTGTATTAGGGCTGGTGATTACGGTATAGCTAATTTTCCTGCTAGCTCTATAATTTCTTTTACCTCGGCAACCAAATTAAGATTTAACTTCTCCAAAATTCACACGTTCTCCAAAATTCACACGTCCATTGAATCAAATAGTATCAGGTAGGTATCGAGCTAATATGTCAGTAGTCACAGAGAATATAGAAAACCAATGAAGTTATGGCAACAAAACAGATGGATGTGAATTGATCCAAGACACATGCAGATCTTACAAGGACGCATATACACCGTTGCCACGAATTGTGAAACCCCAACAAGAAATAATAATAAGATAAAAATAATGAAACAGAGAAGAGAAAATAAAACACAGGCAACAAGAAACAGATACAGACACACACGCTGGCCAATGCACACCGAGTCAAAGTTTCCTCCCAGGACCGTTCTTGTTGATGAAAGCATGCCCAATCCCTGGGCTGTGTCCAGGAACAGATGGGCGCACATCGTCGACGTCGACCATGGTGCCTTTGTCGTCGTGGATCTCCGACGAAGGTGATACAGCTCCCTCGATCACCCCCTTAGGCTTTGGTGATCCATTTCCATGTGATAACAAGTTTCTTCCACTCACGGTAGGGGCGTAGATGCCATTGGGCAGACTTCTCCCTTGAGAAGCCTGGAGTAGAGAGAACGACACAAGAACAAGCAGCAGTAGTGAACTAGCAGTGTAAACGTTAGTGTTCTTGTTTAGTGCCATTTCACAATTGATGTGATTGGCTAGCTCTAGAAGCTACAGCAGTGTAGAGACTACGTACTGCACAAAGAGGGGTTAGCTACAGAGCTATTAGCTTCAGTTTGAGTTGATGTGCAGTTCACTCCCCCGTGGAGGTCTATATATAGAGCCGGATTACACCGACCACAGGATTTCATATTGCATAACAAGATCATTGTGTAGCATTGCAGTCGGGAAATGATCTTGTTACAAGCATCATCGCACTTCATTGCAAGGCAAAGCTGGTATATTCAGAGGCATGCATGACAGTAGGTCGGGAGATATACCGTATCCCATAAAATCTGGTATTCAGGCAGTGACAGCAAGGTATTTCATCGTTAAGGAACAAAACTTTCTCATGATATGCATACTATATCATTTCCTGATTAAGTGAAATCAATTAATACGTTGCACCCTGTTATTGTTGCAATTTACAATGCCAGTAATCATCCCCCCCCCCCCCCAAAAAAAAAAATCATCGGACATGTTCGTCGACATGTTAGAGGGGTTTCACACACTTATTAGAAGTCTTAATTTTCATATATCCTCTGATATCTTTGAAAGACCAACGTGGATTTTCCAACCTCCGTTGCACATCTTAATTAAATTTGTCTATCATAGCTTGGTACCCTTTCAAACATCACATTATAATATCACAATTATTAATTAAGTTTTAGTCCCTAAACTTATTTGTTTGCAGCGATATAGGCTAGATTTTCATGGCTCGTTATAACAAGGTGAAATCAGGTGGCACAATATAGATTAAACGGTAATTATGTTACAATGAAACATCCAGGATCAATGTTAGATGCCACAAGAGTGGTACTAGATTGCAAAACGATTCCTTGCAGGCAGGTAATTTTTGCTTATTATAGCTAAAGCAAGTGAGAATACAGTTGTGCGCAATCCATGTGCGTGGTCCTTCGATCTTTGACCAAAGGAATTCACAATAGAATCACTCATGATTTTGTCGGGATGATCATGGGATATTCTAATTTGATGCTTTAACTACTTAGGCCCCGTTCGTTTCCACCCTCTAAAATTTAGATACTTGTCACATCAAAGAGAATCTTACTATTTAGTAGTATTTTTATTAATTTAATAACAAAACCTATGTCGCGACTCCCCTCTAATTTGCGAGACGAATCTAATGATCCTAATTAATCTATGTTTTGCTACAGTGATGCTACAGTAAACATCTTCTAATAACACCATAATTACCCTCGTTGGATTCGTCTCGTGAATTAGATAGGGGGTCTGCAATTAGTTTCGAGATTAGACTTTATTTAGTACTTCAAAATAATAAAATTCTCTTTGATTTGACCCCTCTAAAAATTAGATAGGGGGAAACGAACACCCCTTAACCAAATGCCATCAGTTCCAGACCAACGGGAAAGGACACACGGACAATTGATCCAGTGCATAACTACAAATTAACTATTATTGTGTACAGTCAACTTGCGCAGGTAGCAGCTAATACCTCAAGAATCTTACGTGCATGCATGCATGTGACATGCAGTCTCTTCCATCTTTTGATATAGGTATGTATGGACTAACATATATAACTTCACTACACTGCCCCTTCCTAGCAAAACTAAAAGGACTTAAAATAACTAAGTTAGGCAGTTGTATAACAAAAAAGAAACTTCAAATTAATTTCTAATTTGGAAATTAAAAGAATGCGTGGTTAAAAAAATTAACACAGAACAACAGACTCCATATATACACATACAACATGCTCCACCATCCACCGATTGTGAAAAAGAATCTTGTGATGAAAGGAATCTCCACCCACTGAGGAAAGGATCAAAGTGAATCTTGCAGGTTCCCCCATAGCAGTTTATTGCTGGCGCATTTGTACTTTCTCGACCAATTTTCCTTTCTACCACTTTCATGTATTATATGCTCTTGAGCTGTGGCGGCTGCTTTTGCCCTTCATGCTTACGAAGTGCCGCTGTTGGTTGGGTTGTCATGTTGCATGTTATTTAGGACTTAATTAAATACAGGACATGGCGGCTCTTAGAATGCCCTTAGGGCCGGGCCATGATTTGGAGCTCACACGACAAGCGGCATGAGAAAACGGCGGAACTGGTGGCTGGACGCTGTCGTTGGAGCCAAATGCGACCAAACCACATAGGGAATATACGCAGAGATCATATGGCGGCGCATGCGCCAGTTAGATTGTTAGCTCATGTGCCAGTTAGATTGTTAGATCTCTAGCGAGTGGCAGCTAATACCACGCATGTGAAGGAGCTTTTGCTCATGGTCGCTTCAATAGTTTTTCCTGACGACTGTACTTTGACCGATTGAAAATTATGCTAGTTCTGTCGCAGAGATCTGGATGCATATGAACTGGACTTCGTGACAGTTCAGATTGATTAAACAAACATGTAATAGCAGGTGGACAAAGGCCAAGGGATGTAAATGCATGCATGTTACTTCTACTTGGCAGGTTATTTGGTTTTTAATCCAGATTAATGCATACTGAGTGGACACTAATATGTAATGCTAGGAAAATCCATTTTATACGATAATTGTAGCTACACAGTCAGTGCAAATAGGTCTGTATGTGAAGCAGTTTACTTTCTAAAATTCCATTAATTAATGTTACACAATACAATAATAAGGGATATGGAGACATCAAGTACTATACTTAAACTAGCCGGCGACAACAGCTTGCAATCAAAGGAAAAATTTGTTTTACTGAGTGAAAATGTAAATGCTTGGAAAATCCATTTCTAAAAAGACCTTTAATAAGTTGTACAAATATGTCATAGGAAAAGGTTCGTTTTACTTCCCTAACAATTCACTTTCTTCATTCAACCCTTTAAATAAAATTATGGTTCAATTTACACCAATTCAAGTTGGCGTATTAATTACAACTCCTATTGAATGTTTTATTTGCGTTTTACTTCCCTAACAATTCACTTTCTTCATTCAACCCTTTAAATAAAATTATGGTTCAATTTACACCAATTCAAGTTGGCGTATTAATTACAACTCCTATTGAATGTTTTATTTGTTTCTCAGTATACAAGTTGAATTTGAAGTTCCTATTTTGTATGAAGATACTAGACACAACAAACTATGTTAAAATAATTACACCATTTTTATATTATTTTCATAGTCTAGTAGCAATTGATGATACCCGCATGCAAGTTAGATTAAAAACATAAGTCACAATTATTTATACATGGATTTTTGTGTGCCCTATCAGCATGCAATATTTGAGCATCAAATTCAACTTATATGTCGAGAAACAAAAAAAAGTGAATTGTGACATAAGTATGTTTTTAATCTTAGCCACGATTGCAATTGGGAGTAGACATTGCACCTATTTGATGAATTGTTCATGGGAGTAAATCAAGCCATAATTTTGTTTAGAGTGCTAGAAGGATAAAGTGAATTGTTAGGGAGAGTAAAATATTTTTTTATTTTAAAATTTTCATTAATTTCATATAATAAAATAGCAAGAAATATATATGTTTTACTGATGCGACAAACAAATCTCCAACTAATAATAAATTGTCTGTGACACAATTTTTAATTTATAAATTACTATATTAAAATGTGAAACAAAATTTTATGTAGGTTGGAAACATGTTCTAAGTGATGGTTATAGTTCAAGAACTACTATGATATTATGAAATTTTATCGCAACTAGTGGTAACAAATTATGTCTGGTAATAATAAGATAAATTCCATGGTGATTAACATATATGACATGTCATCACATTTTACTATAACAACTTGTGATGAGAAAACCATTATGTCATTACTGATGTCTGTATCAGTCTACAATATTGGTGGTGGAAATTAAAACTATGTTGTCACCAACTTCTATAATAGTGAGAAGAACAACGTGCTACCAGACCTTCTGACCAATGGTGGAACTGACAGTAGGGCCACTAGGGCTTTGGCCTCAAAACCACCTTAAGTACTCTTTTTTTCACCGTGTAGTTCATTGTCATCTGAAAATTGATGATGGAGTGGCCTTAGTCTTTGAAATAGCATGCGTCCCCCCGATTGTACGACCAATCATAATCAGCAAGAAACACCCAATGAAAATAAACAACTAACACTCACAGACAAGTCGGAAGAACAGTCACACTCACAACATTCCCGTACATTAGAATTAGCATGTGTACATCACCTTTGATGCCCAAACAGTTACAAATTTTCGTGGCAATTTTTACTACTCATACATTCAATGATGGTTGGGAGTTGAGTAATTAAATCATTTCTTTGTGGCTACTTTATTATGGCTCTAAAATGATATACTTGCTGATTTGTTCACCACTAATGGATTCTATTGAATTATATTGTCCAAATAGGTCTTAGAAATTAATGAATAAGGTTTGAAATAAAATTGTTGATATGTTACAAATAATGTTCAACTAAAATCTAAGTTGTTGGTATGCATGCTTTCCAAACCGGTAATTAACCTGGTACTTACTGAGATACATTCAGCTATATGATATGTGATTTTTGTTACCAGAAGAGGAATTAAATAAGTTTACTAGCTAGAGTTTTGTGCTGAATTCTGAAAAACAGGTACATGTGAATCCAGCAAGTTGAGCGTTGCTACTATATATATAATTTACAGGGCAGGTTAGCCAAAAATTTACAACATACATATTAAAAAAATTTCCTGCTCACATCCTACAACAAGCTGTTGACATATAAATATTGTGATATGAATCTGAGTGGGTTGGTTCCATCCCAAAAAAACCTAACCAGCTGAGCATAGCAAAACAAGATTAGCTACTACCTCCCTCTTCAATGAATCCAGACATTTTATTTTTAAAAAAAATAAAATAATATAAATATGGACATTCATAAATATAGGTAACAATGCTTAAAGAAGAGATAATTTCTTTCTTGGATCTAAAAGTGCCACCCCTTCCTTTATGGCTTTCTTGGCCTTTTTTGAAATGGACTTTCCTATGTGGACCGAAAGCTATTTGTCGTTCCTTTCTTGACCCTTCCATTAGATTTAGCTACAATGCTCCCTTTAGAATGTAGGATAGGAAAACAAAGGAATAGGAAAAATGTAGGAATTGAGTTTGTATGTTTTTAGAATCCTATGGGAATGAAAAACATAGGAATTGGGATGAGTAGTCCTTTGGTAGGCTCATAGGAAAAACAAAGGAAGCAATAACTTTCTCTTGCCTGGGAGGAGAAACAGAGGAAAGAAAAAAGAGATCTAACCTTTTGTTTTATTTCCTTCAAAATGAAGCATAGGAAACCATTCCTATGTAAACTATCATTTGGTTTTCCTATGAGACAAATGATCATGTAGAAAAAAATCCTTTACAATTCCTATCCTCCAAATTTCCTTTCTTTTTCCTTCAATCGAAAGAGAGCCTAACTGTGTTAAGTGAAGGGTCAAATGATCATTTTATCCCTAGCACAAAATTAGTCATACATTTTTCAATTTGTATTCATTTAAATGCCAGTGTTATTTTTATTCTATAATTGTGAAAAATGTCCACTCACTATTTTCCGCCATGAAAGCATAAATGTATCTATTTTGTAATTATAGAATAAAAAATAACGTTGTGATTAGGCAAAGTTAAACTGAAGTTGTAATGATGCAATGTTGCATCAGGGGTAGTAGTTATTGCACCCCCTCACTTGAACTGTAAGTAGCCAAAATTAACGGAAGGGACAAGAAAAAGGAATGACAAATTGATCTTGGTACTCATAAGGAAGTTTGTTTTAAAAAGGGTGAAGAGAAAAAAAATTAGCCAAAAATAGAATTTTCTTCTTATCCTTATATTATGGGTCTAAGGAAGAGAGGAAGTAACTAGTACCTCCTCTGTTATGAATTACTTGTCATCCTAGTTTTTTTCCAGATTCATTAAATATTCTTTGAACCTGGACAAACTGTATGTCCAGATTCATTGAACATTCTCTGAACCTAAATACTCAAAAATCCTCCCAAGATGACAAGTAAACAATTGTGACAGAGAGAGTACTAGCTACTAAGAAAAGTTTATAACATGGACATCGGCCCGATCTCATGGACAGATGGACGCACGTGCGCTCCGCCGTCACTTTGAGCTGCATGCACGTCACTTTGAGCTGCATGCATGCATGTGCATGCGTGGTTAGGTCTAGTTCGGCACGACTATCTAGATCGCAGAATATTCCCTCTCGTGACTTTGCCTACCGTAGATTCTCTCAGACGACATTTGGTCCAGATTCCTCATGCAACCACTGATCTTATGTCCTTTGCTCGCCCTCTGATCTTCTCCACTTGCCACTAAACAAGAGGTATCATATGCATCAACAGTTTGCATTGTGTTATTACGTGGAGCGAGTTTGAGCATACTTCCTCAGTCCAAAAACACATAATTTGATTGCCCGAGAGTGAGCTTTGGTGGATGAGTTCTATTATAATATTGTTTTGACAGTCTTTAGATCATACATGGAAGTGAATATGATTACATTAATGTCAGACTTGGATCAGATGTTTCTTTTTATATATGTTAATTTATAACTAAACCTGATATTTGGAAGTAAAAAATATGCCTTATATCTTCTAGAAATTAAATATTGTTTTTGTTGAATTAGGAGGGCGAGGTAAACCATTGTTGCAAAGAAGGGCATGTGAACAAGGCAAACGTTAATATATTAATGGTAAGCTATTATACGGAACCATGGAGGCTAAGGCGTGGGGTATATATAATACAGGTTGAAAACCCGCGCGTTGCAGCGGGACTAAAAGATATTAACTTTAAAATTATAATCTTGGACTAATTGTGTTAATGTCTAACATCCATTTTTTATCAAATGGTTAAAATTAATTATGGTGTGCCCTCAAAAAAGAAATTAATTTTAATGACGTGGCGCAACGTGGATTAAGAGAAATAGCCATTAAGACGTGCTAGTGGGTTGCATCTTTTATATATAAATAGCTACATCAACCAAAAATTGAAAGCACTACCCCTCGTAAAAATTGTACCACTTAAACAGAGAAGATCTAGATTAGTGGTGAACAAACAAATTTGCCTGCATATAATACTCCACAAGGAGTATTGAAAGAAATATCAGAGTGTAACATCTGAGGTGGGGCGTGCATCAGACACTAAATATTTTGAATCAATAAACTTGCTTTCTTTAAGATACTTTATAGGTGAGAAGTGCTTCTTTTCAGGATCTCTGCTTGTGTATTAGGTCATTTTTTAAAGAACCTAAACTAAGGAATCAAACTTGAATATCAAATGATTAAATCGATACCTTTTTGTACTGTCGTACCATACATAAATTTGATTTAGTCCAGCAATCGTAGAGTACGTTCAAAGTTCAAACTGAGCAGGGTAGATGGTGGGTGCTTGACTGTACCTGTGAAACATGAAATACCCTCTCCTATATTGTCGTCATAAGATGTATCGGCGATCCGTTCCTGACAGAACAAATTACATGTGTCCAGATAATCCTGTACATCACATTTTTTAGCCGAATCCTGTATATCACATTCGTGATGACCACTTGACAAGAGTGATGATTTTACTCTAGGGGAAAATTAAATGGCATGTTTAATTTAGCTAAGACACACATCAGCACTTTTTTAGCATAAATATGTTCACCGCATGAGAATCAAGACAAATTGATCATGTATATATTCAGCCGGTAAAGATACAGTTACATTTCATTTTATCGGCATATACAAAGTTTTAAAAAAAACATAATAATAGTCTATAAATACTGTTGACGAGCACTAGTACCATTCTCGTTTGAAAAATACTATAGTTAACACATTAACTTATTATTACTATTTTCAAGTTTCAATCATGTTTGTATAAGAACAATATCTATTTTAAGAGATAACTACTCAGCCTCCTATCAATAAATCAGAGCTTTTTTTTTACTACCATGGTCCTACAGGAAGGTTGAATAAGTATATGGATCAATCACCTTTAGATATTTAAGTACATAGATGCATGGCCCATGCATGTTTACATTATTATTTCCAAAGAAAGTTAAATACAATCCCATTCTCATTGCACCTCATTTTACAATGTTACGCCATGCACTTTCTTTGAAATTGTTTAGTGATTCTCGCTCCATGTGCAAGACAGTTTATAATGACAAAACTAGCCTGTAATATGTTACAAACTCTTTGGATTACTAAGCACCTCACCTTAGGTAGGTAGGTATCTTTCTCGTGGGTGTTGTCATCAGCCTCCCTATAAATAGGCATGGAGTTTAGGAGGTAGCATCCATCCATCAATAGGCGCTGTAACTAGCAGAAAGTGATATCATCTTAGCTCTGTTCCATTAGCTGCTTAAGCTAGCTATCTAATCCCCACCCTTTCTCCTTAACAAATGGCTATCAACAAGTCCTCTAACATCATGAGCAGAGGTGCCCTCATGGTAATCTTACTTATTATAGCTTCTCAAATTATGCCATCTCACGGTTCTCTGATATCAGTAAATAGAAGAAATCTATCGCATTCATATGCCACTGCGAAGGGTATGATTGAGGGCAAGGTCACTCCAACAGAAGGTGGGGGTTTTCCAGGGACGACTGATGATGTTCGCCCCACTACCCCGGGCCATAGCCCAGGGATCGGCCACGCATTCATAAACAACAAACTGGGTAGGAAGCTGCTTATAATTACTCGATGATGATGAGTGCCTTAGCCTTAGACTAGAGAGAACAGCAACAAGAATGTATTTCTTTCTTTCACATGTCATGTAGCTCTATGCTTCTTTCGTCTGATGTATTTTTAATCTTCTTTCTTTAGTAGATGTATGGTTCCACAATTTGTTGAATTCCAGCCCTTTGTATTATGGGGCAAAAAAAAGGAAATACAAATATTCTCCTTGTGTTTGTCTGGTTCTATCTATGATGTGTATATCGGAAACTTAGGTCAGTCTCAATGGGGGTTTTATGGACAATAAATAGAGTGTCATGTAGGCATTTTCTATGATATGACAGTGTATTAATGAGAAGAGAGGTGAAATGAGTTTCATGAGGATAAAACCCTACATACACAGTTACCAAGACAGCTTGTGTCTTACATGTAACCTAGAAAACAACAATAGATGAAACTATGCACTGAGAGATGGGTGTTTCATCCTAGTTTCAAACATTTTTAGATGACGTGTCACTCTAGGTAATTGAGTCCATGAAACTTTCATTGAGACCGGTCTTACACTTTGACATAGCTATTGTGTAACCCACGTACACGGTGGACCATTATTACAGGCTTTACATACTAGCAATACAAGATTTAATTCCAATGTAGTCATTCATTTTTCAAAAAGAAAAAAATATATATTTCTGGTCCATCGGGAAGGGCGAATATGGCTAGGACTTGCCAGTCTGCACGTAAGTCTTTTGCTTCCCTATGCTATGAACAAGGATTACAACGAACTTAACAATTCCCCTCCCCTCCGGATGGGGGCCCTTATCCATCCACTTGCACACTTTATTACTGGTGTAAGTGTTTCAGTTGGACCTGGCTTCCTGATGGTTTCCCTATGATCAATTAGATTAAGTTTTGGTTGTAATTCTAACTATTAAACTCATAAAGATGAAAAGGTTAACGGCACCACTTAATAATTTCTAAGATGTAGTAGGAACGAATTAATTAAGGTGGCCCATCTAGGTTTAATTTAGCTACATTATTACTTTTCACACTTCTTTCCTTTTTCCTTAATATGAAAAATATCATAAGTTACTTTCAAAAAAGAATAAAGCATTAACACACATAAAAAGAAGGTAACCTAGAGTATTTGAGGATGTAGCCACCACAACAACCAATGATCTTATTTTTATATGTATATGTATTCCCCAAATTTATTATATGGACCCAGATGATAACATATTTATTCCAGCTGTTCCATTAGCAGTTGAAATATGCATTTCTTTTACAACACTGGTAATAATGTAGTCAATTTGTCTATATTATCTAGGAAAAGTTGAATGGCCTACATGTTATGATAGGACGTAGAGAAGTGCACCCGTACTGACATATAGTACATTGTGAAACCAAAAAGGCGCAGCTTTCTAGTCTAGAGATAAAAGAACAAAATCTAAATGGGAAAGTAGTTGTCGTACCATGTACAGTATGCTGAATAATTCAAGCGGAACCGGCAACCGTGCAACTGCAACTACATTGATTATGTTAGCTGGGGTTAACATCCAGATTCCGGCCAGCTAATCTCAGCCTACACCCGCTAGTGGAGAGGAGCATGCGCGCGTTACGTGCAACGTAACCTTTTGCATGTGTCGGCACAGAAAGCTTGTCGGTTAGAGCTTCTCCCTTCGTCTGGGAACTGATTACAATAGGATTGTTTCTGCGGCTAGGGCCGGGATCTCACGTAGAAGTAGAATATCCTTGATTTGAACTTTGATCCTTCATGTGCCAGAGCTACCTTTTTGCATTGGGTAGTAAAATTTAAGCTCCAGTCTATACCTGCAGCAGCCAAGGCCTGTCACAAGAGTACTTGTATTCTATACTAACAGTTTGTGATCAATTTGTTTAGGTATTCGGGCGTACTTGTAGGTGATTTAAGGGTGTGTTCGTTTTCTGAGGTCTAAACTTTACAGCTGTCACATAAAAAAGAATCTTAATATTTATGAGTACTAAATAAAGTTTAATTGCAAAATAAATTACAGACCCTTAGACTAATTTACGAGACGAATCTAATGAGGTTAATTAAGTCGTGATTAGAAGACGGTTACTGTAGCAACACTTTAGCAAAACATAGATTAATTAAGCTTATTAGATTCATCTCGAAAATTAGCATCAATCTCTAAAAGAGTTTTGACATTAAATTGATCGAAATATTCATAAATAGTAAGATTCTCTTTGATGTGACGTGACAGTGCTAAATTTTAGAGGGAGGGAAACGAACAGCGCCTTAGTGACAAGAGGACGACGCACACGCAGGTTAATTGTTTACATTGTCCTAAACTATCGCGTACTCCTCCTATGCCTGGCACACATCAATAGACGGCCCTAGCTCTCGCGGAGAGTCACGCATTGCAGAATGAAGAACTGACAGTGACAGCAGCATCACATGCATACATATGAGCAGCTCCGGTGGCACAACCGCACAAGCAGCAAAAGCAAGCCATTACGTGCGCGCCCGCCAATTTTCGAGGTCCGTGCATGGCGACATGTATAGATTTGACAAATACTTACGCAGCAATATAATATGCGCGGTCCCTGTGGAATATTCAGTCGCCGACATGCATATACTCTATGTTGATTCCTTAGGTTTAAGTAACATACAAGCAGCTTTTTGCTATGCCAGCTGCTAGTAGTCCTTTTTATTCATTGCAACCATATGTAGGAAAACAGAAAAATGCCAGGCTACAAAAAAGCCCCTAGATATAGGCTCAAAGGACAACACAGCTCATCAGTTTGCGGCAACTAGCAAGTTTTTAAAGGAACCGGCTTTTGGTTCTGGTCACTTCTTTGTTGAGTTGCTTTTGCTGAACATGCTTAAAAGCTTTCAGATTTCATTAATGAGGATCAGTACGAGCATTAACAACACGAATATTGTTGCAATGCAAGAAAAGAGATCCTTTCTTTTCACGACGCCGCCTCCCTAGCAGCCCCAGGGCACGTCGTCCCTCCTGGCCCCTCTCCTAACCTTCAACGATCTCGCCGGTGGTTAGATAGTGGGGTCTCGTATCTATAGTAGTAGTGTCAATTTGAGTCTTTAGTTCAGAGTTTAGGTCCACCTATGTTGAATTCTTTGTGTTGCAATTTTAGTATTTCTTTCGTCCTCGCCTTTGAGGAGGTTCACCGGTGACGTCGGCAACATTCGCAGCAAGACGACATGAATACTAGGGTGTTTTGATGGCGACGGCGAGGCGGAGACGATGTTTCCGTAGTGCCTTTCGCATTTTATCATGGTTCGATCCGGCAACAATAAAGAGTTAGTGATATGCCATGCATGCTATGGAGATTTTACCAATTCTCATTCATCGAATTAAATCCATCTTCACAATGAATTTGAAGGCAGTGAATCTAGTGGCTTCAACAAAGTTTGGCGTATCTTATTGGTAGTTAAAGAGGATATAGCTTTGACGATACAATTCTTGCTTTTTTTACGTCATATAGATCGGAGAAAAATGTCAAAGATGAGAAAAATGTTTAGATGTTTTCTTTTGTTTTATTCATCTTTGAGAGTCCTAATGTAAGGGTTTTCTACTCTTTTATATTTTAATAGAATCTTTAAAAAAACATAAGCAGTAAGAGCTTAGTTTGATATGTATGGAGGCCACAAATAAAACCCAGTTTATCATGTTGTTTCTTCCGCCCAAGCATGCCCAGCACTATTATTTTGTTGTTTATTTAAAGATGCGCTAAGCACGCATCACAGATAACACGGAATCGAAAAATATGGGAAAGTAAAGAAATATAATATGTTCTTATCTTGCCACCGATAGTTAAATACATATAACGAGAAATGATCCACAGCACTCCAGTTCGCCGTCTGCACGAGATTACTAATGAAGCCACTATCGTGCGCTATCTTTATTTATTCCTTGCCAAAAACTGAAATGTGTTCTTTTCTGCAGTTGTCGATTGAGATTATATATATGAATGAGCCTTATATCTCTCTTCACTTAGTGATACATAACTTATGAGTGGTGCACGCGCGAGCTTTGTCGGGTAATCTAATTGTTTGCAGCACTCATGCGGTGGGTCCGGCCTGTATGCGTGTACTTTCGAGTTTTGGTTAAGCGGGACAACAAATTAGTGAGTAATATATACATATCCTAAGGACAAGAATAATGTTATGGCTAACGACAAACATAAATGGTTCAGCACGCTCAGGATTCCATGTTGTACTTTTGCAACTATTTTTTGCCGGGTTGCTCTTTGTAATTCTGACGACGGTCATTATTTACCAATTCCAACCGCCCACGCGTTAGCAAATGACGGTACATTAGCATAGATACAACTGAAAAATAATTGTTTTTGCAATGAAACTGAAAAATATTTTAAAATAACCAATCCCACAAGTTTGGTGAGAGTTGTGCATTTTAGAAGCCCAATGCAAAGTAAAATTGAACAGAATTGGACCCATCAACTTATCAGTACAAATGTTTTCAGGTCCAAAATAATGGCTATTATTTTCCCTCAACTAATGACCATTAGTTAGATCTAACGGTTTAGATTAAATTTTAGAAGTTAATAACTAATGGCCATTAGTAAGGGTAATATTGTCAAAATAATATGATTATAATACAAAAATTCATCATAACTAATAAGTTAGTCAATTTTTGCATGAATATGTTATAAAATATTTATTTTAAATTTGATTAATCATCATCATTATTATTGTAGTCGGGTTTTAGTGTATTTAACACAAGGTTGTATGATAAAAAATATTATTTTTTAATGCAATTACTAAACTACCCTTGAACTAATGGCCATTAGTCAAAAAATAATGGCCATTATTTTGGACTTGAAAACCTCTCTACAGATAAGGGTTTATTCGAATAACGACATCATTCCTGTTTGTTATTACTGACAATATGTTTACGGGTTATGCGAGAGATCAGTGGTGACAAATTACGCCAGTTCAGACACATCCAGGCTAAGAGGTGAAACCCTGCATCATATCTTGGTGTTTGTACTAATGATCATGTGAGATGAGTGTGTTCCAACTCATCTTCTTTTCTAGGAGTCCAGCCCATCCGATGGCCAAGGGTTACAAAAGAATTTCCTAATTGATTACAACAATATATCAAATGGTAAATGTTTTTGTTGAACCAAGAGCAAAATCAAACAGAAAGTCAATAAAACCAAAATCAAGAACGAAGAGAGTTTGAAATGAAGCAATATTGCCCCTATATTGGCTTTGCTACCTCCCAATTATTATGAAGTAGAACAGGAGGGCGGCACAGCCAGGTATTCTTCCAAGAGCTTGCTCGGGAAAATAAAATCCCACAAAACTTTGTCTCCGATTCAATTTATTTTTATTTTTATTTTTGAGTGGAAAGATAAGACTAGGAAATAAATTCGTATATCAAAATGTTTATTTTTACTAGAGCAATAGCTACTAGTTAACAATATAATTTCGAACAACAGTAAACTCTTAAATGTGTCCCTTCCCTAGCAACAGTGAATACTTGTTGGCATCTACCAAGTTTCACCAAACAAATAGTCCTGACAAGGTGTGAGAAAAACTTGTAAGTAGAACTTAACAAATGGTTAATGTGGGAAAAGTTAGATCCACAAGCGCACAGATATCATGTTCTAGCATTTCACAATTGAGTTACTCCAAAGTTGTCATTTATAGTTCTCCCAAGGGAAGGCTATGAGATAAGACACTATCATGCTCATAACAATATTATCAATTACTTGACCAAAGTCCTAGCAAGGGAAGTTAATAGATAAGATAGTTGGATAATTTGACACACAAGACATACCAGTCTTGCAATAGTACAAAACCTAAGTTAAGCAGGTTTGGGAAGAGTTAAGTTGGTCACTATGATACTTCTATACTCCTATCTATAGGTTACATACAAGCAAGCACATACAAGCCTAAGTCCTATGCTCTATCGAACCAGAGAGGATAACTAGGCTTGAGAGGGCTGTCACCACATGAAAGTAAACCCTCTAGCTAAGGCCAGCAGCCCTCTAGCTACTATACATGACAATAAGGCAATTATGTCCCTGCCGCTAGTCCAATTCCCGTCCGTGAGGCAATCCCGGACTCAATGGTATTTACCAACCCAAGCATCACGCTTAGATTGCAAAACAATACTCTTATTCCCCGTTGAACTTTGACATGGATCAACAAGTCAGGAACAAGAGCACATCTAACTCTCACCCTATGGATCAACAAGTCAAATACTAGAACATGCATAATTCTGACCCTACAAATCAACAAGTTATGTAATATAGCATGCCTAACTCCAACCCTACGGATCGACAAGTTATGGACTAAAGCATGTCTAGCCTCAAAGTGCATTGAACAAGTGTCATCATATAGATCGACTAGTATGAGTATGTACAACATAAAGGTACCAAACAAGACTAGGCAATAATCACATAAAAAGTACATGACTATCACACTAGTATAAGAATAAAGCATAATCATAATATGGAGTAAACAAGATAAATATATTGATAAACTAGGTAAGAGTATTACAAGAGAGGGATAGTATTAGAACAATACCCGAGGGTCTCCAAGACTAGGTCGGGGACCTCTAATCAACTCTATCACATCCTAATAACTAGAGATTAAGTACAAATGTAGAGAATGGATCCTTATTGGTGTGTCTTGCAAATGAGGGGTACCTCTCCTTATATAGTACCCCTCACCTTATATAGGATCTAAGAGGCAATTCTGAGGTGGTTCTAGGCGTAGGAATGAGTGGGCGTGCACGAGATGCGGTAAGTTTTGGTGGGAGGGTCTTCCCGCCAAAGATGGGCGCCAAAGGCCACCAAATTGGGTTGGCCGACGTACTTTTGGGCCCTTTTGGCCCAGGCTTTGGTCGGTGACTCTCCCCGGTCCCTTAGCCCATATATCAAAATTTTCCCTTGTATGGACCTTGATAAATTGGATTTTGGGCATCTATATGCATGTGGTAGTTTGTGGAATATTCTGATCTACCGCTTTATTTTTCATGTCACCTCATATCTATGTACATTCCTTGTGCATCAAATAATCTCCAAGGGCATGTGGAACTATATTATTTAAAAGGGAAAAGTTCATTTTACTCCCCCCCCCCTCCCCCGCGCGAACAATCCACTGTGTCTAAATTACATCACAAACAAAATCTTGGCTCACTTTACACCCTTAAATAATTCAAGTTTTCTCAATTTACTCCCTTATGTAATTTTTCTTTTTTGTTTCTCTCTGTACGATTGGAATTTGAAGCTCTAATTTTACTTGATGACAGATGATACTATTCTCTATATAAAAGAAAATATTTTATATTTTTTCTTAAATATTTTGTATACAATTCTGTAACTATATAATTAAGATGATATGCTATTAAACTATAAAAAATATGACCAAAATATATATTATTTTTAATGTAAGTTTAGATGAAAATTATTGTAGTGTAAAATATGAGCACTAAACTCAGATCTTACAAAGAGAAATAAAAAAGAGAAATTGCATAAGGTAGTAAGTTGTACCAACTTAAATAGTTTGAGGGAGTAAAGTGAGCCAAGATTTTGTTTGGGGTGTAATTTGGACAAAGTGGATTGTTCGGGGAGTAAAATAGATTTTTTCCCCTATTTGAAAACAATACATGAGATGTAGATGTTAGATCTCCTTTATTTCTGAGATATATGACGGTAAGATATGCGCTTAGTGACCGTCAACAATATGCCCAGGTTTGAGAGCCGTAGGTGGTCTCGATGGTCTTCCATGTCGCGGTCGCTGTGGCGCATGTCGTGACATGCTGCAGCACCTCCTTCATTGCCGATGATAGGAGGAAACCAAGGACCTGCTGGTTTGTGGCCATCCATGCCTCATACACTGGATTGTATATTTTTCACTTCTTTAGTGTTAACCTTGGCGTGAATCTTCGCCCAGGGGGCAGTAGTCACGCCGGAGAGGTGCCCTCCAATCGTGCTCCTTGCACAATGGGGAGAACCTGAGCCTTTCATACTCATAGCAAGTCTTTGTTTTTGGATAGTTTCTTTGAGATGACATGACCTAGCAGGAGATTGATGGTGGAGGACGAAGTGCTGGCCATGGAAAATGCAACTATTGAGGAGAAGGTGCTTTGATTACCATGTAAAGAATCAGACATTTGATTGAAGCATCCTACCTCCATACGGGCTGTGTTTGCTTGCTTATATGAGTTGGGAATAGCTCCCAAGGTGGCTTACACAGTTTAGAACAGAAGTTTATGATTCGGTTTTTATCTCCAACCAAACCTGAGATTTGATCTCCAAGACTATATCTCTAACATGGTGGATGGGCGAGCGGAAGATGGGGGGAGAGGGGTTGAGGAGGAGGAGGGGAGGGAGGGGGCTCCTCTTCACGGCCAGTAGGTAGTCTCTCCCCCAGCTGCAAGGGGCCAGGCAGATTATACTTTTTTATTTTATTTTATCTTGCTAACGGATATATAGTAGCGGGCACTAATCCGCCGATATTGTATTTTTAAATGTTTTAATGTATTTATTGTGATGGGCATATGATAATTTTCAGTGGTGATGTCTCAATGACGAAAGATGACTACTTTTAGCCTCCCACTAGAAAGTGTTTTTGTAGTAGTGATATAGTACACGAGCATTGTGGATGTTTTACTTGTGGTCCCTCATTCAACTATTTCTTTTCTTGCCTACTTGCATGCAGAGAGGATTTAGCGTTCACTGCATTTTCTTAACACGTCTTTACACCCACCCCCCCCCCCAACACTTTTTGCCCAACCAACTCCTAAGATTCCCCTGTGTATTATATTGATTGCAACTCACTGTCAAAGCAGAACGGTCGACATATAGTGTGCTGCTACTACTACATGCTACTATTTAGTAAACTGCTATAAATAGCAAAGGATGAGTGAATGATGAGCTCACTCACAGCAACCATAGTCACCAGCATCACCTAATCCTAGGAGTCCATCACTAGTCACTTGGTAGCTCCTGCTTCCCTGAGGCCACTAGCTTACCTCAGCTTGAACCATGTTCTGCGCTAAGCTGAGCAAACTAGCCCTCCTCCTGATTCTCATGATCCTCCTCTCGTCGAACCAGATTAGGTGCACTCAGGGCAAACCTATCACCATGATTCATAGGAGGTTTAACTTGTTGTCACATTCTGGTGTGGCTACCAAGGGGACAATGACCCAAGGCACGGTCATCTCGCCCAACGACGGCGGCGGTGCTCTCGGGAACGTCGAGGACACTCGCCCAACAACGCCCGGACACAGCCCAGGCGCTGGGCACGCCACCACTGATAATAGGGTTGGGAGGAAGTTGCTTGGTGTGTAAACTAGCTAATTAATTTTTTCATTATTTTTAGAGTTGATCTAAGCTTTTCCAATGTATGCACTTCAATTGGTTACAGGGAGAAACAAAAATTGCATTGCTTTCCTGTTTTCAAAATGAAATCAGAATTTCATTTTATCACCTACTTGTTCCATTGTATCTCCTTCCTTCTCTCTGTTCCTCACCTGCATTTCGCGGTAGGTTTTGTAAATGGCTTTAATTAGGCGTAATGTTGCTCATCTGCTTATGAGCATCACTTACAGTCAGATGCAAATGAGAAAAATATAATGTCAGATTTGGTCTATTAATATAAAACATTTGAGTGCTACTCTTGGGAGCATTGAAATTTGAAGGAACGATCTTGTATAAAACTGGATTGTCGAAATTTTGATATTTGAATAAATAAATTGCCATACTTTAAAATTCGAAATTTCTATTTTCGTACTTTGGGAGTTTGAAATCTAAAAGATTGTAATAAAGCCAAAATTATTAAGCTTTATTGAAGCAAAGACGGAATAGTGTTCATCTTCAGTCTAGCATCATCACCACCGCGACCCAAAATGAGATCGATTGTTAGTCGAGATGCCAACCAGATGGATGCCAATGACAATCAAAGTGGGTTGATTTAATTAGTAGGTGTAGGGTATCAATTTGGCTCATTTCGTGGTTAATATGTAAACGATTTCCTGGATTAAAGCTAATGTTAAGACGAAGAAGAAGCAGCCATTGTGGTGTCTATGGTGGCGGCTTTATATGCACAGCATCCGTCCAAGTACCAGCCTAGTTTGAAGCGAGCGCTGCTGGAGTGAAGAAAAAGGGCAGCTTCTGCAGTAATTACGCCGTAGAGGGAAAACTGAGATCCTAGGCTCATTTTCGCTGCCGAAACGCAGAAGCAATAAGAAGCAAAAAGGCATGGCTGCAATGTTTGATTGAAGACCCGAACTTAGTTAATCAGTTTAGGACAATGGCGTTTCAGCCACAATTTTGAAGGCTAATTGCGGAATTTTGAGATTTTATAAAATCACCATCACTTTTTAAAATCGAATGCCCCGATTACCACAAGTTTCTAACGCCCAGCTTTGAGTCGCATAAACGAATTAAAAAAAGAAATAACAAGGAGAAAAAGGCAATGGTCATTCCTCTCTCTCTCTCTCTCTCTCCGAACATGAGTGTTCTTTCTCCCGTGCCCTAGCCCTAGCCGACGGCTGGCAGGATCCGGGCACGTGGCACGAGCAGTAGCAGGACTCGGCGACGGGCGGGGCTAGCGCACAGGAGGATGAGGGCGGCGTGCCGCGCGCGACTGTGGGCAGGCAGTGCAGGCTAAGCGCGGGCCGCGCGTAATTGCAGGCAGGAGGCACAGGTGCGATGTGAGCTTCTCATGCCATGCCTTCCGGCTCTAGCCGCCGTTGACTGAGATTTTTTATTTTTTAGGACTCGTTTCATGCGGCTTCGACGAATTGACTCTTTTATCGTTGGCTTCGCCGAAATGATGCAAATAAGGAGGCGGTGTTAGATTTCCTAACACGTTGAACATTTAATTTATTTCTTTATTTCTTTTAATGCTTTTCCCACATGAAAAGACGTTTGTACCCTTTGGCTCCATCGGATAAGCTTCTCCTCCCCTGTTTCGTTCCCTCGTACGATCTCTGCTTCGTTCCCGCGATCTCCATGAACAGGACACTCCCACAAACAACAATTCTAGCAACCACCGCCATCTATCCTAGTTGATTTAAGGCCTTTGCAGTCACCCTTCTCTCAGACCCCTACTACCCTTGCTGCTCCAGGATTGCTGCCGCCAAGAATTTGTCTGTTCGCTTGAATGCCTAAGCTGACTCAGATATTAATAGTTGAATGGAGCAGGCGTTTATAGTGCTAAGTAAGCTAATGATGCGACACAAAATACAATAGATAAATAATGCTAAGCAAATCAATGGTGGATGATTGACCAATTCATAAGAAAATTAACTTGACCTGTTCACATGTACAGACATAATTCAACACCAATGCGCAGTTATGCTAAATTTTCTCATTGTTTCGAGAAATAAAAAGTTTGGAATCTATTATTAATAAGTAGTCAATAAACTAATCCAAAATCAATGACGTCAAACATGGACGCTAGTTCCTCTTTCTCTTCTTTGGTGTCATCTTTTTTGTAGTTGTCTTCTTGCTTGATGTACCAACAGCAGGCTGAGAAGAACTTGTGGAGTGAATGGCAGGAACCTGAGATGAAGTTCCCTCTCCCCTGAGCTGTGGACCCGCTTCTTTGCTGCAGTCGCCACCGGCTGCCTGCTCTTGCCGCACAGCGATGCGCCGTCCGCTGGCTGCTAGCCGGGCCACGCCGCCAGTTGCCGCATCTCTCGCTCAGATGAACATGAAACTCCTAGGGATAGAAGAGCATGGAAACGAGGCCATGGCCATTCGTGAGATCTATAGGAGATTGAAGACTCCTAGGGATAGAAGTGCATGGAAACGAGGCCATGGCCATTCGTGAGATCTATAGGAGATTGAAGAAGGAGAATCATGATTCACGGCATCACGGTAAGCAAGCTATTTTACGTTTTCATCCTTACAATTTACAAATACGACCATTTTTGTATATAAATTAAAAATAAATTATTTTAAAATGTAAGAAATGACGTGCATAAATTTTAGATTCTAGTCTTTTGGATTGTATTTTCACAAATAGAAATAGTAGTAATCAGCATTTTGTCGAACATGCCATAATATTGTGGTAGAACTGTGGTGGAATCACATCAAAACTATGGTAAAATCACAAAGGGATATTTTTCATCTTTGTCCAAGCAAGTTAACACCGTTAGAAAACTTCAACGGACTTGTGGTACATTGCTGGTTCAGATTTAAAAAGTGATGGTAAATTTTCAAAATCTGAAAAAAAAACGATGGTGAATACGCAATTGGAGTACAAAACGATGGTTGTTATGCAATATTCCCAATCAGTTTTGCTTGTCATAGGGACAGAAGAAAAAGGATGATGCACAGCAGGATACGAACAGATGTTGTTTTGTTTCATCCTTGTATTTATCAACAAAGTTAGAGCAATTTCAGAATCAAAGAAATATGTTTTTTTATAAAAATATCTTTCATTATACTTCTAGTCATAATTTATCATGTTTTTCACGAGTGTCTGAACAATACACTGAGACGATGGCATTTTGATTTTCGGATACTTGAACTCCCTTGCACATAAAGGTGCTTACAAAGATGCAAACTTGGGGAGGTATAAACGCTATATCATTAAACGCGCTTGTGGCAGAGCCTCAACCTGTCATAGAAGCAACTATTTTACATATGTGCTTAAAAGAGATCGGAGAAAATGGTTTATATGCTTGTTAGTATCATGTTTTAGTCATGTGTCTGCTAGTACGAGACAAACCACGAGCTCCATTTCAATTTACAAAGTTTCCTATTGTATCGATCAATGGATGGAGGCATGGAGCGATTAAGATCCTGACTGAGGCGTTTTTCTATTATTAAGCGGGGCGCGCGCGCGTGTGTTTCTGAGAATCATTAAGCGGGCGTGTATATGGCCATATTTAACGCACAGCAAATATTAGCCCGGCCCAACAAGTGAATATCAAGCAAAAAACGTGCTCATGTATACTCTTTCCGCAAAGTCAGGCACTCAGGCCTCGACCAGCACGTTAGTAGGCCCAGTTTGCTCCATGTTGGCCCAGTTTGCCCCAGTCGGCCCAGTAACGAAATACACTGCTCCATGCGTCTCTCCATATAAAATCAAGGGAAAAATCCATTTTACTCCCCGAACAATTCACTATGTCCAAATTACACTTCGAACAAAATCTTGACTCACTTTACTCCCCAAACAATTTAAGTGGCTCAATTTACTCCCTTGTGTAATTTCTCTTTTTTTGTTTCTCTTTGTACGAGTTGAGTTTAGTGCTCAAATTTTGCACAACTATAGTTTTCATTGAACCTTACGTTAAAAAAAGTATAATATATATTTTAAACGTAGTTTTTATAATTTAATAGCATCAAATATCATCTCAATTATATAATTCTAGAGTTGTATACAAAATATTTAAGAAAAAGTATAAAATATTTTCTTTATATAGAAAATAGTACTATCTATCATCATGCAAAATTTGAGCACTAACTCAGCTCGTACAAAGAGAACAAAAAAAACGAAATTGGATAAGGGAGTAAATTGAGCCAACTTAAATTATATGAGGGAGTAAAGTGATGCAGGATTTTGTTTGGGGTGTAATTTGAACATAGTGAATTGTTCGGGAGTAAAATGGACTTTTCCCTAAAATCAATTTATTCCAAGCACAAGCATCGATTGTTTTAAGGAAGAAGGTTGATTGTTCGAAACAAAAGGATCGATTGTTCCAAGCAAGAAGATGAATTGTTCCAGACAAAAGAATCAAATTTTCTCAATGTAAGATTGGGAAAAATAGTTTCACATTGCAATGGCTTGTGGTAAGCACGAAGCACCCATCTAGGACCGGGAATCGTAGCATAGAGAGATGCGATTTGGACGCCAGTGGGGTGGGGGCACGCGGCCACGACGATAACAAACAGACGACAGGAATCGGAGGAGCGTGCAGGCGTCCAGAATTGGAGGTGCACAAGTAAGAAAGAACACAGCGAAGGGATCGAGTTCCTCGGCAGTCAGGCAGTCGACTGCCAGTGATCTTAATCCGGGCAGCGATCGCGAGGAAGAGATTGCAGCAGCCAGGAGTCGACGGAGGGTTATTTGTCTACCTGGTCGACATATATCTTTTCCGGTATAACACGTGTGCCAAAACCCAAAACACCAAAACCTGCCATGATCGGTCTTTGGCAGACCTCACCCTTAAAAGCCTTTTGCAGAAAAAAAAAGATATTTTTCTTTAGATAACAATTAAGAAGTTTTGAAGGGGACGAAAACACTCTTTTATAGAACACAGGTCTATGTAGATGGCAAGATGCCCTCCGCGGTCCAAGCATGGATTCGCACGGCAAAGCAAGTCTTGACTCTTGAGTCTGATTGTCTGAATATGAACATCTAAATCCGCCAGAATAAATTCGCTGTCTGAAAGAAACTTTGGCACCAGAAGCCACGAAAAGATCCAGAAATATCCCCGAATTCCAAAAGGTACTTGTAACCTTTGACACTATAGGTTTCATTCCGCCGGTCTTCAGCTCATTGGTGTGACACCTGTTATAAAGGCTATGTGGTGACAAGTAACTGCGAAAAATTCTCAGTTGGATGATTCAGATAGGCAGCTTTCGTATGGATGATGTAGCAACCCGGGACGGCATGCAGCTGCATGCCATACAGCAATCAGAAACTATCACTTGATGAAGTGTACAGTTACAAGCAAGCGGATAACACAGATTAGAAGATAGTGGATCAGTTAGCATAACATCAAACAAACAGGTGTAACCATTAGTTGACCTATCAAAGAACACTACTGCAACCGGCAAAGCGCCTTCCCTGCATCAAAATTTTCGCCAGGCACATTAATGCCAGCTATTTTAGGAACAAGAACGAAAGAATCACACTAAAATGGGCCCTATCTACAAAGAAAGTCAACCACGTTATGTCAGATCCTGTAGTCAGCATTCAGGAAGCTCTCGTACTGGGTACCATTAAGAGCATTGTAGACTTCATCCCAGTTTTCAATCTGCTCCGACAGTGGCCTGGTATGTATCTTCACATGCCGGCTTACAAGTTTCCTCCTTGGCACTTTGAGGAAATCCAGGACATCAAGAAGCCTCTGAAAGTCAAATACAATACTTATAAGAAACAGCAGGAAAGGCAACTTAAAAAACTACCAAAGAGCGTATTAATGATAAAGAACTCACAGTTCTGTTACTAATGAGATCCTCATAATAGATAGTAATGTGGCGGATGCTCTTCAGATTTTGAAGAGCATCACGAGTATATTCATCTGCTTGTTTCAGACTTGAAATTAGGGATGTAGTGTTGAGTCTGGGCTTATATTTTGCAAGAATATTGGCCTGTGAAAGATAGTGTTAATAATAAATAAAAGATACAGCTCAAAGTTCAGAAACTGCAGAAAACTCACTAGCTAGACATAAAAGATATGAAGAGAAGTACCTCATCTCTTGTATGGACATGAGCCTTATGAGTTCCATTTAACTGTTTAATGTATCTATCATGATTATTCGCTAGTTGTGATATCAATTGACGAAGGAGATTCCTTCTGAAAAGGAATATTGCAGATACTCCTCTTCGATTAAAGTATTCGGCTATTTCTGCATGATTTGCCACAAGCCCCTGCAAACATATTGCAAGAATGGTTGTTCGTTAATGAATGATATGCCACAAGTCCCTACAGATAATGTGTGGACATCCTCAAAGAAATAAGACTAAATGCACTATAACGAAGATGCAATTACTTATGAAGCTAATAGTTCACATGCGCATCATAGTTAAAACTGCAAAGTAAATGCACCAATCATTAACTTGTCTTAATATGGCTTAAACTGGCTACAGCACAACATTCACGTGTTTTAAGTTAACCTCATTGTGATATGCTGGTAACTTTCAGACAGACGAAACTAACACATAAATAAATACAAAAGAAAAGAACAAATCGAGGACAATGTTGTAACACCAAAAATTTAGTTGGGCTAAACGCATTCTATACACAGGGATGAGCTTCCCAACATGCTTGAATGTAAACACATGCAGTGGCAACGTCGGAAACTGATGCAAAAGGAGACTCCACAGGATAAATCATTCAAGCATGTCATTTGAATTCGAAGTCTTCAGCTTTCTAACTATGAATATAAACATATATTACAAATAACTCGTATATATTTCTATGTGGTGAAAAGCAGCACATATCAATTGTGGCTGGCGACATAAAGCACTAGGGAGTACATATTGCGAGTACACATTGGCCATAAAAAGTTAAAAATTCAATTATGCATGCTGCAAAAATGTTTGGCCATTGTTATATAGCAGCTAATTGAGTGCATGAGATGGCCTTAGGAGTCTATGCAGGTCAAAGCCATACAGGGAGAAAATGGTGTCTAGCATCTAGCTTAGACCTTGAGATACCCTTCACCGTCAGGAGTCTATGCATTCAATAAATAAAATAAAATGTGAGGCTGTTCACTGCTATGCTCACCTGATTAAGCATCCACTTAAAGCCAATGGCTGCAGTGCACTCATTCTTGGAAGCACTGCTATTCCAATCTAAATTGTACACTGTATCCAAGGTCTTTATTATCGCTGAAATGTTCCTTCTCCTTTCTTTTTTAGAGAAAATTTCACCATTGGAGCTAACATTGATGTGGCTGTTAAGAAGAGTTTCAAACCAGCCACTTCCAGATCGCTGAGACGATACAATTGCGAAGAACCTGACAGGATTGCACATGCATTCATCCCTACAAAATGAAATTACCATCAGAAATCAACTATAGAGATCAATTATAGATGAGCTTAAACCAACTGCAGCACAACATTCACCTGCTGTAAGTTATTGGTTGCGGATAGTGCACAAACTGAACCTCAGATGGAGGAACTGTAGACTTATTACATAGTTGTTGTGCAACTTCAATCTTCACTATTCTTGACCAGCTTTCACTCCCTAGTTGCTTCATACACATTGAGCAAATAAATACCCCACAGAGCATAGTGACAGCAAGAACAACCATCCGCAATGCAACGGGCGACTTTTTTGGAGCCTTCAAGTCAAATGCACCCTGCAAACAGATTGCAACCATTCCAAAGGTATCAGTAGATATGTTATCAAC
The DNA here is from genome assembly GCA_031894775.1 of Chloris gayana. NCBI lineage: Eukaryota > Viridiplantae > Streptophyta > Magnoliopsida > Poales > Poaceae > Chloris > Chloris gayana. Next base: position 28,385 of record JAUNZO010000612.1, read on the forward strand.
CTATGCTTCAATAGGTTAAAAAAAACGAATTCTGACGGATATTGGAAACATAAATATGTCAGCATAGGGAAAAGCTGAGAAGCAAAATCATTGACCAGATATACGAGTGAAACTAAACAAAATTCAAGATCTGTCCGGTCCGTCTCCCCCAAGCCACTTTTTATTCCCAGCTTGCTCAAATCAGGATAATTTTGGCATTGGTAACAATGTAATACTATACCACAAGAGATCAGAATTCAGAAGAACCCTTTTCTCTGAAGTACATCTCTCAGATACCCTTAAATCTACAGTCAATCATTCATAATTCCAGTCTTTGTCCACAAAAGACGCCGGTACCAAAGGGACACGAATGCAGTACTGAGATACGTACAGTCCACCTAGGCAGGTAGTAGAAGAATCTAAGGCTTACTACACAACTATACCGGCACGTATGGTCAAGATGCAGCTACTTAAGTGGCTTCGGATTTGGGAACTGGTACTGAGCCCCGGAAATGGAACCGTGGAGAACAACATATTCCTAACTTCTCCGCAATAAAAACCGATAGGACGACCACACAGGAGTACACCTAACAATACACACAAGAAGAAGCTTCGATTCTGCGGGAGGGGGGAAATAACTGAGAAATGAGAAAAATAAATCCCCGGCTGTTGGCATCTAACGAGGTATGAAATTTGAATTGCAGGCTGACAGAAGAGAGAATAAAATGAATCCCATAGGAGTATAGTTTAAGAGAAAAGAGAATAAAATCTCAGATCAGGCTTCCTAAATGTTGGTACAAAATGTTGGTACCAGAGCGACTATCATTTTTCTCTCTGAATAACAGAAGCTGCCGAAATGAGCAAGCTAATCGGATGATGAGACCAAACGATATAATGCCGCCGCAATCGAAGCATCGTCGACGCCGCCGCGAAGGAAAAACTCCCCCGAAATCAAGGGGAAGCAGGAGGAAATGGAAGGAAATCGGACCTTGTTTGCAAAGTGGTAGCACCAATCTTCGGCAGCGCCGGGCTTGTCCACCCCTTGGCGCCCCCCATCGCCGCGAACCCTCCTCGCTGTCCTCCTCCGCGCCGTCGCCGCCTTTATGAACCAGCCGGGCGCCACCTTCCTAGGAGAACTCGGTGGCCGCCGCCGACTCACGGGCGCATTCAACTCCCGCGCCGCCGGCACGGGCGCGGGGTGGGACGGGCCCGGCGGGGATAGGGCCGGCGTCGGGACCCGCGCGGCCGTGAAGGTGGCGGACGGAGGGAGCGAGGGCCGGCAGCAGCTGGAAGCGGTGAGCTGTTGTTGGGCTTGCGCGGCGCTCGTGTCGTGTCAGTCTGGAGCTCTGGTGTTTGTGTGCGACCCTTTTATTTCGGATCGGAGGAGGAGCGCAGGGACGAAACAGAAATTTGCACTACCGTGTCCACATATTTATTCTCTTCTACTACTGCTCGAGAGGTAGTATATGTCAAAATTGATACGAGTAATAATTTCCATATACCTCCTAATCAGAAAATGAAAGGGTTTAAATTTCAAAGAAAAAACCAAAGTGTTGACCTCGTAGTGTGACAAAGAAAGAGGGAAGGAGCTGGTACCGTTGTTTTGTGGACAAACTTGCACGTTTGACTCGTAGATGTGAAGTTTAGGGGCTGTTTGGATTGACGCCAACACACTTGCCTGCCAAAATTTGGCTCGCCCGCACACCGCTGATGATGTTTTGGATGTCATTTGGATGGGTGCCCACATGACGCCAACATTTGGCTCGGCCTCTTGCTATCTCCGTTCTAAAATATAATTATTTATTGATTTTTAGTAATTGAATTTAACCGTTTGTCATATTTAAAAATATATATAATATTAATTATTTTATTATGTTTTGATCTATTGTTAGATATATTTAATATATGATGTATTTATTTTTATATTTTTATAAATATTTTAAATAAGATAAATAGACAAACATAATTTTTAAAAGTCAACAAATGCTTATGGGAGTTCCGCCACTGGGACCATTGTAGATCTCGGCAAGCCAAGGAGCAGGGACAATGACGATCTTGTTGGTAGTGGCTCTGGTTAGAGATGTGATTACACACAGTGTCAACAGAGTAATAGTATAGGGAGTGCTAATTTTATTTCCCCACCCACGCCACCGTCTTTTCCTTTGGGAACCATGATGCTCCGCCCCGCACGTACTACTTCCGGGGTTGCAATGTGTGGTGTGGCTCCGGGTGGAGGGAGGGTTGAGAGAGAGTTGCCGTGCACGGCTTGCGCGTCGGTCCATGCACGGAGCTCAGCTTTTGGAAGGAAGCACTCGCGTGTTGTCGTCGGTCAAACGATGCAATCGGCGGGCACGCGAAGGGATCGAGGAGCGGCGCCCGGGAACAGCGCAAACGGTCCCCTTGTTTTCCGATCCACCTCACCACCTGACCCTGAGAGGGGGAGCTCGCCCACCACTTGTGAAAATCAAATCCCCAAAGGACTTGTTGGGTTGCCGTGCACGGGAGCACGGAACGGAACGGATCGAGTACTACTTGTGAACCGCCCCGCTACACCAGCGGTACGTATACGGCACGACGACGGGAGACATATACACACAAATACCAGCCTCTGAGCCTCGTCGTGGATGATCTGCTACACGTTGGACGGCCTGGATGAGCGCAGTAGCGATCGAGAGTCAACCACCGAATCTGTCTAAACCGCCCTGTATACGAGTACTACTACTTGTATATACGTAGTACAAGTGTACGACCAGGTGCCGACATTATTTTACTTGGCGTGTCAGCGTCTCGGGCAGGTCGTCTCACACGCCTCGATCGAGCGTCGAAGAAACCCTCCCTTTTCATTAACCTGAACGATGCGCGCGCGGTGGTGTGCTGCCCGCGGTTATTATTATACGAGTACTGTACGGTGGCGTAGCGTGCGAGTTGTATTTGTATATGCGGTGCCTGGGACTGGGAGGAAGGAAGGAATGAACATGAGCGCAGGAGGCGCCGCGTCGTCTCTGGCCTGGCGCGTGCGTGCTGCCAGCTTTCTTCTTCCTTGACTGCACGCGTCCGTCTCCTACCTACCGAACCGACGCTGCAGTGTCCTGGGCGCCGGCTGCCCGCATCCTAGGATACTTTTCCTCTCCACCGAAGGGTGTGTTCATTTCCTTCTCTCTAAAATTTAAGACTCGTCACATCAAAGAAAATCTTATTATTTACAAATATTTCAATCAATTTAATGACAAAACCCTTTTAACAGATTGATGCTAATTTTTGAGATAAATCTGATGAGCTTAATTAATCTATGTTTTGCTAAAGTGATGCTACAATGAATCTGTCTTCTAATCACGACCTAATTAATCTCATTAGATTCGTCTCGTAAATTAGTCTATGACCCTATAATTTATTTTATAATTAAATTTTATTTAAGACTTATAAATAATAAGATTCTTTTAATGTGACAACTATAAAGTTTTGAATCCCAAGAAACGAACACATCCGAAGACCAGTTTCAGTTCCAAGCGGATGGATCGAGGCCGGCCACCACGAGTCCTCCTCTTTGCTGGGTCACGCAACACTTGCCCTGCTCCTAGGTCAGTGGGTAGGTCACGCACGCACAAGCGTTTGGTTTCCATTTGGAGATTGTGCGTCGACACTGCTTAACCAACCAACCAACCCCAGATAAGAATTCACAATTACTACAGCGTCTCAAGTGCAATGCTTTCATCTGCCACAGTGTGCCACTCACTTGCTGTGGCCCCGGCCGCCGGGCCACCGACCGATCGATGGAATCTCACGCCACCACCAACGCAACGCCTGACCGCGACGTACGAGTAGCCGAGTAGGAGGCGGTCAAGATCAAACTGCCGAATACGGAAAGCGGTAGCGACGGGGTCTCCAGGGAAGAATACGGAAAGCGGTAGCGACGGGGTCTCCAGACCGGTAACTGTAGCTGGCATTTTTACCTGCATTCCGGCCTACTGCAGAGAATCCACTTGGGATCCTCTCGCATTACCACGTACTAATGCAGTAAGATCAGTAAGACGCGCATTAATCAATGTGCATCGTCGGATACTGAAACGGACCAACCAGATTCATCGCTACAATGAACGTGAGTGTACAGTAAAAACAGCATCTCAAGACGTGCTACAGCAGAAATGCAGAGGGCACTGTAGATCACCTCACATTTTACTGTAGCACCGGTAACTGTAGCTGGCATTTTTACCTGCATTCCGGCCTACTGCAGAGAATCCACGTCCCTTGCTATTCTTGTCTCTCTCGCTCGCGTGGGTTAGGCCGGGCGGCCACATGCTGCTGCTTTGCTCGATCGGTGCGTGGTGGTCCGATCCGTGCGTAGTGGAAAACACACTACCACCTGCGTTGTGCTACTACTACTCTACTAGCCTCACCTAACCCCGCCCGGCCGATCGATGGATCCAAATCTCACTCACTCGCATCTCTCTCGCACATGCCTACTCATCTGCAGCTTCCGAAGCTTCTTCCACAAACCACACAGGCCTAGCTAGCAAGGGGATAACCTCATGCGCGGACAGATCCATCGGAGCAGCTGTACTCCATGACTGTCATCATAGTATCTCTCAAGCGTGTTTACCACCCGGCGGCGGGCACATGGACACGCCGACTCCGAGCTCATGGCTTGTTGTCTTTAATTTCATTTTATTTCGTTACGCCAATACATATATTGAGCACGCTCCGTCCGAGCTAGCTAGGCGTGCCAGCGGGAAACGGAAAGATGTGTCCGTGCAATGCATACGTTTGCCAATTGCCATGTATCCTTTTTTTTCCTACCATATATCTAGCGCTGTTCGATCGATAAGGGTACTCCACACGGCACAATGATTATACTAAGCAGCGTCCATGCATGTGTGCCCGACTGCGATCACTGCCGAGCAGTGTGTTTTATCAAATGAGTGTTTTCGCGACAAGAGACTTATTTACGCGTGGGGGAAAAAATCTGACCTCAGATAAATATATAGCAAAGCTCTGTCAATATATATCATGTATACCAAACGGTTGTTTTAGTGATAAGAAACTCACTTATCAATACAACAACTTACTTCTGTATTTACCTCCATTATTGTTGGTGAAATGCAAGTTCCAACGAACGTGGTAGCTTCAGATTCACTAATTTCACTCGTGAAACTAATTAAAATCCCTTTCTGTTGTTTCACTCTCCCGTGCCTAATTTAGTTATCGACACGTCGCTTGCTCACCCTACAACCCTGAAACTTGCACATTATATTGCAAGCACAATGGGCTAGCATAGTCGGAACTACATTAATTATATTGGCCGAATGTACTATGTGCACGGTCGGCCAAACAACATCGAAGATGTCATTGACTAGAGCCTCAAACCTCCGCAGAAAGCTGCGTATCTCAAAGCCGAACCAACGTCAGGCCGTACCGTGTGTATCGCCGACGATATCATTCGGCATGATTCTACACCGCTTTTCCCCACGACTTTGCGTAATTCAGAAGAAGAACGGACGCCACACTCCATTCCTTTTTTTCATTAGGGAAAAAGTGCGATGATTCCTTTCCGTTAGTATCATGAAACCTAAAAAGATAATGAAAAATAAAGCCACGTAACGTATCATACACATTTCTCCCCTTTTGTTGCTGGAAACCTATGGAAAATAGGAACTTATTATTCAGTGGTTTCCTGTCACTAGTGTCTTCTCTATGCAAAGGAGTATTTTTCAGAACTTTTTTATTTTTCAATCATCACATGGTAAAACCTTGGACCAACATCTAACTACTTACGGAGTATTGTTGGTCTAGACTAGATGGTTGGGCGTTGATATAGGATGGTGGATAAAAAATAAATCAGATATGCATTATGGTACAGCTAATGAGATTAATTTTTTGAGACGTAACTAAAGAGATTAATTACATAATTAAAGATATTAATTATTCTGAATTGTTGTGTTTTTTTTTTTTTTTTTTTTTGAAAGCTTCTGAATTGTTGTGTTGCTATCCTTCGATGACACACTCCACTGCCATTGCCGCTGAGAATGGGAACAGCAGTCTGGACCCAGCCCATCGACCCTCCTGGGACCCGGTCAGCGGCTGAGCGAAAGTGCCTCCAGCAGATGGCCCCGATCATGGCCGAGTTAACTCAAATGTACTACGTCCCCTAACTCAAATTTGAGCTAAGCAACATCAAAAAATAAAATTGGTGGGAATAGTTAATTTTGAGCAGTGGCATGTTACTACGGTATATAGGCGTAACGTACTAAGGTTGTTATAAGGCACAAATCTCGCTTAGGCCTTGTTCGTTTTTATGAGAATAAATCACACACGGATCTGTCTCCGTACACGGATTGAGTGGTTCCAGCTTCTTTCACTTCATCCAGGTCTGCTGCGTTTCATGGGTTAGAGTCATGGATTGGTGTTAGGCCTCCAAGACATAGAATAGGCATGGAATGGGCTGGAATCGGGTTGGTTCCCATACCAATCCATGCGTAACCAAACGACCATTTCGAGTTGGACTGGAACGGTTTCACATTTTTCTGTTCCATATGGTTTGGGCTGCGATCTATGTGGTTCCGTGACAAAACGAGCAAGGCCATATAGGGTTTAGCAGTTTAGGGCACGGCTCCATCAGTGTGCCATTACTACCATACTTTGATATAAGGTTTACCTGATAGTCAGCATATGCATCTTGTTCTGCGCTCCCTGTCCAGCACTGGCCTGCACGGCAGCCAACTCGATATTAAGCAGAAATGTTTACATACTCATCCATGTACGTATCAGAGAAGGACGATCGAAATGATACATGAACGCTAAAATATGAGGCATTGTTACACGTTAATTAAACTATACAGTCGGCACCGATAATACATCGTTGTTAGCAATTTATAGAGTACAGCAATCCAGGCACAACATTCTGAAAACTGAGACGAAAACTGTTTTCGGCCTCAGTGAACTACCCTGTATGCTACTCATTGCCCATGTTCATTTTCAGGCAGGCATTACTGTGTGGATGGCACAATCCCACAGCTTGCTCAGGCCATCCTGACACCCTCAAGAATCTTCAGCTTTGCACAGATCAAAGGTGCTGGCCTGCTGGGCAAGAAGGGGCTCACTCATCAAACGGTCAGTTGTCCTATGCACGCCAAAAAAGAAACTACTGTAGTGTGGACTACCATTTCCATATAGTGCCTCACTGATCAGCTCCATCCCTAGCACCACAAAGATCCCTCTTTTCCTTCAAAAAAAAATCCTTCTGACTTCTGATATATTATTAGCCGATGAGTCAGCACTACTGCATCCCTCGAAAATAACTGCACTATGCCTCGAGTCATCATAATATCTCTAGCTTGTATCCTTGCCTTCGAGAAGAAATCCACTCAACATGTAGTGACATCACAGTTACGAATCCACCACCATTGCGGCTCATGAGATGATCAAGCGGACCATCTTTCCCAGGTGCTGGAAGCACTTCCCAGCCTCTTTCAAGCACAAGTTCCTGTCCTTCCGAGTCCAGTGCTGCACAGCACAGCAGAGATAAGACAAATCAGGTGAAGCTTAAAGGGAAGTAGGAGAATCAACGTGGAATGCGTACCTTGCTAAGCTCATTGAGCTTCTCCCTAGCATCTTTAAGCAAAAGTTCAACATCAGCATCCCATTTGTAAAACTCCAGTTCCCTCCCTTCCAGAATTTTCTGGGAGATCTATTATAAATCAAAATAATGCTCCATCAGGCAGTGAATGTACTCAGACTGCATGGAACACTGTTAAATTACAACATCGACAGTAAAAGGTGATACTGAGATAGTAACCACTTTATATCATGAAGAGATTTGCCAAACAAGGGACCTGTACGCAACCAGCTAGATGGGGTCTCTGCATCAGGGCATAAGCCCCAAACTTCGTTAACATACATACCAGAAATACTTGCTATTGCTACACCTCTTTATCAGCAAAGCAACTTGTGACCACACCCGAATTCTGGGTGCACAACCAACTTGGACCGATCTAGATGCGGAACACTACACATTCTATTGTTCCCAGATTCACACGGCCCATTTGCCTTTTATACACTAGCCAAAGTCACCTCCATCTGAACCTGAATTGTGTTTAAGTTCTAATCCATTTGGCTTTTATACATTCTATTCTCAAGTTCTAATCCAGAATAGTGTTATTAAACATTTTTACAGTTGCCACAGGATTGCCAACCTGAACTCTACCCCTAACTATCAGTCTGAGAAGAGAGCTGCACGACCAAGCGTGACAAATGGCAGGATCCTGGTGTCTGAACAAATGAAAATTACAACATTGATTGTGGGCCAAATGCCACGTGGAACGGATGTTGTTTTACTTCTTTATGACTCGTCTTTTTTTTAAGAATGAATATCCCAGGTTGTCTCTATCACAGATAGAAAAACATAGACATGTATTAAACAGTTCAGTTACAGCATGTGGCTGTGGAACCTCAATAATCTAGTATCACTGAGACAGAGGAACATAACCCACTCATACCCACATGGAAGATAGGAGATGTACCACTGAGACCACAAAGGGAATGATACGCATTTTAGCATATCGGTATGGTCTAGGATCACAGACTTGATAACCGGAGAGCTGACACCGGTAAGATCACCGATAGATAAAAGAGGCGGGGTCATTCATGTATTAACAGGCAGGAATGTAATTGCTAAGAGGTGTGTGTGGGTGTGTTGTATTCTCTTCTATTAATGCAATGATACACAGCTCTCCTGAGTGTTCGAGAAAATAATAATAAAAAAGCTATGCTAATGGAGATTGAATTTGGTCCGGACAGGGAATTACCTTGCTACCTATTGTTACACCCCCAGTTGTGTGGGCAAAATAGATATTGTAATAATGGGAGAGGAAGGCAGGGGCGTTGCTCTCAGCCAGCTCAGTAAGATAAGAAGCATACGCCAATCCAAAAGGGCTTGGCTCTGGAATTTCAATCCCTTGTTCTCTGAACCACTCCAAGTCTTTTGCAATGCTCTCTGAACGCTCCAGGCCACTTTTCCTGAAGTAAACATCTGAATGAACATTAAAGTTAATAATATGCCAGAAAGTATATGCCCCCTCTGTTTCTTTCATTCAACATTTTCCCACATGATTGCAATACTGCCATACGTGAGGCTTTCACTTAGACTATCCCCCAAACTAAGTTGTAAATAATAAAAAACAGCTCTCTAACAGGTGAGACAAACAGCATACCCAATGTGGGCTTTGTTGAGATTGCAACCCACAAATAGAGCATCCCAACCACGACCCAAACGGCAGGGATGGCAGTTGGAGTGCACATGCAAGTGGCGCGAGGCACCAACGGCCAGAGTGCCAGGCGAGGCAACAGCGGCAGTGGCGATGCAGGGTGGCGGCTGGGCGAGCGCAAGGCGATGGCGGCTGCAGCGACGACTGGGTGAGCGCGGGTAAGCGGCGTATCTTCATGCTCACGAGACCTATTCGACCTTTTCGGTCTCCGATTTAGGTCGGCGCCATTGGAGATAGCCTTATGCACTAAAAATGTTAACATGCATATACAACTCATTGCACTTCTGAAACTTCTGGTTGACGTGTTTGATAGAAACAGGCAACATAGCTGTTGGTTCATGATGTTAAAATTTGTTTACTCATTTCTGATAAATAAAACAAGGTGTTTGTCTTTAATAAGTACAAAGTAAGAGCTTCACGGAGATGCTCGGTTGCATCAATATAAGTAACACATTCAACGTAGTTGTTTTGAAGCATCCTGATGATAATATCTTTCAAAGCATACTAAAAAACTTGAAAAAACGAGAGAACTGCATGATAGTCGTTACATACATGAAATTTGAGAAAGTGTTTCATTGAACTGCTCAGAATGCATTCTACATGATTTTCAACAAACATAGTAAAAGGAATTCACATACTAATTAATGACCCAAATTAACATGGCTGTCCAATTATCAAACTTTGGATTGGAACACCACAAGCACCAAATAAGGCTAAAAACTGAACTCCGGTAGATGCCAACGCCATATAGTCTGCATCATATCTCCATCCTACCATGCACAAAATCCTAACTGAACCAATCTTTTAGCATATGGGCAGATAATGGCATAATGTCATCAAAATCCTGTTGCTAAAAAACAAATGTATCATCACGATGATGCTACCTTAAACATAAAAGATTGTCACCATTACATTATACACCCAATGATGGCTATATAAAGTAGAAATGTCACTTCAATACAAGAATTCCAATAGCAGAAATCACCCCGTCACTCTCCACAACATGATAACTGATCAGACAATCTTACAATCAACAGGTGAGAGGGAAATTGTTACTCACAGGCGACGTCCGTGGACTCCGCGATGATGCGCTCGATAGTGTCGAAGACAAGCTTGCTGTCCACCAGGTACTTCACGAACCCCTCCATGCTCGGCACCCACTCCCCCGCCTCGACGTCGCCCTCCGGCTCCCCCTTGTGCTCCCTCTTCACGTCGTCATCCTCCTCCCCTCCAGCACCTCTCCATCCGCGCCCGCATCCTCCGCCTCCGCTTCCTCCCCCGGCTTGTCCTTGATGGTGGTGCGCTTGGGATTGCGGAGGCGCATAGCCACGAACCGCATCTCCTCGGCGATGCCCACCGCCTCGCCAGGGTACTGCTTCGGGTATCGCCGCGGCTTGGGCTTCGTCGCCTCCGGCGGCGCGTTCGCCGAAGGGGGCGAAGGGGACGGGGAGCAGCGTGGGACGGTTAGGGATAGAGATCCGGCTCTGAGAAACTGAACGGAGCGGAGGGGGCCCGGTTGACTGGGTGGAGGCGGCGCTACCGCCGAGGCGATGGCGGCGACGAGCATCATGGGTTTAAGGGCCGGTTTATCCGCTCTCGCATCTCACCACTGACACAGGCACACAGCATGTGTAAACGCATATGCTCTGAAGCAAAAAGGTTACCGTTTCTTCGAGGCGTTTACGTATTTCTGTGTCCAAGCGTCTAATACTAGAGCAAATTTCTTATTTGCCATTTAAAATTGTACTCTTATCTTATTTGCCATCAAAATTATGTCTTATCTTATTTGTCATCAAATCCAATTATACTTCTCCTATTTGCCATTACCGTGAACTCCTTACCTGAAAAACACTATTTAGTGATTTTACCGTGATCATTTTTGTAGCAATTCCAAATTTGCCCTTGACTTTCACTTCCATCGCTCCTTTTCGTTCCAACAAATGTCTCTTTGACCGAACAGAACAGAGTGAAAAATCGTCAAATCGAGACCTCTTCGAACCCTACCCCAGTGTGCAGGAGGGAGGCGAGGCGTCCGAGCAATGACGTTCGATGTGCAGGACGGGGCACAATGTCTGGGCGGCGTCCGCACACAGGACAGGGAGCGGCGTCGCGAGCAGAAGGTGGGGCAGCATCCCGTGCACCGGAGAGGGCGTGGCGACCGCGAGCAGGAGAACGTCACGGCGTCCCACAAACAGGAGATGGCGGAGGCAGCTATGAGCAGGAGGAGCACAAATGATGGATTGATGCAACATCAATTGCATTTGAGGGATGGCGACACCGGAATCGTGTCTCAGTTGGCTTTCTGTAGGTAAGTCTATAGTACTGAGATTAGGACATGTAATAGTCATGTGTTGATTCACAGGATGGACCCTAAATCGAATTATTTGTTAGATATTCAGATATGCTTTGTTGTCTCCCGTCCATATCCTGGCTGCTCAGTGCAATGGAAAATAAGAAATGAAAATAACTATACGTAACTTCATCTCATGCAAAAAGGTGCTTTGGTCTTTTTCAGTAGCACTTAACAGTAACTTCACAGAAAAGTAACGGTGATATAGGAGAAGGAAAATTAGATTTGGTGGCGGATAAGATGGTGGATAAGAGAAAGCTATAATTTTGATGGCAAATAGGAGAAGAGTATAATTTTAAATGGAAAATAAAAAATTTGCTCCTAATACTACTGAGAGATGAATCAAGAGCAACTGTTGATTCAGACAGCAAAAATCATCACATTGGTGTTTCATACATGCTCCTCTCTTATTATTTTATATACATTTTCAATCAATTAGTCATTGTTTTCAACACCAACACACCATATCTTAGAATGTTATTTTACCAATATTATCGTTCTGTCTTCAGCTACGGTGCATTTCTCTTCTAACTGTTGCTTTGGCCTCTAACTTCTATCATATCTTCATATCCTATTGATAACGAAGCAAGCTATAAAATAATAAAATACTATAAAAAGACAGATATAGCTAGACTACAAACAGCTATACGGAGTATACTTTTAGTGGAAAAGCGCTGAAAACAGTTGAAATTTCTCAAACAATTTCAACCGCATATTCCTCCTTCTGAAAAAAAAAGTAATAATTCGAATAAGTGTACAATGATCCCGACATCTATACACCGATTGATAAAATCAAGATGCACCCTCCAGTACTAAGAAATTTTAAAGGCAAGATTAGGTAACGGATAATCTCCTGTCCGGCGTATACTCAAGAATTAATTGGACAGCTCGATGCTGAGCGCCGCATCCTTCCTGGCGCGCACGTTGAGGCGCTTCTGCCCTCCCATAACGGCTTTTAACTAATTCCTCCGTTCCATTTCTTCTTCCGCTCCAGCTAGCCTCCGGACCTCCTCCCTCCCCTCTCGAATTCCCAATTTCTCCAGCCCGATCACGTTCGCGGCCCCCCACTCCGTCCTCCGGAATAAGTAGCGGCGGTTTCTTTGCCCTCAGCTTTCGTGGTCTGTGAGGGAATTCGGTCCGATTTGGCCAATGCCCTTGCTGCCATTTCTTGCAGAGGCCGCTGGGACTGGGATCCATGCCGCTGTAGGCGAGTAGGGAATCGAGATTCACCTTCGTCTCGCAAGGGTTTCGGTTTCTTGGGCGGGGATCGGGTTGGGGCTTGAGAAGAAAGAATTCTTTCTTGGTTGATCCGTTTGAAAGGTCTCCACTTTGATGTTGTAGAGGCGTTTGTTCTTCTTTGCCTTTCTCGCCTCTTGCCAGATCCATCTCTGCCCAATTCCTCCGGGAATCCGTGAATCGGAGGCGAGGGATTTGGAGGTCAGGCTCAGATGGAGGTGCACGCCGAGGTGGACGGAACCGGCGTGCCGTTGGCCGTGCTCCTGAAGCGGGAGCTCCACAACCAGAAGGTGGAGAAGCCAGACATCCTGTTCGGGGAGGCCAGCAAGAGCAAGAAAGGGGAGGACTTCACGTTCCTCTTGCCCAAGTGCCACCGCAGCCCGGCCGAGGGCAGCAGCCTCGGCGGCGAGAATGCAGGCGAGGACGACGCCATCTCAGTGTTTGCGGTAATGATCCACTGGCCATGTTATTATTTTTGCCTTCTCAAATAACATTTTGGTCCTGGGTACAGTTTATCACATAATTGCTACGCTAGTGCCAGTGAGATAAGGTGGGTGGACTGAAAGTCTTGTGAACATTTTGCTTGTTATTGCACCTACTGCTACTCCATGCTTCTGGATTATATTTTTGTGGTTGTTTCATATATCAAAACTCACAACTTAGAACGTGCTGTTGTAAAAGCACCCGTTTTGTGACCTTATTTTATTCACATTAATCATCTTTGCTTTAGTTAGCTTCAGTAATTTTCATGACAAAAAACTTCAACA
>JAUNZO010000614.1:37500-40000 GCA_031894775.1 Chloris gayana
GGTTGACACCCGGCAACCGAAACCTATGAAAAGTGGCTGTTTTAGTCGTTTTTCTTAACAAAACTGGCCATTTTACCAGTGGCGGCAGGTTGGGAGGTGCCAGGTACCAGGTTGACACCCGGCAGCCGAAACCTATGAAAAGTGGCTGTTTTAGTCGTTTTTCTTAAGAAAACTGGAAATCGTGCCAGTGGCGGCAGGTTGGGAGCTGCCAGGTACCAGGTTGACACCCGGCAGCCGAAACCTATGAAAAGTGGCTGTTTTAGTCGTTTTTCTTAAGAAAACTGGCCCTTTTACCAGTGGCGGCAGGTTGGGAGCTGCCAGGTACCAGGTTGACACCCGTCAGCCGAAACCTATGAAAAGTGGCTGTTTTAGTCGTTTTTCTTAAGAAAACTGGCAATCGTGCCAGTGGCGGCTGGTTGGGAGTTGCCAGGTACCCGGTTGACACCCGACAGCCGAAACCTATGAAAAGTGGCTGTTTTACTCGTTTTTCTAAAGAAAACTGGCTATCGTGCCAGTGGCGGCAGGTTGGGAGCTGCCAGGTACCAGGTTGACACCCGGCAACCGAAACCTATGAAAAGTGGCTGTTTTAGTCGTTTTTCTTAACAAAACTGGCCATTTTACCAGTGGCGGCAGGTTGGGAGGTGCCAGGTACCAGGTTGACACCCGGCAGCCGAAACCTATGAAAAGTGGCTGTTTTAGTCGTTTTTCTTAAGAAAACTGGAAATCGTGCCAGTGGCGGCAGGTTGGGAGCTGCCAGGTACCAGGTTGACACCCGGCAGCCGAAACCTATGAAAAGTGGCTGTTTTAGTCGTTTTTCTTAAGAAAACTGGCCCTTTTACCAGTGGCGGCAGGTTGGGAGCTGCCAGGTACCAGGTTGACACCCGTCAGCCGAAACCTATGAAAAGTGGCTGTTTTAGTCGTTTTTCTTAAGAAAACTGGCAATCGTGCCAGTGGCGGCTGGTTGGGAGTTGCCAGGTACCCGGTTGACACCCGACAGCCGAAACCTATGAAAAGTGGCTGTTTTACTCGTTTTTCTAAAGAAAACTGGCTATCGTGCCAGTGGCGGCAGGTTGGGAGCTGCCAGGTACCAGGTTGACACCCGGCAACCGAAACCTATGAAAAGTGGCTGTTTTAGTCGTTTTTCTTAACAAAACTGGCCATTTTACCAGTGGCGGCAGGTTGGGAGGTGCCAGGTACCAGGTTGACACCCGGCAGCCGAAACCTATGAAAAGTGGCTGTTTTAGTCGTTTTTCTTAAGAAAACTGGAAATCGTGCCAGTGGCGGCAGGTTGGGAGCTGCCAGGTACCAGGTTGACACCCGGCAGCCGAAACCTATGAAAAGTGGCTGTTTTAGTCGTTTTTCTTAAGAAAACTGGCCTTTTTACCTGTTTTGGCTTGCCCGAAAAAAGTGTGCTCAGCGTTCCCAGAAATCCCCAGTACTGCTGGGCGGGGTGGTGTTCCTAAGGTATATTGGGGGAGGTGGTCTGTTGCTCGGGGGTCAAAAAGTTGGAAAGTTGCCTTGATGAAAACCTCCTCCCACGGTGTCTATCCACCGTTTTCCGGCATTGGTATGATGTCAATGTGGCCCGACCACCACATTGGCTACCAACCGGGATGAAGTTGATACCGGGGGCAGTGACTCGACAATCGGTACGTGTGGAAACGGGCTGGTATTTGCTCCATTTTGGACGCTGCCAGGCACGACCTGCAAGGCCGATAGCCACTGCGAGGCCTGGGATCGTCCGGTCATTTCTTGACCGCACGGTAACCCGGGCAAGGGGGCAGTGACTCGACAATCGGTACGTGTGGAAACGGGCTGGTATTTGCTCCATTTTGGACGTTGCCAGGCACGACCTGCAAGGCCGATAGCCACTGCGAGGCCTGGGATCGTGGGGTCATTTCTTGACCGAACGGTAACCCGGGCAAGGGGGCAGTGACTCGACAATCGGTACGTGTGGAAACGGGCTGGTATTTGCTCCATTTTGGACGCTGCCAGGTACGACCTGCAAGGCCGATAGCCACTGCGAGGCCTGGGATCGTGGGGTCGTTTCTTGACCGCACGGTAACCTGGGCAAGGGGACGGGCGGGATTTGGCTCGGAATGGGGAGACAGTGGCTCACCACGGCAAGGCTTGGGATCGTATTGTCGTTTTTCGACCATTCGGAACCCGGGCAAGGGGTCGGACGGGATTTGGCTCGCAAACGGGAGACAGTGGCTCACATTTAAGCACTGCAAGGCTTGGGATCGTGTGGTCGTTTTTCGGCCATTCGGAACCCGGGCAAGGGGTCGGACGGGATTTGGCTCGGAAACGGGAGACAGTGGCTCACCACTGCAAGGCTTGGGATCGTGTGGTCGTTTTTCGACCATTCGGAACCCGGGCGGGCAAGGGGTCGGACGGGATTTGGCTCGCAAACGGGAGACAGTGGCTCACATTTAAGCACTGCAAGGCTTGGGATCGTGTGGTCGTTTTTCGGCCATTCGGAACCCGGGCAAGGGGTCGG
>JAUNZO010000614.1:47500-50000 GCA_031894775.1 Chloris gayana
GGTTAGGTGCTGCCAGGTACCCGGTTGACACCCGGCAGCCGAAACCTATGAAAAGTGGCTGTTTTAGTCGTTTTTCTTAAGAAAACTGGCAATCGTGCCAGTGGCGGCTGGTTGGGAGGTGCCAGGTACCCGGTTGACACCCGACAGCCGAAACCTATGAAAAGTGGCTGTTTTACTCGTTTTTCTAAAGAAAACTGGCTATCGTGCCAGTGGCGGCAGGTTGGGAGCTGCCAGGTACCAGGTTGACACCCGGCAACCGAAACCTATGAAAAGTGGCTGTTTTAGTCGTTTTTCTTAACAAAACTGGCCATTTTACCAGTGGCGGCAGGTTGGGAGGTGCCAGGTACCAGGTTGACACCCGGCAGCCGAAACCTATGAAAAGTGGCTGTTTTAGTCGTTTTTCTTAAGAAAACTGGAAATCGTGCCAGTGGCGGCAGGTTGGGAGCTGCCAGGTACCAGGTTGACACCCGGCAGCCGAAACCTATGAAAAGTGGCTGTTTTAGTCGTTTTTCTTAAGAAAACTGGCCCTTTTACCAGTGGCGGCAGGTTGGGAGCTGCCAGGTACCAGGTTGACACCCGTCAGCCGAAACCTATGAAAAGTGGCTGTTTTAGTCGTTTTTCTTAAGAAAACTGGCAATCGTGCCAGTGGCGGCTGGTTGGGAGTTGCCAGGTACCCGGTTGACACCCGACAGCCGAAACCTATGAAAAGTGGCTGTTTTACTCGTTTTTCTAAAGAAAACTGGCTATCGTGCCAGTGGCGGCAGGTTGGGAGCTGCCAGGTACCAGGTTGACACCCGGCAACCGAAACCTATGAAAAGTGGCTGTTTTAGTCGTTTTTCTTAACAAAACTGGCCATTTTACCAGTGGCGGCAGGTTGGGAGGTGCCAGGTACCAGGTTGACACCCGGCAGCCGAAACCTATGAAAAGTGGCTGTTTTAGTCGTTTTTCTTAAGAAAACTGGAAATCGTGCCAGTGGCGGCAGGTTGGGAGCTGCCAGGTACCAGGTTGACACCCGGCAGCCGAAACCTATGAAAAGTGGCTGTTTTAGTCGTTTTTCTTAAGAAAACTGGCCCTTTTACCAGTGGCGGCAGGTTGGGAGCTGCCAGGTACCAGGTTGACACCCGTCAGCCGAAACCTATGAAAAGTGGCTGTTTTAGTCGTTTTTCTTAAGAAAACTGGCAATCGTGCCAGTGGCGGCTGGTTGGGAGTTGCCAGGTACCCGGTTGACACCCGACAGCCGAAACCTATGAAAAGTGGCTGTTTTACTCGTTTTTCTAAAGAAAACTGGCTATCGTGCCAGTGGCGGCAGGTTGGGAGCTGCCAGGTACCAGGTTGACACCCGGCAACCGAAACCTATGAAAAGTGGCTGTTTTAGTCGTTTTTCTTAACAAAACTGGCCATTTTACCAGTGGCGGCAGGTTGGGAGGTGCCAGGTACCAGGTTGACACCCGGCAGCCGAAACCTATGAAAAGTGGCTGTTTTAGTCGTTTTTCTTAAGAAAACTGGAAATCGTGCCAGTGGCGGCAGGTTGGGAGCTGCCAGGTACCAGGTTGACACCCGGCAGCCGAAACCTATGAAAAGTGGCTGTTTTAGTCGTTTTTCTTAAGAAAACTGGCCTTTTTACCTGTTTTGGCTTGCCCGAAAAAAAGTGTGCTCAGCGTTCCCAGAAATCCCCAGTACTGCTGGGCGGGGTGGTGTTCCTAAGGTATATTGGGGGAGGTGGTCTGTTGCTCGGGGGTCAAAAAGTTGGAAAGTTGCCTTGATGAAAACCTCCTCCCACGGTGTCTATCCACCGTTTTCCGGCATTGGTATGATGTCAATGTGGCCCGACCACCACATTGGCTACCAACCGGGATGAAGTTGATACCGGGGGCAGTGACTCGACAATCGGTACGTGTGGAAACGGGCTGGTATTTGCTCCATTTTGGACGCTGCCAGGCACGACCTGCAAGGCCGATAGCCACTGCGAGGCCTGGGATCGTCCGGTCATTTCTTGACCGCACGGTAACCCGGGCAAGGGGGCAGTGACTCGACAATCGGTACGTGTGGAAACGGGCTGGTATTTGCTCCATTTTGGACGTTGCCAGGCACGACCTGCAAGGCCGATAGCCACTGCGAGGCCTGGGATCGTGGGGTCATTTCTTGACCGAACGGTAACCCGGGCAAGGGGGCAGTGACTCGACAATCGGTACGTGTGGAAACGGGCTGGTATTTGCTCCATTTTGGACGCTGCCAGGTACGACCTGCAAGGCCGATAGCCACTGCGAGGCCTGGGATCGTGGGGTCGTTTCTTGACCGCACGGTAACCTGGGCAAGGGGACGGGCGGGATTTGGCTCGGAATGGGGAGACAGTGGCTCACCACGGCAAGGCTTGGGATCGTATTGTCGTTTTTCGACCATTCGGAACCCGGGCAAGGGGTCGGACGGGATTTGGCTCGCAAACGGGAGACAGTGGCTCACATTTAAGCACTGCAAGGCTTGGGATCGTGTGGTCGTTTTT
>JAUNZO010000614.1:67500-92804 GCA_031894775.1 Chloris gayana
TAGAAAATTACTAAGAAAATGACTAAGTCCCCGGATTTAGCCAGTACCCCTAGAAAATTACTAAGTCCCCGGATTTAGCCAAGTACCCCTAGAAAATTACTAAGTCCCCGGATTTAGCCAGTACCCCTAGAAAATTACTAAGAAAATGACTAAGTCCCCGGATTTAGCCAGTACCCCGGAAAATGACTAAGTCCCCGGATTTAGCCAGTACTCCTAGAAAATTACTAAGTCCCCGGATTTAGCCAGTACTCCTAGAAAATGACTAAGTCCCCGGATTTAGCCAGTACTCCTAGAAAATGACTAAGTCCCCGGATTTAGCCAAGTACCCCTAGAAAATTACTAAGAAAATGACTAAGTCCCCGGATTTAGCTAGTACCCCTAGAAAATTACTAAGTCCCCGGATTTAGCCAGTACCCCTAGAAAATTACTAAGAAAATGACTAAGTCCCCGGATTTAGCCAGTACCCCTGGAAAATGACTAAGTCCCCGGATTTAGCCGAGTACTCCTAGAAAATTACTAAGAAAATGACTAAGTCCCCGGATTTAGCCAGTACTCCTAGAAAATTACTAAGTCCCCGGATTTAGCCAGTACCCCTAGAAAATTACTAAGTCCCCGGATTTAGCCAGTACCCCTAGAAAATTACTAAGAAAATGACTAAGTCCCCGGATTTAGCCAGTACCTCGGAAAATGACTAAGTCCCCGGATTTAGCCAGTACCCCTAGAAAATTACTAAGTCCCCGGATTTAGCCAGTACTCCTAGAAAATGACTAAGTCCCCGGATTTAGCCGAGTACCCCTAGAAAATGACTAAGTCCCCGGATTTAGCCGAGTACCCCTAGAAAATTACTAAGAAAATGACTAAGTCCCCGGATTTAGCTAGTACCCCTAGAAAATTACTAAGTCCCCGGATTTAGCCAGTACCCCTAGAAAATTACTAAGAAAATGACTAAGTCCCCGGATTTAGCCAGTACTCTCGGAAAATGACTAAGTCCCGGATTTAGCCAAGTACCCCTAGAAAATTACTAAGAAAATGACTAAGTCCCCGGATTTAGCCAGTACCCCTAGAAAATTACTAAGTCCCCGGATTTAGCCAGTACCCCTAGAAAATTACTAAGTCCCCGGATTTAGCCAGTACCCCTAGAAAATTACTAAGAAAATGACTAAGTCCCGGATTTAGCCAGTACCCCTAGAAAATTACTAAGAAAATGACTAAGTCCCCGGATTTAGCTAGTACCCCTAGAAAATTACTAAGTCCCCGGATTTAGCCAGTACCCCTAGAAAATTACTAAGAAAATGACTAAGTCCCCGGATTTAGCCAAGTACCCCTAGAAAATTACTAAGTCCCCGGATTTAGCCAGTACCCCTAGAAAATTACTAAGAAAATGACTAAGTCCCCGGATTTAGCCAGTACCCCTAGAAAATTACTAAGAAAATGACTAAGTCCCGGATTTAGCCGATACCCCTAGAAAATTACTAAGTCCCCGGATTTAGCCAGTACCCCTAGAAAATTACTAAGAAAATGACTAAGTCCCCGGATTTAGCCAGTACCCCTAGAAAATTACTAAGTCCCCGGATTTAGCCAGTACCCCTAGAAAATTACTAAGTCCCGGATTTAGCCAGTACCCCTAGAAAATTACTAAGAAAATGACTAAGTCCCCGGATTTAGCCAGTACTCCTGGAAAATGACTAAGTCCCCGGATTTAGCCAGTACTCCTAGAAAATTACTAAGTCCCCGGATTTAGCCAGTACCCCTAGAAAATGACTAAGTCCCCGGATTTAGCCGAGTACCCCTAGAAAATGACTAAGTCCCCGGATTTAGCCAGTACCCCTAGAAAATTACTAAGAAAATGACTAAGTCCCGGATTTAGCTAGTACCCCTAGAAAATTACTAAGTCCCGGATTTAGCCAAGTACCCCTAGAAAATTACTAAGAAAATGACTAAGTCCCCGGATTTAGCCAGTACTCCTGGAAAATGACTAAGTCCCCGGATTTAGCCAGTACTCCTAGAAAATTACTAAGAAAATGACTAAGTCCCCGGATTTAGCCAAGTACCCCTAGAAAATTACTAAGTCCCCGGATTTAGCCGAGTACCTCTAGAAAATTACTAAGTCCCCGGATTTAGCCAAGTACTCCTAGAAAATTACTAAGAAAATGACTAAGTCCCGGATTTAGCCAGTACCCCTAGAAAATTACTAAGTCCCCGGATTTAGCTAGTACCCCTAGAAAATTACTAAGTCCTCGGATTTAGCCAGTACCCCTAGAAAATTACTAAGAAAATGACTAAGTCCCCGGATTTAGCTAGTACCCCTAGAAAATGACTAAGTCCCGGATTTAGCCGAGTACTCCTAGAAAATTACTAAGAAAATGACTAAGTCCCCGGATTTAGCCGATATCCCTGGAAAATGACTAAGTCCCGGATTTAGCCAGTACCCCTAGAAAATTACTAAGAAAATTACTAAGTCCCCGGATTTAGCCAAGTACTCCCTAGAAAATGACTAAGTCCCCGGATTTAGCCGAGTACTCCTAGAAAATTACTAAGAAAATGACTAAGTCCCCGGATTTAGCCAGTACCCCTAGAAAATTACTAAGAAAATGACTAAGTCCCCGGATTTAGCTAGTACCCCTAGAAAATTACTAGGATACCGGTGACCCTCCCGGGTGGCGGGACACGGGGACTTAGGCCTCGTCATCGAGGGATGCCCTTTGCGAACCAAATGGTCTTGCTTAGGCGCCGGCCTAGCCTTGGCTTTGTCTAGCTGCTTGTGGACGACCTTGATGGCTTCAGCCATCCAAGGTATGTCCTGTGATCTTCAAGGTGTGACAACAAACCCTCAAGATCGAGTCCCACGGGTAGACAAATCCTTCTCGTCGTGGCTATTCTAGAGTATAACGTTCGAGGAGGAACCGAGGCTACGCCGACACTTTACCATGACGCTTCGCTGAATACAGCCCCGAGTACCACCGCCTTTGGAAGGTTAGCGGGCTCGTAACCTCGGTGAAGTCGCTTGGTAAAGCGTGTCGCACACCCTTTGAAGTCGATTGTTGAAGCGCGGAGCCTATGGACCTCTGTCCTTCAAACTTGCCTTGATGGCAAGCCGAAATGCCCACCGTTGCATCTTACTAGTGCTTTTATAGACTGCTCGTGTAACGCGCCCAATCTTGAAGAGGCGTGACTGCTCGTGTAACGTGCCCACTCTTGAAGGGGCGCAACTTCTCGTGTAACGCGCCCAATCTTGAAGAGGCGCGACCGCTCGTGTGACGTGCCCAATCTTGAAGAGGCGCGACCGCTCGTGTGACGTGCCCACTCTTGAAGGGGCACGATCGCTTTCAAAGCGCCGCATTTTGAACGCGGGTACCCTAATTTTACCGCCTATATAAGAAGGGGTCCCGTGGTGAAACATACCTACTACTCACTTTCACGAGCACCAGCCTACTCACTTGTTGCTTTCGCTTACAAGCCTTGGCCTTCGGTTGCAATCATTATCCTTCGTTTTGAAGCCTTGGTTTTTGATTCAAGAGGTCGCCCTTCGTTTCGACGTCTCCGCCTTCATCCTTCGTTATGGCAAAGCGTCGCACCGGCCGGCGCGTTGGACTGAGCAACACGAAGCCTCCCGGCTTCCTATTTGGGACCCAAGCACCGTGATCGAAGCCCAGCTGGACAAATGGGCTATCGAGCGCAATCGCTTCGCTCGAGAGCGGGCGCACATCCACCCACCGGAGGAGACAACTCCCGTGGTGCGTCCCGGGCGCCTCATCATCTTTGCCAAGCTGCTCGAAGGGGGTCTCGTTTTCCCTGCTCCCCTTTGTGGGAGAGGTGATGGATCTCCTTGGCTTAGAGATTCAACAAATCACTCTCAACAGCTTGATCCGGCTGGCCATTTTTGAGTGGGCCTTTCGGATGGAGGGGCGGTGCCCCGTGCTAGGGCCTTCGCCGCAACCCATCAAGCCACTCGGCGTTCTTTGCTGAGCCCGCTTGGGGATCATATGTGGCTAAGCTTCATGTGCGTTGCCCTTCGGCCTCGCGACGGCATGGAGCATCTCGTGCCTGCAAAGGCCTACAAGCCGCACCGGGGCAAGACCATGGTGCATAAGTGGTTTTACTATGACCAGGAGGCCCACCGCAACCTCCACTCCCTTCGTACGGAGATCGGCTATATTGGTCTTCCGGACGTTATGGTGGATGCCACCGTGCAAAGTCGCATCGACTTGCTGCAGTGCATCGCCCAAAAGGCTTCCATGAGGGACTTATGCGAGGAATTCCTTACAGCTGGAATTGCGCCTCTGCGACAAGATTGGGGTACTGTCTTTACCCTCAACACAGCTGGGCAACCCCTGAATTTTGACCTTAGTCCGTTTCCCGGTAAGTATTTCGGAGGGCTCTTCGTCTCTTATTATACTTGTATTGCCTTTTTCGCTAACTTTACTAACTATACTATTCCTTCCGGAGCCGACTCTCAAGGAAATAGAAGAGCGCTCATACTATCTCCTTGGTGGGGTGAAGGCCGATGAGCCGGCTCGCATAGAAGCGTGCGGGCAAACCAACCGTTTGAACCGGCGTATCACTTAAAACACCCCGGTGCAATTCTGCCTCCTCGGGTGGTTGCGCCGAAGGGGGACGACGTAAGCGAAGGAGCTTCGTTCCCCTTGTTCCGGATGACGATGAGAGTGACGAAGATGCCGCGAATACTTCGCTACGAGAGGATGAGGCTGCCGCCGGTGATGCGAGCGGCGCATCGCGGAAGGCAGCCCCCAAACACCGCCCGAAGCGCGTAAAGATCCGGTTTTCCAAAACCGTTCTTCACATCGTCAATGAGGGGGCGGTGACGATGCCGACAACGAAGAAGAAACGGGTGAGGCACCCGCCGGTGGAACTTCAATTTCCCGCGGCAAACCGCCTTCGCGGCTGCTCTTCGCACGGCCTCTTCCGGTTGCCATCCGAGTCGGCAAAACCGAAGGGGCCACACCTGCTACGAACATGGGTTTTGGAGTTGGCTCCTTAAACTTCAACTATCCCAACTCCTCCTCCTCCTCCGAAGATGAAGGCGACGAAGGTCGAGATGAAGAGACACACTCGGTGGAAAGAGATGAAGCCACCACTCCTGTCTCTGCTGGTACGGAGCTTGGGGCTTCACCTTCGTCCCAGCCCCGAGCTGTTGATGATCATGATGAGCGACGCGTCACTCGCATGCATGACGAAGGGACATCAGCTCCCCCTTCGCTTCCGGCAGCGAAGACAATACTCCCAACGAAGGTGCCCCGAGCCATGGAGCTGGTAAGGGTTTTGTGGGGGTGCTTCCCCGCGGGATAGCCCCTCATAACATTGGGTCATTCTTTCAGCCCAATGACACCGAGGATGGGACCTCCGCTTGCCAAGGACTCGGAGTACACGGGTCGCATGCTCGATCTATGCGAGGTGGACCGCAGTCTGCAGAGCGTGGATGAGAAGGAGCTTCTAGAAAGCCTCTCCCGTATTACCATGAAGGTATTTTGCGTTATTTTAGCGGACTAAAAACAGAGTTTACTTTTTTCTTTGCTTAGCCATTGCTTTATGTTCGCAAAAGGGAGCGCTGCTTGCTCGCCGCTTGTCCAAGGTTTCTTCCGCTACGGAGGTTGCCGCCTTGAAGGAGCGCCCTCGTGTTTCCAATGATACTTTGCGCCAGGAGCAAGACAAGTACACCAAACCGTTGCGCGAGCACGAAGAACCGCAAAAGGCCTCCTCGGAGCATGCGGTGACTCTTGAGCGAAGGATCGACGAGCTGGGGCAAGAGCTCTACAGCGCCAATGCCACGATTAATACTCAACGCGAAGCTACGGAAATGGCCGAGCAAAGCATGTCTGGCGACGAGTCCCTTGGTCAAAAGAACTGGGAGCTTATGAACCGGTTTCGGGACTTCTTATCGTCATTGGGCGTCGTTTGCCCCGAGCCCACCCATGAGGAAGGGGATGGCCTCGCCGACCTTCGCCGGATGTCTTCGGGGCTTGCTGCCGCGAAGACCGCTTCGGTCCAATGGGGTCACCATTGCGCCCGTGTAGCCTGGACAGCCGCCTTTCGCGTGGTTAAGTCCATCTGCACCTTCTCCTCCAAACGTGTTAAGGAGGGAGCACGGGAACTTCGCGAGGTGTGCGGCTCGGACTATGCCGCCTTCAAGGAAGCCCGGGCCGACGTGGCTGTTGAAGATCGATATTTCGGTCGTGAATTTTGGGCATCTTCGGGGCTGGAACTTGCCCGCTACGCTGCCCTGGAGGCGGCAAACGCCGAGCTTGCTCGCACGGATGGCCCAACGACCGAGGCCGGGCTCCCGTGTTGCTGCGGATGAACAAGTTGGGGAGCAAGCTAATCCCGAAGGCACGCCTAAGGCTGTCCGTGAAGGCGAGGGTCCTCGGACCAACATCCCTTCTTCACGGCCTCGGGTGTGAATCTTTCCTTAGTTTTTTTAGTAGTATCTATTCTACGTTATGTAATCGTCGTCGTAAGCGTTTAGCGCTCCGAAGGTATCCTCTGTACGTAGGTCTTATGGTAATATATCAACCATTTCGCCCCACTTCTTTTGCTAGGAGTTTTCTAGCTTCGAGGAAACACACGAGATTCCGGAAGGAGCTATCATCGAAGACGCTCTTCCTCGCCGGTTGTTAATTCCAGGGGATTCCGAAGCCCCTGGTCCTTTCTGGGTTAGCGGTACTCAACTTCGCAGATGGAAATGAAATAATCCGGAGGGTACACTTAGCGAGTTCGCGGCCTTCGTTAACGAGCGAAATGGCCAAATCAAGGCTGCTTTTCCCAAGGTGACCCTAGAGCAGCATGCTGCTCGTCGCGCTAGACGCGAGCGCCTTTGGGATTCTTTGGGACAAGCACCTGAAGCTAGGTCAAGACGGAGCCCATAGATATTTCAAGTGATAGTGACTCCGGTCCTGTGGATGCCGAGACCCTTCGAGCTCGTGCCTCTTCGACCGAGGGTCGCGCTTCTATCGCTGCAGATTTGGCTAGGCGCCAAAAGGAGCTCGAAGATATAGAGGCTGCAATTACTCGCAGCCGTTCTCATTTATCGAGCTAGAAGCCGAGCGCTCACACTTAGAGTCCGAATGTAATTTACGGTTGTAATTCACGAAGAGGCCTTCGGGCCCCTCTTTCTGTCATGCTTGAATAAAATAGTTGTTATATTTTGTTATCTAAGATGGGGTTTCCATACTTAGCCTTCTCGGTGTTACTTTTCCTGAGGCATTAGGCCGTAGTTGCCTAGCATCGAAGTCATGGGGGTTTCCCGGTGCTTCGGGTTCCAAGTTGGGGTTTCCAATCATGGACTTCTTGGATGGATCTTTCCAAGGCATTGAGCCGTAGTTGCTCAAGCATCGGAGTCATGAGGATTTCCCAGTGCTTCGGGTTCCAAGTTGGGGTTTCCAATCATGGACTTCTTGGATGAATATTTCCAAGGCATTGAGCCGTAGTTGCTCAAGCATCGAAGTCATGAGGGTTTCCCGGTGCTTCGGGTTCCAAGTTGGGATTTCCAATCATGGACTTCTTGGATGAATCTTTCCAAGGCATTGAGCCGTAGTTGCTCAAGCATCAAGGCGTTAGGGTTTCTAAGCACCTTGGTATTATATGTTAAAGCATGCATGCAAATGGATCCAAGTGATTAAAGCAACTTTTTTCATTGATAGCAGATATGTACAAAATGACGTCCTTTGCACGACACCCAAAACTCGACTCTAAACGAAGACTCGCTAAGGACTCTCGGACGACAGCCCCTAGACCTAGACATCTTTGCATAGGACTTGCCTTGCAACAAAAAACTCTTGAACTTATAACCTAAGGACTCGGTCGTGCAAAAGGGACAGGGGACCATACCTTAGACATAAACAAAAGACTGGCAACGTACTCGAAGACATGCTTCGTAATTGCCATAGACCGTTGAAATAAGCGACTTAGCCAACATGAGAGAGGACATCTTCCCTTGTTTTGCGGAAGAGCCTTATATGTAGAATTTCTTGAGAGTATCAGCATTGAAGGTGTGTTATGGGAGTTCCATCGAGCTCGAGCAGATGATATGCTCCTTGGCGAATGATCTTGTCAACGACTGAAGGGCCCTAGCCACTTGGTGTTCAACTTGGTTACATGTACCGGAGTTTCTCCTCAAGACAAGATCCCCGGGCAGGAACTCTCTTGGATGCACCTTGGAGTTGTATGACTTCTCCATAGAAGCAATATACTTGTGTAGATTAGCCACAGCCTGCAAGCGTGTTTCTTCGAGGAGGTCTTTGGAGACATCTTCATCATCTGCTGGAGGCCTGGCCCACGGCATATTCCCCTCAAGCATCTTTTCTTTTTCCCCAATTTCCAAACGTGGCCTAATTCAAATTTGAAAAATCAAATGCAAGGCCTTCCCAAGCTCAAAAATTAAAGGAGATAATTTTGTTGAAAAGTATAACTCTAGAAAGTGACATGCACAAAGAGTATACTCAAAAATCCTTTCTGGATTAATTCTGAAAATTCAGAGAAAAGGCTTAAATGCTAAGATTGTCTGATTTATTTGGGGTGTCAAACCTTGATGACATCCAGTGGGGTTTTGTCATAGATTTTTTATTTGACATGCCCTACAACATATATTTTTGGTTGACCATACTTATGTTGTAGAAATTTGAATTGTAGTTCAAACCAAAGTGTTTTTGAATTTATTCGGTGCCCAAAATACTTTGCATGTCAATGATACTTCTTGGGTAGGTTAATCCAGCCTTGAGATTAGTTTTAAAAATGCTAACTCGAAAAATTAGGACACGAAGTGTCACAGCCCTCCCCTTAAAGAAATCTCGTCCCGAGATTACAATTAAACATGGAGGAGGTGAGTTGCATACCTCTAGGCTGAAGCGGAAACTTCGGGTAGTGGGTACGAAGAAAATCTTCGGACTCCCATGTAGCCTCCCTTGCGGAGTGGTGACTACACCGAACCTTGAAAAACTTCGAGTGCCATGCCGGGTAACTCTTTCCTTCGTATCGACAATCTTGATTGGCCGCTCGAGAATAGGTCAAATCGGGCTGCAAGGGTACCACTTTGTCCAGCACTCGATCAACGGGTGCTTTGAGACACTTCTTCAGCTGCGAGACATGGAAGACGTTGTGCACATCGGCGAGCGTGTCGGAGCAGCTCAAGCTTGTAAGCAACCGCACCACATCCGGCCACAATGGGGTAGGGGCCTATGTAGCGGGGTGAGAGCTTGCCTCTCACGCCAAACCTTTGTACACCCTTAGTCGGCGAGACTCGAAGGTATACAAGGTCACCCACTTTAAATTCAAGCGGTCGGCGTCTTTTATCCGCATAGCTCTTTTGTCTTGATTTCGCTGCCTTGAGGTTCGCTTGTATTTCCAACACTCGCTCCTCGGCTTGTTGCACAAGTTCTGGCCCAAAGATGGTTCTCTCTCCGGACTCGGACCAGCTGAGTGGAGTACGGCATCGGCGGCCATAGAGAGCCTCAAACGGTGCCATCTTAATGCTCTCTTGGTAGCTATTGTTGTAAGCAAACTCTGCCAAAGGTAAGCATTCATCCCATTCTTGTCGTGATCCAGAACATAAGCTCTCAATATGTCCTCCAATATCTGATTTACTCTCTCCGTTTGCCCGTCGATCCGTGGGTGGTAAGCTGAGCTTCGAATCAATTTCGTTCCTAGGGAATCATGAAGTTGCTCCCGAAACGTCCCACAAACTGTGATCCTCGATCGGAAATGATTGTCCTGGGTACACCATGCAAACACACGATCCGCTCAATGTACAACCGGGCATACTTAGGTGTTCGGTAGCGTGTGCTCAACGGTACTGAAATGTGCCACTTTGGTCAATCGATCGACGATCACCCAAATAGAATCCAACTTCTTCACTGTGGTGGGTAAGCCAACAATGAAATCCATGCTGATATCATCCCACTTCCAAGATGGTACGCTGAGTGGCTGCAACGGCCCGGCGGGTCTTAAATGATCGGCCTTGACCCGACGACAAGTGTCACACTCGGCGACGTAACGAGCAATCTCTCTTTTCATCCTTGTCCACCAATACCTCGTCCTAAGATCATGGTACATCTTATTGCTGTCGGGATGCATAGCATACTTGGCTAGGTGAGCTTCATCCGAGTATCTTCTTACGTAGCTCGGGAACTTTCGGCACTACGATGCGGTCTTTGAACCAAACGACTCCCGCATCGTCCTCACGGAAACATGCGACCTGCTTATCTCCCTCTTTTATCCTTCTCCTAAGGTGAGCAATGCAAGTATCCCTTTTCGCGCTTCAACCACTTCTTCTCGCAAGGTGGGTATCAAAGCCAAGTTGTAGAGCGACCCGTGGGGTACAATCTGGATGTGGTGCCCATCCTTGACTCGACCGAGTGGCTCTGAAGGAGGTTGCAATGTGCTTTCCTGCTAAGCGCATCGGCAACGACATTAGCTTTGCCGGGGTGGTAGTGCACTTCCAACTCATAATCTTTAATCAATTCCAACCAGCGGCGCTGCCTCATGTTCAGGTCGTCTCGAGTGAATATGTACTTCAAGCTCTTGTGATCGGTGTAGATACGAACGAGATTACCCAACGAGATAATGTCTCCACACCTTCGGAGCGAGTACAACCGCCGCTAACTCGAGATCATGAGTAGGATAATTCTACTCGTGCTTCCGGAGCTGCCGAGAGGTATAAGCAACCACTCGACCTTCCTGCATGAGAACTCCGCCCAAACCTCGCACCGATGCATCACGAGAAAACATCAAAAGGCTTCTCAAGGTCCGGTTGCGCTAGCACCGGGGCGAGATGTCAACAATTTCTTCAAAGTCTCAAAGGCTTCCCGACAAGCCCGACTCCACTCAAACTTCTTTTCCTTCTTCAAAAGCTCGGTCATAGGTTTGGCAATCTTGGAGAAGTTCGGGATGAACCTCCGATAATAGCCTCGCCAAGCCTAGGAAGCTACGAATCCGTGGTACCGACTTCGGAGCTTCCCATTTGAGTACGTCCCGCACCTTGCTTGGATCCACGGAGATGCCCTCCTCCGAAATGACGTGACCCAAGAATAGAACTTCCTTAAGCCAAAATTCGCATTTGCTGGATTTAGCATACAACCGGTGGTCTCGCAATCTTTGGAGAACAATGCGAAGATGCTCGGCATGCTCTTCCTCGGACTTGGAATACAACGGGATGTCATCAATAAAGACTACCACAAACTTGTCGAGCTCGGGCATGAATACCGAATTCATAAGATACATGAAGTGTGCCGGTGCATTGGTCAACCCAAAAGACATCACCAAATACTCATACGAGGCCGTACCGTGTAGAGAAGGCTGTCTTAGGCACATCTTCCGCCCTGATCTTGATCCGGTGATAACCTGAGCGCAAATCAATCTTAGAAAATACCTTAGCTCCCATCAACCGATCAAACAAAATATCAATGCGAGGCAGTGGATACTTGTTCTTGATCGTGACTGCGTTGAGGGGCCGATAATCCACACATAAGCGCAAAGTCTTGTCCTTCTTCTTGACAAATAGAGCCGGACATCCCAAAGGTGAGGAACTAGGTCCGATGTAACCTTTGTCTAATAGTTCCTTTAATTGCTCTTTCAATTCGGCCAACTCCTTGGGTGCCATTTTGTATGGTCTCTTTGAGATCGGAGCCGTACCTGGCTGCAACTCAATTTTGAACTCAATGTCCCTGTCCGGAGGCATTCCGAGGAAGATCCTCGGGAAACACATCGGAAACTCACGGACAAGCTGGGATATCGGTCGGACCCTCGACAATAGCTTGGAGTACTGCTGGAGTACAATTCTTAGGATAGGTCGATCGGAGAACGTCCCGACCATGCAATGGGGAATTCAAGCTGACCGTGAAAGCATCTATGTCCAATACGGCTTTGTGGTATTTCATCCAGAACATGCCCAATATCACATCTATGTTACTGCCTGGGAGGATGATGCAATCTGTGGGGTATACTTTAGTCCGCAAGGTAATCGGTGCCCATCTAACCTCATCTCTAGCTGTGATCCGACCACTAGCTGATTTTATCCAAGTATGAAGATCTCATCGCACTACGGCATAACCCAATTTTCTCCACGAACATGCTGCGATGAAGTTATGCGATGCTCCGGAATCAAATAATATAAGAGCGGGATGGTCTCGAACAGAAAACATACCAGCCATCACGGGAGCGTCGTCCGGGATCTCCTCGGTGGACGTATAGTTCACTCGCCCTGTCTTCGCTGGGGCTCGGTTGTTGTTCCCGCGCTGCTGATTAGGAGTATTGCCCCGCTGCCGATAGGGGCAATCCCTAATGAAGTGTCCTAGACGGCCACACCCAAAGCAAGGGGCTCCGGGTGGTGGTGGACGGTTCCCTGCAGCATTCCGAGCGGGACGGGGTGCTTGGAGCACGCTGTCCCATCTGCTGCTGCTGCGGGGGCCTCTGCTGCGGTGGGGCCACCGTGGGGGTGCCGATTGGCGCGGCGCCACCATAGGCTGAGAGCGGTAGCGCTGTGCGGAGGGGTCGGTGTAGATCATGTGATACTTGGCCGGGGGTGGGTTGGATGGCCCCGTAGCACTCGCGGATCTCTTCTTCTCTGCTCGGACCCTGCGGTAGCCCTCCTCGGCGAGGATGGCATTGTTCACGAACTCCGAGAAGCTACCCGCCATATTGAGGGTAAGGCGGTCCTGCAACTCGGCGCTGAGTCCCTCCATGAAGCGACCCTTGCGCTTCGATCCGTGTCCACCAGCTCGGGGCGTAAAGCGCCGGTTGGTTGAACTGCTGGGTGTACTCGTGGACGCTGCGGCCTCCCTGGGTGAGAGCCATGAACTCTCTCGCCTTCCGGCGCATCACACCCGCCGGTATGAAGTGAGCGCGGAAGACCCTCTTGAAGTCCTCCCAAGTGGTCTGCGTGCCGGCGGCCGAGTGGCCGGGTGGGTAGCCCACCAAGCACTAGCAGCACCCTCCAGCTGTTGTGCTGCGAAGAGCGTCTTCTGCACTTCCGTGCGGTGGAGCAGTCCGAACTTGGACTCGGTGAGGCGGATGAAGTCCTCCGCCCTCATCGGCTCGCCGGAGCCGTCGTACCTCGGGGGCTGGGTGCCCGGGAACTCCTGGTAGGAGGCCTCCCGCGGCGCCGCGTCGCGGTTACGGCGCCCGCGGTTGCCGTCCCCGGCAGGTACCTGCTGTCGGAGTTCCCGCAAGAACTCGTTCTGCTGCTGCTGGTTGTCTCGCATGGCCGCGAGAAACCGGGCCATCATGTCCATAGGGTTAGGGACAGGTGGCGGCGGTGGTGCTTCGTCTCCTGCACCTTGGGCCGAGCTCTCGGGCCTCTCGCCATGGAGATCGTTGGTGTTGCGCGTTCTCACCATTCTGCCAAGCAAAATCGCGAAATCCGTTAATCCAATTGATTCGCAAAGAAAACACATTTGACATAGGGGTAACCAAATGCGCAATTAAATAAACCAATAGCAGTAGCAAAACCAATGTAGTAATGCGAAATTTTACAGAATGAGAAACATCATCATCCAACACATTACACTGCATTAACAAGTTCCAAGGTTACACCATAGTTTAATACATAATCGTTAACACCATAGTACGATCACGTTTCCGCTAATTAAGTTCCGATTACAACAAAGGGAAATCAAGATACAAGTAGGGAGATCGGCTGCCATTCCCTACAATGCGCACTAATGTGCCGCTCAATCCTCCTCCGCATCGTCGGGGTCCTCAAGCTGCTCTCCCCGACGGAAGAATAAGGTCACTCGAGGTCCTGGTCTACGTGGACCGTACGCGGTGAGGAAACGTAAGTAGCGGGCGTCGGTTGCGTCTCGCGACGCTGCTGCCTCGTCTCGGGCCCGAGCTGTAGCCTGCACCTCCTGCTGCAGATTTGCCACGAGGGTCTGCTGCTGCTGGAGCTGCTCACGGAGTGCCGCGTTCTCCGCGGTGAGTGAGGTGACCTGCTGGTCCCTCCGGACAACTCTAGCCTCATTCCCTCGCATGGCTCCTATGCGGATGTTCACCTCTCTGCTCCGAAACTCGTGCTGACGATATAGCTCGTCGGCATAGCACGCGGTGTTCGCCAATATGGGGCTGTAGTGAGGTGTGGTGGGGTCACACAACACCGCCAAGCGACGTCTCCGGCGGCGATCGTAGGGGTCGCTGACTGGTAGGTACAAGTACGGCGTCCCTACAAGGTCAGCGGCGTGAAGCTCACAAAACCTGGTGAAAGCCTCCAACGCTACTGCGTCCCATGCACTATAAATCGCGAGGCTTGTCGTGGTCACCGTACACGACTCCTGGCATGGGGCTATCGCCTTGCCCGGCACAGCCACGTGCATGGTACAAGTGATCATCCCTCGCACCACAAACTCCTTCCCTACGTAGGCAGGGGGCTCGGTGTAGCCTAGCGATTGCATCGCCTGCCACAGCATCACGGGTAAACCCCCGCGATACAAGCAATCGGTCCACATCCATCCGTTGTCCAAAACCTCAACTTCATCACCCATCCGTAACGAGATAAAATTTCCAACATCAATAACGGGCATGCGGTCATGGAATAAAAACGTGAGGAATGTTTTAATACGGAAATTAAGTGCTACGAAAAATTACAATCTAGCACAAACATGCCACAATTTCCATAACATTCATAGTTCATTCATCCATTACCAACTAGCCATACAATTACACTCACACCTCCAAATATCCCTCACTAGATGGTACTACTCGATTTAGTCCAGCTATCGAGCATCAAAATAATCTGCTTCCAGTTGCCAGTCAATCTACTCCTAACACCCTCCTGCCGAAGGAGGTCACTCCTACGGGTCGTCGACGTCGGACGTGTCGTCGTGTGGTGGAGGTGGTGCCAGGGCAGCCTGCAGTTGCTGCTGCAACTGCGCGACCTGCTGCTCCAAGGTCTGAATGTCATGGTGCTGCTCCTGCTCCAACTGCTGGGCAACCATCAAGTTGGTCCGGAGGTGGTGGATATAGTGCTCCTGCTGACCCACTCGCGCGTTGCGGCCCACCAACTACTGGCGTGCCTCATCGCGCTCCCGGGTGCGGTCGTCCCTCTCCTGCCGAAGCTCGTCTCGCTCCTCCAGCAAGAGGTTACGCTGCACCAACAGGGCATCCCTCTCGCGGGCGAGGTCATCACGCTCATCCGCGACTCTCGCGACCTCCCGGGTCTTGCTCTGCAGACCCTGGATGGCGTCGGAGCGCTCCTGCGCAAGGATGTCCAAGCGCTCCCTCCGCTCGCGACAGACTAGGGACAACTCGGTCACCCGGTCTCGGAGGCGTGTAGCCAGCGCGTCCGCGTCCCGGTGTATCCGGAACGCCTTGCAAGCTTAGCGAGCAACGCCATGGTAACCCAACTCCGTGCGGGCAATCCTCCTGAGACGGCGTTCGACTACCTCGTCGAAGTAGTCAAGTGTCGGGATCAGCTCGAAGGGGGTGCCTGATAAGGAGTCTCTGTGAGAGGTCACAAACTCCGACAGAATGAGCTGAGCTATCTTAGCTCGGCCCTGGTAGGTGTCCTTGGAGAACACTTGGTACTCCGTGAACCCTTCCTGCTCATCGGGGTGGTGAACAACCTCCGCCTTCACCTTGTGAAAGACGACCCCAGAAACTCGGCTGCGCTGTGTGAAATACAGCGGGGGCTGAGTGTGTCCAAGAGTCTCCAACAGCGCGCACAGCAAACCAGGGAAGTCTCCGTCAAAGCCTCCTCCCCGGCGGACCACGTGCTGTCGGCGTGACCGCGGTCGGGCTCACTGTCGGACGGCATCTGCGAAGGGTAAGAAACAAATTTTACCACGTAAGCATGACGCACTGAAAGAGGGGATGCTAAACCAAGAGCATCATGTGAGCAAACAAATGAGAACGATTAACAAAGGATGAATTATTCTCCATTAGTCAAATCCTGTCCCGGCGATCCAACGCCGTACAGTCAACAAAACTGTGCATTTTATCCAGAAAATGACGGAATTGGTCCATCCTCATACTAGCAATAATTTAGCTTATCGACTCATCTTTCCATCGAGTATTTGATCACCCCATTCCGCCAAGCGAGCGAAAAGTTATGAGTGTTACTCGACAGACTGTCCAGTCTGAACGGCAATCTGTACAGCGAGTAAAAGCTGACCAAAACGGCCAGATGGGTTCGAAACTGGTGCCTCAAATAAATACAAAAGTTGTGACTCATATTTCAACCTTTCCAACGAGTACAAGATCACCAGTACCCAACTCATGAGCACAAAGATATGGTCAAAACGGTACCGACATACGACTCTGAAAACAGATCCGAGGCAGTTTCAGTTCAGAGGGAGGAATCTCAGATTCTCGACCCTGCAACCTCAAAACCAGCCTTTCCTCAGACTACCAAAGTTGTAGCTCGTGATTCAAGCTTTCGAGAAAGTGCTCATTTGCCTTATTTCGACAATCGAGCTGGAAGTTATGGGGAAAACCATCCAGGCTGTCGTTCTGAAAAACAGAAACAGCACCCCTGAACCAAGCAGAGCATAACTCCCTCCCTCTGGATCCGAACAGCACCAAACCACGTCCAAAAATTAGTTGGCTTCCTAAGGTTTCCAGAACATCTAGAATTGCTCGAATCGGAGGTTCGAGCAAAAAGTTACGGATTTTCTTAGCTTAGCGAGTTTCTGAAATTTCTGAGGTTATAAAACTTCAACTTTTAGGTTTGGCCATTTTTTATCATGAGTGCACCTTATTCATCCTATACGTCCTTACCACGAGAGAAACAAATAAATATACCGTCTCAACGGTGTACGAATTTCGGGGTGGCAACCCGCACTCAATCACGTAAGTTAGTCTATATCATTGACTCACACCTACTAGTGTTGTTATGTACCTGCAGAAGATTCATTCAGAAACAGTACATCAAATTCAAAAGAAACTACAAAAATAAGCACAGTTCTACAAGTAACGATCCATAGAAAGGATCGCCCCGTGGTATGCCACGAGCCAACATTGTCCCGTATTCTCCGTCCGCGGGCACGGACCGCTAATTTAAATGCAGACATACCTGAGCCATAGCCGTAGATGCAATTAATTAAACAATCATAACCCAGGGTTAGCTTTGTCACCGTTACGACTAATATAGTCCTTACGGGCACGTCCTCACACGGTATCGTCCTAGTTTTCGAAAATAGGCTGCTTAAGGTGTTGTAGTATCCCCATGATGGCTCGATACCACGCTGTGACGGACCCGCCTCACGAAGAGGTGTTTCCGTCTCTAGGATCATCATGGGTGGCATCACGCGCTGTGATACCCGATATTACAACATACAAACATAAGCATAATACAATGAATATAAGTACAAGTCTTACATTCATCCTAAGTACAATCGTACATCGAGTCTCATAAGCATCGAAGCTAATAAGTTACGAAAATATCTAAACAGCGGAAGCATAAAGATACAATCGCTCTCTCGGCGATACATCACGGGCATCCGGCAGAGACAGATGTTCCTGCCCGAGAACATCTTATCGGCACTTCAACTCCTCTATTCATCCGGGCCGCACCACTCCCAAGTGTAGTGGCCGTCACCCGAGTCTCCTCCTGCCGGACGTCATCGCCGACGTCGAGATCCTGTCCCATAGGGTCCTCTCGAAAACCACATAGAGCAAGCCCCGAGTAACTAGAGCTCAGCAAAGACCGACCCGTCAAGGTGGCCATCTACAGCCGACTCCTAGACATGCAAAGGCCAGGGGGATAGGATATAATTAAGCACTAAGCTGGCCTACAAGTGCATCCTTACTTTCAACTTTTAGCGGTTTAATTAAGTTGCTCGAAAGAATAAATTTAATTTGCACTAGGCTACTGCATTACATGTTTCCCAAACAAGTAATTAAGCAATACAGCAAATTAATCATAATCATCATCATCAATGTTTCTCTTCTTACTACGTTCCGACGGACGAGATAAGTGGTACTCGTTACTTGTGAGGGGCAGCGATTCGAATCGATTTACATCCTGCAGGAGAAACCTGACTGCACGTCACATACGCGCTTCCCGGAAGCCGCATGAGACAACCTTTCCCAGCCGGTACTGTAGTGTTAGTCGGGCCTAGCTCCCCCGAGAAGGGTCCCCCACGCGATGCCGTCCCGGACGTCATCCGTGAGTAGAGTGCTCCCTTCTCTCCTCCCAAATTCCTGCCAAGTAATCAAGGGAGTAGGGTATCTCTCTAACATACAGCCACCATCGGTACGTCGGTTTCTTGGGCCCATTAACTCCAGCATGCAAGCAGTACGTTCCAACTTATCCACATGGGCCGGACACGACACGGTCCTTGTGTGCACGAGACGGGGCTACAACCTTGAAGACTCTTTTAGTCCTTTACTTTCCACCTAGTTGCCCGTCCGACCTCCAATTTTCCATTCTCATCTTGATACTTAGCATCGTGTCCAAAAATGTGATTGTCCTATCTACGAGTGGTCTCCGTACCACTCGACGGATCATCGCCCTATTTAAGCAAGCATCTAGCGTAGGGTGATCGAATCGGGATAAACAGGATCCTACTGCATGCTAGGGTTTTCATCACAACTCCTGTAGACCTAATGCACAATACAGACCTACAAGCATAGTGATGAAAAATAAAATACTTAATTAAAAGGTTGTGCACCGGGGCTTGCCTTGAGCTTGACCACTGAGCAGCTGGATCAACAACAGCAGCAGCTTACGGCGCCTCCTCGCCGATTACCACGTTTACCACTGCAGCTACATGATGCAAAGGTGATGTGTAAATTTTGATGAAAACATGACATTAAATATTTTACGGAGTACGTGCGGATTTCACCAAATACATTTAATTCATGAGTATAAATTAACGTGGTGTCTAGCAGGGTGAAAATGATTTAAGGTGATTATCTATTTTATCTCCTTCATCAACTCCCATGAAGCATTTAAATCATTATCACATGTGCAAGAAATTAATCCATTAATCCTAGCAACACTAGGTAAAATAGCAATTAAATTGCTCCTGGTCCTTACGCACATGATATGGATAATAATTAACTTAAGCTTCACAATTTGGGGCAATTCATTAATTAACTAAGCATTTAATTAAAATCTCTTAAAAAGAAATTTGACCTAAATAATTTGCTCCTGAAAATGCCAATTGGATGCACCATAAAATAGTACATGTCCCCAGGAGTCCAACAAAATTTAGTTTGCAATTTTTGGTGGTCTAGAACTCTAGATATGAATTTTCTAAGTTTAATTGAATTTCGGAACTAATTATGAAAATGCCATTCGAGATTTAAATTTAAATCTCTGCGCTCTGTGCCACACCGAGGACCACAGGGTTCTGGATCCGCGTGTGGCTGTGGCCACATGGGATCCGGGCCGTGTGGCCCGCCCTATGGCCTCGCCGGCGCGCGGCCGGGAGGCGGCGGCACGACGGCCGGAGTAGCGGCCGTGGCCCGCGCGTAGTCCTACAAGGGCCCAACGTGTACCGCACGACACGACGGACTCGTCGGAAAGATCCACGCGGCCGGAGGCTCACCGGAGGGGTGGCGCGAAGGCGGGTGGCGGAGGGAGGTAGTCCGGCGGTGGCGCTCGTCGCGGAGAAGGCACGGGAGAAGGGGCGGCTTGGCCGTGAAGCTTCACGGAAGCATGGGCTTCACCGGCACGCTCTCCGTTGAAGATAAGCTCGGCCGTGGGTGGCCGTCGACGGGAGGTTGGCGGCGGCCGGAGCTTCGCGGTGGGGAGAAAGCGGAATCCCGGTGACCTAGGGAGGCAAAGGAGCGAGGTTAGGGTTTGAGGATGAGCTCCACCACCGACCCACCGGAACACGATGGAGAGAGAGGGACTCACCGGAGAGGCGGCAATTCGGTCGCGGCGTCTACGGTGGCTGGAGTGAGCTCGTCGGAGATTCCTTTGGAATTAGGCCGATTTAGTTCACTATTGTTGGGGCTTTTGGCCGTGGAGCAAGTGGAGGTCGGGGCGGAGCTTTGAGGCGGAGCGGTTTGGCTCGGGAGGAAGTAGGGTGGCCGGGCGTCGAGCTTCAAGCTCGGGCGGCAATGCCGGCTCGGGGCGGGGGGGATTCGGGAGAGAGAGAGAGAATGGAGAGGGGGGTTCCGACCGGGTAGGGGACCTCCCCTTTGTCCCTCCGACCAGGTGGGGACGCGGCCGAGAGGACGCCGTCCGAGCGGCGCCGGCGTACGGCCCGATCGGGCGCGGGGCGCGGCCCCGGCTCGCCGACGAGGCGGGACCCACGGCATATTCCCCTCGAGCATCTTTTCTTTTTCCCCAATTTCCAAACGTGGCCTAATTCAAATTTGAAAAATCAAATGCAAGGCCTTCCCAAGCTCCAAAATTAAAGGAGATAATTTTGTTGAAAAGTATAACTCTAGAAAGTGACATGCACGAAGAGTATACTCAAAAATCCTTTCTGGATTAATTCTGAAAATTCAGAGAAAGGGCTTAAATGCTAAGCTTGTCTGATTTATTTGGGGTATCAAACCTTGATGACATCCAGTGGGGTTTTGTCATAGATTTTTCATTTGACATGCCCTACAACATATATTTTTGGTTGACCATACTTATGTTGTAGAAATTTGAATTGTAGTTCAAACCAAAGTGTTTTTGAATTTATTCGGTGCCCAAAACACTTTGCATGTCAATGATACTTCTTGGGTAACTCGAAAATGCCTTGAGATTAGTTTTAAAAATGCTAACACAAAAAATTAGGACACGAAGTGTCACATCAACCCACTTAGAGAAGTACTCAACTGCCACTACCGCAAATCGAAAGCCCCCTGGTGCTGCTGGAAGCTCCCCAACAATATCGATGCCCCACCTTGCTAGCGGCCGGACTGGTGGTATTGGCTGTAACACGGTGGCTGGCAAGTGGGACTGCCTTCCCATCCATTGACATCCTGAACAGGACTCTCACCAAGTCCTCTCGCATCCCTTATGGCTGTTGGCCGGTAGAAGCCTTGTCCGAAAGCTTTTGCAACCAATGCCCTTGGAGCTATGTGAGAAGAACAAGATCCCTCGTGAATTTCCCGCAAGAGTTGTATTCCTTCTGGCTGACTAATACACTTTAGCAATGGTGCACAAACTCCTCCCTTGTATAGCACTCCTTCGATCAGCACATAGCCCCTTGCTCTATGCTGCATCCGCTGCTCCTCTAATCTGTTATTTGGCGTGTATCTTTTCTCGATGAAGGCCCGTATCGGGGCGCGACAATCTTCCGAGACCAAGGCCAGGACTTTCTTGGTTTGATTGCTGATGGTGGCCGCTCGATGAAGCGTTTCATGCAACACGTCCGGCTACGGAGAACCTTGTCCCGCAGCCTGCTTTGGCAAGCAAGTCAGCCTCTTTGTTTTCTGTCCTTCGAATGTTTCGACCTCGAATCCTACAAAGAACTTATCCATCTCCACGACCATCCGGGCATACGCGATCATTTCGGGTCAAGCGTCCCGTAACCCTTCGCTAACCGTTTCGCTACCAGCTGCGAATCGCAATACAGGACAAGTTTTTGTGCTCCCAACACCCTGGCTCTGCCTTAGGCCCAAGAGGATGCCTTCGTATTCAGCTGCATTGTTGGTGGTCCGAAAAGCAAACTTGGCCGAGTACCTTAGTGTTTGCCCACTAGGAGATGTAATGATAGCGTCACAGCCGGCACCGGAGACCCCCATGCTCCATCCGTGTAGACCGTCCAGATTGGGTCCTCCGGTTCACCCCGACTTTCGGCCTCCGAATTGCCGTTAGGGGTCCATTCAACCAAGAACTGAGCTAACACATCCGACTGAATAGCTTTTCTTGCGACGAAGGTCAAATCATATTGTCCTAACTCGGCTGGCCACTTCAACACTTTGTTGGACGCCTTGTCCGATTTTAGCGCATCTCTCAAGGGGTACTTCGTAGGCACCAAAATAGGATGATCATCAAAGTACCTTCGTAGCTTGCATGATGCCATAAGGACTGCATACAAGAGTTTTTCAATAATTCCATATCCACATCTAGCCCCAGCGAGTGTTTTCGAGACATAGTAAACTGCGCAGCTGCTTTGCCTCTTGTTCTTTGGTCCGATATACAAGGACCCCACTAACGGCCTTCGGGGCTGCTGCGATATAGAGGAGAAGCGGATCCATGGGTGGCGGTGGTTTCAAGGTGGTCAGCTCCACTAAATACTCCTTGAGCTGTTCAAAGGCTACTTGATGCTCCTCTGTCCACTCGAAAGCTCGCGGCCCCCTTAGTATCTCAAAAAATGGCATGCTTCGTTCCGCCGGTTTAGAGATAAACCTACTCAAAGCCACAACTCTTCCGGTAAACTTTTGTACCTCCCTTATGGACTTCGGGGGTTCCATATCCGAGAATCGCCTTGATTTTTGTTGGATTAGGGTCGATTCCAGCTTCGGACACCATGTATCCCGGCGCCTTGACTCCAAACATGCACTTGGCTGGGTTTAGCTTCATGCCCACTCTTCCGAGGTTTGCAAAGGTTTCAGCTAGGTCCTTCACATGGTCTTGCTCAGCAATACTCTTGATTACAATGTCGTCTATGTAAGCTGCTGCGTTGC
Source organism: Chloris gayana (assembly GCA_031894775.1). Classification (NCBI taxonomy): domain Eukaryota; kingdom Viridiplantae; phylum Streptophyta; class Magnoliopsida; order Poales; family Poaceae; genus Chloris; species Chloris gayana. The sequence goes on from JAUNZO010000614.1 coordinate 90,019, forward strand.
GACCCAGCCGATCACCAAGGGTGGCCTTGACGGTTCGGGAAAATGTAGCCCCAGCATTTTTAAGCCCGAAGGGCATTTGGTTATAGCAATATGTGCCTCCGGGTATCTGGAAGGCTGTCAAAGGTTGATCTTCGGTTGCTAGCCGGACTTGATGAAAACCCGAGTAACCATCAAGGAAACTCATCAATGCAGCACCAGGTTGTGGTGTCAACTAGCTGATCTATCCTTGCCGGTGGGAAATCATCCTTCGAGGCAAAACTTGTTGAGAGTAGTGAAGTCAATGCACATTCGCCACCGTCCATTCGGCTTTTTCACTAAGGTAGGATTGGCTAGCCACGTGGTTCGATCAATGGGGCGCACTACCTCCGCATCCAGCAGCTTCCGAACCTCTGCCTTGAGAATGGCGATTTTTCTTCCGTCCAATCCCTCATGCGCTGCTTTATGGGCCTTCCTTTTGGGTCTACGTCCAGCCTGTGCACAGCTACACTCTTGTCAATCCCGGGGATATCCTCCGATGACCAAGCGAAGGCATCAGCATTGTTTCTTAAAAACCGAAGAAGCTCCGCTTCTCTTTCTGAGATAGCCCACATCCGATCTAAACGATCCGATCATGGCGATCTAGACATAACACCACCTCCTTCGTGCCTTCCTGCGGCTGTACCTTTGCCATATACTTAGGCGCGGCGGGAAGTTCCACAGGACCAGGAGTACCTTCACTTTTGCCAATAACATTAATGTGACGCTGCCCGGGGGCCATGTCGATTTCCAGCCTTCTAGCCTCGACCTGATCCCCGTGTACCGTGATGACCCCCTACGGTCCTGGTATCTTCATACAGAGATAACCGTGATGAATGATGGCCGGAAACTTGTTGATGACCCTTCGTCCTAACAACACGTTGTACGGATATACCATGTCAACTACGTCGAACCCGATATCCTCGGTCCGACTCCCCCTTGTCCGTTGGAACAAGAGAATGAAACCTTCGGTGTGATACAGCCTAAGGGGTGAATGGGCTGTCCTCCGAAGCCTTGCGGAGGGGTGTACGAAGGTTGCAAGTCCGCCTAAGTGAATCCCATTTTCTCCAAGGTATTCCATAGCAACACATCTGCTGAGCTGCCTCCGTCAATTAGAACTTTGTGCACAAAGCCATGAATATTGACCCTCATGACGAAGAGCATCATCGTGCGGATAAATCATTGGCCTCGAAGTCAGCTGCTGAAAAGGCGATCGGCACGTCCATCCATTTATGAAGTCCAAGCGGCGGACAAGCGGCTACGTGAGACACCGCCCCGATGTATTCTCTATGTTATCTCTTGGATGGAAAGTCTCTGCTATTTCCTCCGGTGATCATGAGGATCGTTCCCTTGGACGCTTGACTACACGCGTATTGAGCTGGCTCTGCGGCTGGAACTTGTTGCACCGCCGCTCAGCCCGACGATGCATGTCCGGGGTTACTGCTGCCGGAGAGACGGGCGATGCTGCTCGAGCTGCTGCTGGTGATGGATAATGAGCTGGCTGTGCAGCCCCGTAGGATGAAGCATATATGGGTGGGACATAAGGCATGTGAAACGGTAAGGGCTGTCACACCCCTATCCCGAAAGATAGTTAAGTGTGGTACGGATCGCCTTGGGAGATGATTGATGAAGCAACCATACATAGCATCACATTAACAAACATCCATGAATTACAAGTTTACATAACTAAGTCTTGATTACAACATAGAGTTCGAATAAAAGATACATTAGGTTCGAAATTAAGTCTTACATAACCATGATCTTTGTTCGAATTTAAAGTGCGGAAGCGAAATACATAACTCGACGATACATAGATAACTTAAATGAACCATGCCGGCCTAGGCCATGGCTCACTCATCATGGGTCGGAGAGCTAGGGACCCATTCAATGGTCCACTCTTTGGGCTCTTCTCCATCCCAAACCACCTTACCACAACAATCACAAAACCCGGCTTGCGGGAAACCTGTAAATCAACATGTAGTGGCAAAGCCTGAGTATCTAACATACTCCGCAAGTCTTACCCGTCAAATTGGCCATCTAAGACCGACTCCTAGATGCATGGGGCTTGACCGGTTTAACTTGGCCTTTTGCATAAATAGCACCTATGCTAATTAGGTTGGCAAATTTATTACTTAGCCAAATTAATAGGGTTGTTGCATAAAAGAAACTTTAGTGAGCATACTAGCAAGACAAGAGTTTGCAATACAATTTAATATCAATATAAAACAGCAAGCTATTCAATCTCTTTCCATTACTACACATTGCGAACTGCTCGAATCAAGTGGTACTCATTAACCGAGAGGAAACGGCGATAATTATCGAATTATTAATCCTGCAGGAAAGAACCCAAATGCACGACATACGCATCATTTAAGAACATGTATGGCCACCGTTCGCGAGTTCATCATAAAGTAAAACACGGGGCCACCGACCCCGTGTACACGTCCCCTTGCGACCGTTCAACAACGCGCCCAAGGCTTAACCCATGTACTCTCCAACGGTCCTCAACCCGTGCAACCACCGTGCCAAACACATCACCTGCCGGATCGGTGAGATATCCGGCTCACTTTACAACTTACAAGCTACATAGGTTTACCAATCCCCATAAGAAAGGTATGCAAGTGGTACACAACTCAAACTTGTTCGCGGAGCCACAATGGGGTGTTCTCAATTTTAACCAAATTCATCATGTTCACATTTAGTCATAAGCCATGAGTGAGATCCCCAAATCTATCGTTGATTCCAAAAACATAGCCTAGCACTTCTAACGA
>JAUNZO010000615.1:0-23850 GCA_031894775.1 Chloris gayana
TGCAAGTGGCCAAGCGCGTAACCCGCAAGTACAGCAATGCATGCAACCGAATTGTCACGCCAATCTAAAGGTGCACCCAGATCCAGGTGGTCAATGTTGCTTATATGTAAAATCCAACTTGGACAGACCTCCAACCATGCCAGTCGGCAAACACACACATATATATAGTTAGATAAAAAACTATAAAACAATAGTAGGTGTAATAAAGGCGAACTCTGAACCAAGGCCTGCTCGTGGGGAAGCCAACGCCCCTCACCTAGGGCGACGGGCAGAACCCTAACTGCCACCACCGCCGTTCCTGATCCTCCCCCGCCTTCCCGCTGCCTTGCCACTGCCGAGCGGGCCGCGAGCCAAAGCCACGCAACAGCGAGGAAGGCGGCGACGAGGTCTCCATCTTTTCCACCGCTGCACCCCCTTCCCCCTCCCGCCAAAGAGGCGGGGCGGCTCGGCGAGGAGCTCCGGTCTCACCGGATCCGGTGCCTAAGGGCTAAGATCTAAGGGGCCCACATCGGGCGGCGGTGCCATGGAGGCCGCTCTAGGTGGTGCGGCGCCGACGCACCGCATGTCGCAATGGCGCCCGAATGGCGAAGGGGGCAGCCATACGCGGCGAGGGCCCCGATTCCACCGGATTCGACACTCCAAGAAGCGGCGGAGAAAGATGTTGGGGTTCATGGTGTGCCCGACGAGGGCGCCCGTTGGAGTTCCGCCGCTTTTACTTGGACCTAAGTGTAATTGCATCTAGGCCCCTAATTGTTGTTTTGAGTAATTGACGTCAATATAATTGAAAAGGACTAATATTTCCAAAGAGCATGTATGCAGTTAATATATTTTGATGAATATGAGAGCAATGTTTACAAGAAAGGTTCAATGGAAGGCCAACAATTATGAAAATCTTAGAAAAAGAAAAAGACAAATGCTCAAGATGAAGACTAAATAATTTTTTCTTTTGATCTTGAGTATAGGAACACCGTACTATCAAGAGGGACACAAAAGAATAAGTGTCGAAGAAACCAAGTGCCAAATCCATCTCTAAATTCAAAAATACCGATTCAAAATCAAGGCCATCGGACAATGTCGGAGGCCATCGGATTTTTCCATCGGATTACAGATTGTCGCACACCTCGAAAAATCCTGTCTCATCGGACAATGTCTCAAGCCTGAAAAATCCAATCCAGTCGGATATTTTCTCTCGGGTTCGCTATGTCTCGGATCCCGTCGGACAATGTCCGACGTGGAATTTTCTCGGGAGATTCTTTGGCACCATCAGATTATTTTGTCGACTGCAGTTTCTTGCAAGTTGGACAATGTCCGATAGTCATCGGACAATGTCCGACGCTTCGACTCGGACAAGATCTGACCTTGGTCGGATAATTTCATCGGATTCACTACTACAATTATGCTTTGTGGCGGCGGGCTAAAAAGGGCCTCGGTGGTGGACACGTTAAACGCCACCGAGGTCCTGTCACTAATTATAAGAAAAATTAGTCGCAACCTAGGACCGTGACTGCCCGCCGGGTTTGATTAGCCTAATAAGGCGCCAACGCGGTGTTGGGACCATGACTCGACATTGTTAATCTATAAACAAAATAAGGCGGGCCCTAGTGGGACCCACCCTAAACGCCGCCATCCGTGCGCCATTCCTGTGCCGCCGCCGCGCACCGTTCCCGTCCCGCTACGTTACGCGGCACGTGCTGCGGCACGTGGATGTGGAGGAGCCGCCGGCTCCGGTGCTGCCGCGGGGAAGCAAAAGGAGGAGGTGGAGCCGCCGCCGCGGGAGGAGCAGGAGGAGGAGGAGGAGCCGCCGCCGCCTTCTTCTTCGCGCCACCGGTTGAGGGCGCCCGCGGCGGGGAGTAGGAGGCGGACACTACAAGACAAACACCCCTTTTGCAATGTATATATCCGTTGCAAGAAACCCGTATAAACGTTGCAAGGAGCTATACCAACGCATTTGGTATGCGTTGCTAGAGCTGGCGTTGCAAGGCTCTACTACAACATATGTATATCCGTTGGTAACTAATACAAATATGTGTTGCATGGTAGCAACGGATACAGGCAGCCTATAGCAACACTTACAAGTGTTAGAAACTGACGTAGATCACCGCTTCTGATTTCTATAATAATCAAATTAATCTCCATGTAGAATTATTGTTCTGGGTCAGACTTGAACTCAAATTCATCCTAGGACGAATCAAATATACAATACCAATAAGCAAATGATGCATAAAATACTTCATTTATCATGCATAATGTACAACTGATTACATTTCAACTAGTATTTTTATCGATTCAATCTTTCACTGCATTACAACTGATTACATTTCCTTTATCAAAAAAGGAAAACTGATTACATTTTAATCAGAGGATTCTATATATACAACTTAGAATTCTATGCAGCTGCTGCTTGTAGATTTTTGTAACTACATCCGAAAAGAATCTTGTATGTAGGCTTGCACAATTATGCAATGTTACTTCTGAAGCCAAGATGTTCACTCTTACTACTATTCCTGAGTGAGCTTGTTCATCACTTATCGTTACACCCAAAAAATGAGCACATTGCTTATCAACCTATAAATAGACAAGATATATGAGTGGAAGACTGTCATACACACTACCAAAAGAATGGTAGAATCAGAACCTTTCCCGTGGCCGATGTTCCAACTGGGAGTGGTCTCACTGTAACTGTCCCGTTTTCTTCCAGAACCATAGGAGATATTGTGTTCTTGATAGGAACACCAAGCTTGCTAAAAGTGGAAATTGATTAGAAATCCAGTAGGCAACTATGAGTATTCAATCAGTTAAAGAATACCATTCTAATCGATTCAGTGATTACCTGAAAAGTGCAGCAAACATCGTAATACATGCAAACAAAATGTCAATATATGTTTTTGATACATTGGTTACTATGCTTGATGACATATAGGCAGGCAGAATTATGAGATAACTGCAGTAAGCTCCATAAATGAAATAGGATGCATCTCATCTAATAGTAGTGGATGAACAGAGAATTGCCAATATGATCTCAGCTGAGCTGTTACCAGTTTCCATATTATTCCAATATGAATATACCAGCCAATAGACAGCAACGGAATAGGTCATCGCAACATGTTTTGTATCTTCGTGTGCAAGAGAACAATGAAAGACACCACCGTTATCCAGATTGTGTTTAACATGTCCTTCATACTCGACATTCTGTTGAACAACTTAAGGCACGAAAATCTCATGGGCCAGTCTCCTTGTTTACAGAATGGAATCAGATGAGATATTACCTACGGGAGACTGGTTCTTGGTGTTGGTGCAGGACGGAGGCGAGAGGAAGGGCGTCGCAGATCAGGCGGGGATCCATGGAGTTCAAGGGGATGGCTGTGATGCACGACAACCTCCATCAGATCTGGACGCCTCCTCTCCCATCTTCAAGCCTGCTGGATCCGAAGGACGTACCTGAAAGAATTCAGAGCGATTAGGCGGAGGATTGCGCCCGAGGGTGATGGAAGATGGTGGCTCGAGTACGATTGGGAGGCAGGCGTCCGAGTTAAGATCAAAACCATGGGATTGGATGGGGACCGGGACCATGGCGGCGCAGGTAGGAGGGAGAGGAAGGACGCCCTGCGGCCGCCGCCACCGCCGTGAGCAGGGAAGGTGATGGAATAAAAAGGAAACCTATTCATCGGTGAAGGAGGACTTGGTCAAGGCGTCTTAGGCGTGTGGTGGAATCGAGAAGTTATACACTAGAGGAGAGGTGGGGAGGTGGGGATTTGCAGATGGGCATAACACATTGGTGAACCGTTGCTAGACATGTGTTGCTAAATGGTAGTTGGTCTTGTAGTGGGAGTAGCCGCCGGTGGGGGACGCTAGGCGGAGCGTTGGCGAGGACCAACGCCCGCTGGCCCCGAAGCGCCGCATGCTCCTGGAGCGGCCCCGGCGGCGACGACCCATGTCGGAGGCGAAGGAGGAGTGAGGAGAGGAGGAGAGGTGGCGCCAGCACCGGCTAACCCTAACCCTATGTTGCGATGCGGCGCGCGTGGATAGGGTGGCGCTGCAGCGCTGCACCCCCACCTATTTATAGGAGGGGCGGTCGGCTGCAGTGGACGTCACTATCGAGCCATAGCGCCGGAGTTAGCCACGGGCCCCGTGGCCACGATAACCGCGGGCTTCAGGTGTCCGCGACTAACTAGCGCCCTTAGTCGTGGACACCATCCTATCACCGTGCTTAACGGCGGACGCCTCGGTGGACCCCCACCGTGATAAAAATGGTATCCGCCACTATAGAGCATTATTCTAGTAGTGATTTCAAGATGTTTCACACTCCTGCCGGACAATGTCCGACTTAAATCGAGCCCAACGGCTCTTTTTGTTGTCCCGACAATAAAAGGAGATTTCCCCATCCTTTGGCCGGTTGGAAACTCCTCCACTTCAAAAAACACCCCCAAACTCACCCAATCACTCCTCCTCACCCCCTTTGATTCCCCACTCTAATCCTTGGCTGATTTATATGAAGATTGAAGAGGATTGATTGAGCTTCATCTCTATTATAATAGCACTTGGTTCATCCTTGACATCGATGCTTTTTGTATTTGTTACTCTTAGGGATTTATCCCATAGACGGTTAGGCGTCACTCGGCGAGCTCCCAAGATAGTGGTTGAGACTCGGATCGTTTGTATTGCCCTTCCCTTCGTAGAGATTGATTATTTGATTTCAAGCCTTGTCTTGGTGGCGGTTTGAAGAGATTCCTTGGTGGACTCCTCAACGGTGGTGTAGGTTCCTTGGTGGAGCTGAGCTTCGGTGAAAATCGTGTGCCTCCTTGTCTCCTTTTCGTTTGTTGTTAATTTTGTGGTTGTGTGCTCTAGTTCTTGCATGTTCTTGCCTTTAAATTCCTAGATTAACTTGTGTAGGAGGCTTGCTAGCTAGTGCCCGTGTTGCCTTAGATTTCTTATGTTTCTAGCTGCTTGCTCCTTGCTTTAATTACGTTGATTTGTCCATCTCGATGGTCAATCTATTTTCCGCGTGAGGCCATTAGACATTATCCTATAAGCGTCGGATTTTGTTGAGCATCGGATAATATCCTACTCTTATAGGATATTGTAGTCGGACTTTTCTCCATATGCTACTAAGTCATTAAATTAAGTGTTTTTCAGGATTATCGCCTATTCATCCTCCTCTAGACGACTTTTAATTGGTATCGGAGCAGATATCTTCGATAAAGCTTCACCGTTTGAAGATCAAAGATAACAAATATAATAAAAGACACAAATCCATCAACTAGTGGTGCCTTACCAAAAGGTACCATCCCCAGTGTAGAGGGTCTCACAAATGAAGCGAGAAGATGATGTGACGGACAAAGGGAAGAATGATAAGAAAGATGATCATGCCAAGGATGTTGTAAAGGATGGAAATGTCCTCAATGTATTTTCAAAGATATACAACAACATGCAGTACATCTATGATGAGCTAGGTCGGAGACGGTAAATCTAGCAACACCGGAAGAAATCCAACATGGTGGTAATCATGCCGACAACGAAGATGCCTTCACGCTCCGTTCTCCTTGTTGAAGGCATTGTCGAGGTGTTGTTTTTCATCTTCGAAGTTCCATGGGCCAAAGCTCAAACCCGGATTGCCGGATCCAGTAGGGGTGGTGTCCAAATGTCATGACCTTCTTGAAAGCGTCAACTTGGAACAACTCCTAATCTTTGTGGTGTCCATGTCGTGTCCGTTTGTGCGTGTGTTCGTATGGGTGTGTGCGTTGTTCGTGTTTTGGTGTGTATCGTTGTCTATGTGTTTTTATTTAGGTCCTTACAGGTTCTTATCTCGCCTTCTACTTAATAGAATGAAGCGCAGCTCTTCCGTAGTTTCAAATTTTCCTTTTAAAGGAGAACTCTTATAGATATTCTTAGTTTTACATTAATAATGCAAGTTTTCATTTGTAGCTCACATCTCGTAGTCTCAGTGCAAGTGAGAGAAGAGAAAAAATTGTGTATACTTGTGTCATTTGGAAAGGTGGTGAAGCTATCGAACAATTTTTTTATTCTCAAGAAACTTTACTAACCATTAGTATAGCAGAACAACGGGTTGTCTTGGGCTGGCCGGGCCATTTCTTTAACGAGCCGGCACGGCACTTCTATTAAATGGGTCATGTCGGGCCGGACCAACAGGTCTAAGGTCAAGCCCAAGCATGACATGGCTAAGTTTTAAACGGCCGTGTCGGACCACGAGCCTAATGGGTCGTGCCTATATAAAGATCGACTAAATTTCGTACACTTTATTTTTCGTTAAAATTTAAAATTTATTTAATAAAAAATATTTTTTTATTAATTCTAACACATTAATACTAAATAAATATTTCAATTTTTTTATTGGACTTGACGGACCGTGTCTAGTGGGCTACACATGCTAATATATCGGGTCAAACGGGCCATAGATAAACGGACTGTGTCGTGTCAGCCCGATGGGCTTCCTCCTCGATCCAAGCACGGCCTGTGACGTCAGCTATTACCATTAGCTCCAGGCAAGTCGTCTGCAAAGCATGACCCAGGTTGGATGTATCTGCCCAACTCGTTCCAAGCCGTGCAAAGCGTATGTGCCTCTGTCTGGAGGACAATCCCTGCTCCTTCAATGTTTCCAACTCCAATGTCCATCACAGTTCTTGTGCTATCACGTATTACCATTCTCCACCCTCCTTTGCTGGTTGGTGCCATGAACTTTTAAGTTCTATTTGGAGGAGCGCACCATTTTCTTTCAGGTACTGCTTGCTTAAGAGGAGGCTTCAGTTTTGCGTATTCCATTAGATGGTACTCCACCGAGTTACCCACCTCAGCAAGACTTTGTCTTCTCTCACGAACCCTGGTTTTGTTTCACGAAGTCCACCATCTCCAGAGCCAGACAACGATTTTTGTTTATTGCTTCTGTTGCATTGACCAGAGCTTCAGTGCCATCTCCTTTGATCCTTTCTAGAATTTCAGAGTGATAGGCTGCATCTTGGGTCTTCCACATTCATATGCCTCCAACTGGTCTAGGCATGCTTGCATTTTGAAAGCAGGTGGTCGTAGTCTTCATCCAATCTCACGCACATTACATACAAAGTCTCAGTTTTCACCTTCCTCCTTAAATTCACACGAACAGGGAGACTATTGTGTATGAGCTGCCACAAGAACATCTTAACTTTGTGTGGGGCCTGTATCTGCCAAATTTTCTGTCATGGGAAGTCCAAATCTATATTGAGTACAAATTTGGTTATGCTTAGGACTTCAAGTTGTATTAGGGGTAGGGTGTCTCTTTAGAGCAACTCTAACCGTTCTCTAAATGAGGTTGCTAAATCAAAATTTATGATATAATTAGTAAAAATCATTCTTCAACCGTTTCCTAAATGAGGTTGCTAAATTTACCAACTCCTAACCTATAGCCTGAAGTTTGCTACATTTAGTCACCTAATTCTCACTTTCGAAAGAATATTTAAACTATTTAATAAACAATTATTGGAAATTGTTGGAGTGCATGTCTTCTTTTTACTCCTAATAGATATAGCAACTCACTAAAACTAGTTTTTTTAAAGTAAAATTATTAGGAATTATTGGATATGCTCTTAGAGGAGAGTCAATGTTGCAACTATGATGACACAACGATAACTAGCAGGAGGAGGCAGCAATTCTAGCTAGGACTAGCAGCCGGTATTGCATACTACTCTGTTCTTAAATTGTTGCACCGTTGACTTTTTCGCTATGTTTGACCATTGGTCTTATTCAAAAATTTGAGAAATATCATATATTTTATTCAATATGTTGTATTACTAAAAAAACTTGAAATATAGCCTAGAACTTTTAACATTTGAATAAATATTTTTAATAAGACGAAAGGTTAAACGTAGAAAACAATTCAACGATGACAACAATTTAGGAATGGAAGGAGTATTGGAGAAGAGTGTCCTTGGTCCCGAGGATAGGCGTCGGCTGAAACTTGTTAACAAACATCGTGCCTTTTGTATCCTTTGTGATCTTGCATCGTATGATTCAATGCACCCTATATCTATTTTGTGTAGAAAACTCTAACAAAAAAGACGTTAATGAAACTATATTATACCCTAAACCATTGTGCATAGATGTGTCCTTTCATTGTTGCGAGAAGGTCTATATCATTCATCTTCATTGGGAAATACTACAGTGAATTTAGGGGCATATGCTCACCCTAACTTTTTTTTATTAATTATGGTTAAATATAAATATTAAATCTTAAATTATATTGTTAATTATGAGCACATGTGTTCTTATGTCCTTAAAAGTCATTCTCATCTTCATTTTGGCGCTACACATTGTTTTGATGTTTTCTTGATTGTTAAAAAGGATCTAGACTAGTTTTGTTTTGGCAAACACACATTTCACTACCACACATCGGACCATTAGAGAGGGTTTTTCCTGTATCAGAGATATATGTGTAGAGACTGGTATTTTCAGAAACAATCGCTAATAAAGGAGCCTATAAGACACTGTTTTTTTCATGGACACATACAGCTTTAACAAACTGTTCTCGAGAAACCTGGCAGCAAAGATAACCTATTCGAGATGTCATCTCAAATGACTTGCATATCTGTAATGAATTGTGGCAAACTGGAGGGTTTGGAAGACCCTCCAGTCTCCGATGACTCTTATAATGTACTACTCCTCCATTTTTGAAATGCATGGTGACGTTCCGACAACAAAAATGAATTGGAAATGAACTAGGGAGTAGTTCTCAAACCCAAGCTCTAACACCCTTTCCAGAATGTAAAATTGTGCAGTCCAAATTGCATGCGGTTCCCAATCAGAATTCAAATTATATCCTTTCATTAAAGTTAAAATCATAATGTTGCAATATATGACAAGAGGATCCCCACGCAAGCAATGATGAACTCGTCTGTAGCAATTTTATACAAATATTACATAACAGCTGAACCAAACACAATAAGACATTTTACACAAATATCGCATAATAGCTTGTGATAGAGCTTGTACATACAACTTTGTCATAGAGATAATCTAAAATATAGTTTCATATATGGAGGCATGCATTAGATACGTACTGAGTGTATACTTATTAAAACACACATTTTCTCTCATAAGTCATAAACGGAAATTAGAAAGTGCAGTCTTCGCCCGGCCATCCAATCCAATGGAGTAGTAACGGGTAAGAAAATCTCGGACTAATATTTCCTTGTACAAAGGGGGTTCTCCTCGGACAGAAGCTCCTTGATAGGACCGTAAATCCTTGTCGAAGAAGGATGAAAATGCGTGCTGAAAACACATGCAATAGAAACTCTGGGGCCTGCATTCTTGGCGACCACTTTGTGCTCTACACTAACGAACTTGTCGTTGGAGATCAACTGAAAATGTGAATGAGAAGAAATCAACCCCAACAATCAAGCGCGTAATACATGAGTTTGTTCAGTTATGGATTTGGTGGTCTCTGCATACGTACCTGCAAGATGTCAGCTATGTTGACGATGAAGGCTCCAGGGGTCGGCTTAACGTCAACCCAGCGATCATCATGGAGTATCTGGAGGCCACCAATTCCATCCTGCAGAAGTATGGTCAAGAAACCAGCATCTGAATGCCGGTTTTTCCCAATGGCGAGTTCTGGCTGGGGGCACGGAGGGTAGTAGTGGCAAAGTATAATTTGTCCCTGGTTGCACTCAATATCGTTTAAGTAGCTGGGATTAAGCCCAAGGGCCTCAGAGAGCAGCTCGAACAATTTATCCCCCAAGCTCTTCACTTGTTTGGCGTATTCAAAGAGCGCATCCCTGCAGATCATCATACACAAGGACTACTATAAATAGAAATCCTAAGCACTTCCTCCGTTCTTAAATTGTTGACGCCTTTGACTTTTTTTTATTACGCTGTTCGTTTTATTCAAAAAAGTTTAAGAATTATCAAATAGTCTTAGAGGAAGTTGATACACCACTTATAGTTTTATATATTTGAAAAATATTTTAAATAAGACGGACGGTCAAACGTAATGAAAAAAGTCAATAATGTCAACAATTTAAAAACGGAGGGAGTAATCTACTAAAGAGGGGAAGGAATTTTATAGTTGGCAAAATGATACTACTCTGTTTTTATTTTGACAATGTTCAGAGGAGCTAGTTCATTTTTTTACTAGGATCCATGTCCTAACGCCACCAAATAAAGAATGGAGGGAGTATATCTTAAAGGTTCTCTTTACAGTAAATACAGCACAGTGTTGCTAAAGTTCCTTTCATGCAGCCTATTTGGCTTGTAAATGAAAGCTCAGAGCATTAACACAATAGTCTTATAGAAAATGACTCCACTGCACCACTTTATCTGGCGTCAACGATTAGGTTCAGTCCCCATTATATTTTGTTTCAGAAGCCCTTGGCAAAGTAAAGCAGACCGAAACTAATGACAGTGATATCGAAAATGAATTAATCGTGTTCGTTATACTAACCTAACACTATTCTAGAGCCAGGTGATTAACAATCTCAACTAATCCTATCTTGATATGTCACCGTGCACTAGCTTCAAATAGAAAAGGGGCATATTCCTTATCAATCATCCAAAATATATACTTTGAGTTCCTTATCAATCATCCAAAAAAAAATCAAGTTCCTATCAGCCATCGTTCCTATCTCATTTGTTTGTTAGCTTATACACCACCACCATCCATTCACGAGTCAACAGTGCTAATTAAGTAGAGAGAGAGAGAGAGTCTCATTTTCCTCGGTTGCAAATTTGTACTAAGAAGTTGTGATAAAATTAAAGCTAGGAATATGCAGAGAGCGCACTCACCGGCAGGTCTCCGGCAGCTCGTCGGCGGCGGGCGGGTCGGGCACCATTCGGAGGTAGAGCGTGTCGTGCCAGTTGACCGCGTTGGACGTGTAGAGGTCGAAGTTGCAGTAGTACTGGGCCGCCTTTCCTCTGTCCCGCGAGTAGAGCCGCGCCTTGTCGCTGCCCTCCCCGCCCTCCGTTTCGTGGAACGCGCGAGCCCCGGCCACTGCCTTGGCCATCACCTCCTCTGGCACGCCGTGGCCCGTCACCTGGAAGAACCCCCACTCCGCCGCGGCCCGGCGGATGGCGTCCACCACGGCGGCGCGGTCACCGCCGGCAAGGTCGATCACCGGGATGGCGGCGGGCATCAGTTCTTTGCTGGCAGGGTCGCCGTCGATGCGAGCCTGCTCCTCTAGCGTCTTGTTCTCCTCCGTTCCGGGGACGCGGAAGATGCGTGGAACGTGTGTGACACCGGACGCGACGAGGCCGCGAACGCCGGCGAGGGTCGCGTCCAGCGCGCGGAGCTCAGCGACGCGGTCGTAGGCCGGAGGAGTGGCAGACATGGTGGACCGTCGAGTGTTTCTATCTGGACTCTAGTAGCTACTAGCTTGCTGAATGGAGGCAGTCTTCCATCCTTCGCTTGTGCTTATATTGCTGCTTCCCAGCCAGGTGGTCCTAATGGTAACTGTTTTTCAAGATTGAGAGTGGTTAACTAACGGACTTATTTTGAAATTTTATAATTTCAAGACCGAGAGTGTGATTCATGCTTTCACAATAATTAAAAAAAATATCAATGTGGTTCCCCTTTTTCCAAAATACAATGTTAGTGTGGTTCTGCCATCAGCCATGACATAGTAGAATTGCCTTTACACGGGAAAGAAAAATACGGTAGAATTGCCTTTACATGGGAAAGACAAATACGGCATCCACCGCACTGATCCCTTGCACGGTGAAGAGAACCCCGTCAACTTATCAAACAGTCAGCATGTACGTCTACATGACAACCAAGTGCATATGCTCTTTATGTTAAAAAAAAAAAAAACGGAGGATCCCGATTCATGCCACACATGCATGACCACCTAGCTATCACGAACTATATGATCAGTTACACACTCGAAATATGTTTTTGAGGGATCGTGTTTTGTTGATTACTCCATCTATATTGTAAATATATAAAAAATGTTATTTCTATGTTGTCAAAGTAAAATCTTTGTAATTTTGACCAATATAGTGTAACAGCCCCACTTTGTAAAAATTCAAACTTTTTTTAACTCGAATAATTGAATGTAAATGATTGAAAAGTTCTTGCTCACCCGAGGGTGCAGATGAAGATATCGGTGTCTCGGATGAAGCAACTTTGGTAGAATAAGGTAGTTGAAAAGAAGTTTTATTAACTTTCACACACAACCCCAACCTATAGTTCTGTTGGGGGAAAGATTAACGCCGCCACGTGGGTGTGTCCGGGCCCACTTAGCAAGGAATTAGTATAACCGCATCAGCGGAAGAGGCCGGCCCGCACCCGTACGATCCAGCCAGGAAACGACCCGGTAGGCGACAAAACTCGACCTCGGTGCCTTACTCGAGGATGTCCGCCTCGCACGACCATGGCCGCCTTCCTCGAGGGGTTCCGTCCCGCACGACCTTGGCCACTCGACCTTCGCACTCGAGTTACGCGCTCGAGCTCCGGACTCGACCTCGTGGCTCGACCACCAACCGCATTAACTCCCAACCGCCCGGCGCCCACGTGGGCGTTACTCGGAAATCATTGGCGGTGGGTCCGAACCCCATCCGTCCCGCCACCACCTGCTCCCGTCGGGGCACGCCGACGAGACGTGCTGTCCCCGTTGCCCGACAGGAGTTGGCGTGGACCGAAACCTTCGGAAGAGGCCATTATGCGCCGACGTCCGGACGTACGACCTCCCGTCACACTCGCCGAACAGGTGTAACTCGAAGTCGAGCTCGAGTTACACCCCGCCTCGCACGACCTCCACCTGCAAGCTCGAGTCACAGGGAAAACCACTCCCTGCCTCGACCACGTCCGAATCATCATTGTCCCGACAAGAAAGGACGGGTACGGCCTGTCCAAATCCAACCACTCGCAACGACGCCATCCGCGGCTCCCCCAATCACGGAACACTCCATCCCGGTACTCGCTGCTACAGGAACGACGCGACCGCCCGATCAATCCTGCCAGGGCGTACGGGAAGAAGGCCGATTGGACAGAACCGAAGCTCGATTAACCTCACGACTAGATCTTCCTTTCTCTCTCTCTCCCGTAATTCAAGCTCCACCCCCGTGACTATAAAGGGGTGCGAGCCCTCCTCGCGCGGGCGAAGACACACGACAGAACAAGCGCACACGAAGCACACAAGACACCAAGCATACGCAAAGCACACACCTCACACGCTACTTTTGGCACGGGACTTGGAGCACGCTCCTCTCCCACCTCTCCTGTACTCGCATTTCCATCTTGGCGCAAGGAACACGACGCCGTGACCCCCCCTCCCGCCGGACGTAGGGAGCTTTCCCGAACCAGCCTAAACCCTTCGTGTCTTCCCTTGTGCACCACCCAGCCTAAAACGTGCGATCCCCGGGACAAATTCTACCGCCGGTGGTTCGAACACCGACGGTTGGCGCGGGAGCTCCTCGACATTGCCACGAGTCACGCTTCGGGCGAGGAGGCGGTCGGTGCCCTCCTCCACCGCGACCTTCCCGAGAAAGGGAAGGGTAAGCGGACCGACGACAACGCCGGCGGAGGACCTACCGGCTCCAAGCCCAACAAGAAGAATAAGTCGCGGTCGACCGACGGCCCTATGGTGGCCGCGATCGAGAAGAAGGGCGCGAAGCAGCCCAACAAAACCCTCCCGACCACTTCGAGAAGAAGTGGAACGGGCCGTGCCCCAACCATGAGTTCCCCGTCAAGCACTTGATGCGGGACCGCTCGCCGATGAAGAAGTTCATCACGCAGCATGGGCGGAAGGGGCGCCCCTAGCGAGGACCAGGGAGGAGAACGCCGGAGTCGAGGGCGACGCCGGCGAATAGAACGACGAAGGCTTCCCTCGGGCGGAGGGCTGCCCGATGATCTTTGCGAGCTCCGACGCTCGCCCGGTCGACGCTCCGTCAAGCTCGAGCGCCGTGAGGTCTTCGCTGCGAAGCCTGCGACCCCGCCTACCTCAAGTGGTCGGAACTCCCGATCACGTTCGATCGCGCCGATCATCCGAGCACGAGTTCTACGGCCGGGTCGGTACCCGCTCGTGGTCGATCCCATCATCGCCAAGACACGCCTCTCCAAGGTGTTGATGGACGGAGGCGATGGCCTCAACATTCCGTACGCCGATGTCCTAGATGCCATGGGCAACGAACGCTCGCGCATCCGCTCGAACGGTTCGCCATTCCATGGCGTCGTTCCTGGAACGCAAGCCATTCCCATCGGGCGGATCGACTCTGCCCGTCACTTTCAAGACTCCTTCGAACTTCCGAACGGAGACCCTCACGTTCGAGGTGGTTGGATTCCCGGGAGTCTACCACGCCATCCTCGGGCGGCCATGCTACGCGAAGTTCATGGTCGTCCCGAACTATGTCTACCCGAAGCTCAAGATGCCCGGACCGAAGGGAGTCATCACCGTGGACGCGTCTTTTCAGCACACCTACCGGTGCGACGTCGACAACTGCGACCCGGCTTCGACGCACTTGGCCTCCACCACCGAGCCGGCGGTCATCGGGAGCAGGTAGTCGAGGACCCACCGCGAGCGAGCCGCAAGGCGGCCTCTTTCGAGCCGGCGGAGGGAACCAAAGAGGTCGTCCTCGACCTCGAGGGAGACGAGAAGAAGACGGTGCGTATCGGCACTTCCCTCTCCCCAAATAGGAAAGAGCGCTCGTCGACTTCCTCCGCGCGAACGCCGACGTCTTCGCGTGGAAGCCTTCGGACATGCCGGGAATACCGAGAGAAGTCGTCGAGCACTCCTTGAATATCGGGCCGGGTTCCAAGCCGGTGAAGCAACGCTGCAGCGCTTCGACGAGGAGAAGCGCAAGGCCATCGGGGAGGAGATCACGAAGCTTTTGGCGGCCGGGTTCATAAGGAGGTGTATCACCCCGAGTGGTTGGCTAATCCTGTTCTTGTACGAAAAAGAATGGGAAATAGAGAATGTGTGTTGATTATACTAGCTCGAATAAGGCCTGTCCCAAGGATCCTTTTCCTTTACCACGCATAGACCAAATAGTCGACTCGACCTTGGGGTGCGAAACCCTCTCGCTTTCTAGACGCGTACTCGAGTACCATCGGACAGCGCTCGACGAATCCGACCAACTCGCGACCTCCTTCATAACGCCCTTCGGCTCGTACTCGCTATACGACGATGCCGTCCGGGCTCAAGAACGCCGGTGCCACGTACCGGAGATTCATCCGAAGTGCTTCGACTATCTCATCGGAGATATCGTCGAAGCCTACGTGGACGACATCGTCCTCAAATCCAAAAAAAGCCGACCAACTCGTGGTCGACCTCGAGCGCGTGTTCGCCAAGCTGCGCGAGAACGGCGTCAAGCTCAACCCCGAGAAATGCGTCTTTGGGGTTCCGCGAGGGATGTTGTTGGGATTCGTCGTCTCGGAGCGTGGCATCGAGGCAAACCCGGAGAAGATCACCGCCATCGAGCGCATGGGTCCGATCCAAAACATCAAGGGGTGCAGCGGCTTACGGGGTGCCTAGCGGCGCCGAGTCGCTTCATCTCGCGACTCGGGAAAGAGCACTCCCGCTCTACAAGCTCCTCAAGAAGTCCGAGCGCTTCGGTGGACGTAGGAGGCGCAGGTCGCGCTCGACGAAGTGAAACGCATCCTGGCCAAGCCCCGGTTTTGACTCCACCATCCCCGGGGAACGACTCCTGCTCTACGTAGCGGCAACCACTCTAGTCGTCCGCGCTGCCATCGTGGTCGAGCGGGAGAAAGAAGGGCACGTTCTCAAGGTGCAACACCCTGTCTACTACGTCGGCGAGGTGCTCTCCGACTCGAAGATTAGGTACCTACAAGTCATCAAGATCCTCTACGCCGTGATGGTCGCCGGACGCAAGCTACGCCACTACTTCGACGCACACTCGATAACCGTCGTGAGTTCTTTCCCTCCGCGCGATATCATCGAGAATAGGGAATCTACGAGCAAGGTCGCCAAGTGGGCCCTCGAGCCGATGGGACATGACATCACCTACGCGCCCCAAACGGCGATAAAGTCCCGGGTGCTCGTCGACTTCATCGCGGAGTGGACGGAGACCCGGGTACCACCCGCGCCGGTGGACCAAGAGTACTTGGGTCATGTACTTCGACGGGTCGTTGATGCGCCAAGGGGCGGGCGTCGGACTCATCTTCGTCTCTCCCTAGGGAGTGCGCATGAGGTACGCTATTCGGTTGCATTTTTCTCGCTTCAAATAATGTAGCCGAGTATGAAGCCTTGGTCAATGGTCTCAAGATCGCCATTGAGCTCCGGATTCGACGACTCGAGGTCCGCGGGGACTCTCGGCTTGTCGTCGACTAGGTAATGAAAGAGTCGAGCTGTCGAAATGACACGCCGATGCTTTATCGGCAAGAGGTGCGGAAGCTCGAGGAGAAGTTCGATGGGCTCGAGCTCGGGCACATTCCTTAACGGCTCAACGAGGCAGCGGACTCGCTTGCCAAGATGGCGTCCGGCCGAGAACCGGTCCCGGCGGGCATCTTTACCCACGACCAGCTCCAGCCATCGGTTCGACCACCCCCCCCTTCCTCCCATGGACGATGGGGGACCCGCCGAAGCGAGCTCGGGGGCTGCCCCGGCGTCAACCCGGACTCCGAGGAACACCCGAGCCTAAATGAGGACTCGGGGGCTAGTCCTTCACCGACGGGCGGAGAAATCATGGAAATCGACACGCCGGCGGATGCCGCGAGCACGACCGTCCGATTGGAGGGCGCCGTACATCGAGTACCTCCTCCACGACAAGCTTCCGGCCGACCGGATGGAGGCGAGGCGTCTACACGAGCACTCTAAGTCCTTCGTCTTGGTCGAGGGTGAACTTTAGAAACGCTGCATCCCGATCGAGGAAGGCGCGCAGCTCCTCAATGATATCCACGCAGGCGTCTGCGGGCACCACGCCGCGCCACGGACCCTCGTGGGCAACGCCCGACGACAAGGCTTCTATCGGCCAACCGCCGTGGCGGATGCGACCTGCATCGTCCACATATGCAAGGGTTACCGGTACTATGCCCGACGGACACATCAACCCGCTCAAGCCGTCCAAACCATACCCGTTACTTGGCCCTTCGCGGTCTAGGGTCCGGACTTGGTCGGGCCTTTGAAAAAGGCGCCGGGGCTTCACTCACTTACTCGTCGCGATCGACAAGTTCACGAAGTGGATCGAAGCTCGAGCCATCGGCAAGATTCGCTCCGAAGAGGCGATCGAGTTCTTCCTCGACATTGTTCATCGTTTTGGCGTTCCCAACTCGATAATTACGGACAATGGCACACGGTTCACGGGGAAGAAATTCCTCACGTTCGTGACGATTACCACATTCGAGTGGATTGGGCGGTTGTGGCTCAGCCCGAGACCAATGGGCAGGTCGAGCGGGCGAACGGCATGATCCTACAAGGACTCAAGCCACGCATTTATGATCGTCCGAAATGTTTCGGCGAGTCGATGGGCAGCCGAGCTACCGGCCGTCCTCCGGATCCATCAAACGACTCCGAGTCGAGCAACCGGCTATATGCCGTTCTTCATGGTCTACGGTTCGGAAGGAATCCTTCCGACCGACCTCGACTATGGTGCCCCTAGGGTTCGCGCCTTCAACGAGCAAGGGAACCAAACGACACTCGAGGATGCGGTAGACCAGCTTGACGAAGCACGCGACGCCGCGCTCTTACATTCTGCTAAGTATCAACAAGCGCTTCGACGATACCACGATCGCAACGTCAAAATTCGAGGCTTCAACGTCGGAGACATGGTGTTATGTAGAGTGCGAGCAACAAGGATCGCCACAAACTATCCCCTCCTTGGGAAGGACCCTACATCGTCGCACGCGTCATCGAGCCCGGCTCCTACAAGCTCAAGACGGTGGAAGGTCGAGAATTAACCAACGCCTGGAACATTGCACGATTACGTAAGTTCTATCCCTAAAACTCGCATTCGTTCCTTTGTTCCTAAATGATCGCCCGCTAAGTACGGTGACCCTCGACCTCCGTAGCGAGGTCGAGCCTCACTCGGGGCTGGAAGGCAGGCGAAACCACGATTTTCAAAAACAAAAATCGCTACACTTAGCTTTATTTCGCGAACAATTTTGCTAAGTTTCACCTGGCCTCGGATTCAAATCTCGTTGACGACCAAAGTAAGCGCGAGCAAACGAACTCACGGTCTAACTTGGTCGGAAGGCTGAAGCTCGAGTGCCCCAGCGGCCCTAGCGAACGCTCACAAAAAACGACTAAGTTCAACGAGGCTCGGCGGCTCAAACTTCGTGAATCAACGAGATAAGATAAAAAGGCTAGAACATAATCGAGTCGAACTTAAAATTGCTTCATAAAGAGCAAGACCTCATAGGGTCGAGCGCAGAACGATTTAATAAACTTAAAATTATTTACATACGGGGAACAACGCCCTTTGTTCTTAACAAAACAAAAAACAAAGACTAATCCCCTAACTCCTCTACGTCTTGGGGAGGGGCTCCTCCTCGAGCTCGCAGCCGGAGAATCGGCGGGTGCGCGGGTCTCGGCCTTCGGTGACTCCAGCTCGGCGCCGGTGAAGCCGGGGACAAGCCCCGTGCTAATGGCCCCGAAGTCAAGGTCTTCGTAGTGGGACGCCAACACCGTGAAGGTCGCGCGCACGGCGGAGCGCCCGGCTCCTCGAACCACCACGCCGATCCGCTCCGGCAGAGCGGTCCCGGCGTTCCGCTCGACCTCGACCTCGACGAACGTGCGGCCCAGGGCAGCGTCGAGCTCCCTCGCCTACGTCTCCACCGCGACCGGCCTTTGCTCCAGCCCTACAAGGAAAACTTAACTTTAGAAACCCGAGCTCGAGTGGTCAAGGAGACGACTAAGGGATTCGGTTAAGATCAAGGAGAAGGAACTTCGAGCGCCTACCCTCCTTTTCGGCCCGTTGCTCCCGGAGCTCGCGAAGGTTGCCGGACGCGGTCCGGTGGGAGACCTCCGCCGCGGCTTCGGCCTTCCGCCTCGGCTCCCGCTCCGCTTGGAGTGCCTCCTTGACCTTCTCGACCGCCGAGGCGGCTTCTTGGCCTTAGCCAAAGCGGCGAGGGCCTCCTCCCTTGCGCGGTGCGCCTCCGCCGCCTCGGCCTCTCGCTGCCTCCTTCGCCGCCCGGAGAGCTTCCTCCCGTGCGAGCGCCCAATCCAATCCGGCGCGAGCCTCGCCGGCCGCCCCCATTAGCTTGCCCGCCTCCGACTCGAGCCGGGCCAAGAACGCTCGCACGGCCGGCGCGAGCCCACCCACAAGATTCGACGGCCTCCGGTCCGGAGGCTGCCTCGAGCGCGGCCGGACTCCGCCGGTGCCTTCCCGCCGGCGTGCCCGCTGCGGCCGCCTCCTCGACGTCCGTCCTCTTCGACCTCGCGGCTTGCGCCGCCGAGGAGGTAAGCGACTTGCGGAGGGTCGTAGGCGGGGCCCTTCTTTGCGGCGGCACTATCCGCTTGGGTGCGGGCGCGCCTCGCCGGGTTCGCCTTCGCGAACACGCTTGCCGGCGGCCATCGTTGGGTCGACCACCGCCCGCGGCGGCTCCTCGGCGGGTTCCGTGGGAACCCCGACGTCGGGCGAGGACCCCGCAACGCCCCCCGCGCCGGGCGTAGCCGGTTCAAGGACATTGACACGCGCGTCCGCGTGCCGTGAGGCCGGCTCACCGGCCGCAACAGGTTTAATCACATCGACGTGCGCGTCCGCACGCCGGTCTTCCGCGTCGCCCTTTGCCGGCTCGAGGACGGCCCCGCCGGCTTCTAGGGCTCGCAGCGCCCGAGCGCCGGGACCTTGCGCGGGCACCACGTCCGCGAGCGCGGCGGAGGGAAGACCTCCCGGATCTACGCCATCCGCCGTGCCGTCTCCGGGCGCCGCGGGCGTGCGGTTGAGGTCCGTACCGCCTCCGACTAGCTCGGCGATCATCTCTGCCACCTCCCTTGCATCGACGGCAGGATCCACCGTAAGATCAACCACCTCCGACCCAAAGAAAAGGTCCGGGCTGGTCCCGGTCCCCGCCACGCGAGGTACCTCACCAGCCCTAGAGCTCGACTCACCCCGTGAGGAGCGGGCTGACCCGAGGGACCGGCTGCAAAGGTCGAGGTCGAGGGGCGGAGGACTCGAAGCCCGAGGTGACGGCTCGGCGGGAGCGGACGAACGGGGTTTCCCCATCGCTCTCGAACTCACGGGCTCCGCCGTCATCCTCGGAATCCGTAGGCACGGGGGTTGAGGCGGTGGATGTCGTATCGGGGTTCCGCCCTGCGGCCCGGTATGCCTCTCTCTTCCTCCGGCGCTCGACGTCTCGCGCCGTCTTCTCCAGCTGAAGCCTCACGGCCACGTCCCTGGCCGCCTTCCTCTCGGCTTGCTCCTCCGCGGCTTGGAGGCGATTGGCCTCGCGCCGGGCAGCCTCCTCGGAAGCCGCAGCCTGGTGCGCCGACTAAGCGGGATCCGAGCAGACTATAAGAAAAAAGCGAGTTAGCGGACAAACTCGGACGAGAACTCGAATACGTAGCAAGATGACGAAGGTCGAATCGACTTACCACGTCAAGGGCCTCCGGTGCGGCTTCATTCGATGGGCCCCCGGGACGGGCTAGGCGCGCGCGGCGATTCCCGGCGCGCTCCGGACGCGCAACGCGACGGTACCGTCGTCGAGCTCCTGCACCGCCATCACGGTGTCCGGGACAACGCGGTCCTTGCTCGACACCTGGTGCATCAACATCGAGCGCCGCATCGGCGGTGCGAACCTGCGCTTGTGGTAGGAGCCCACCACCACCGTCGCGTCAACTTCGAACCGGGCCGGATGTTGGATCGCTTCGACCGCTAGGTCGACCTTGTGTATGCTCGGTGCGGGGGCAACCCCACTTCCATTCCCCGGGGCCTCCTTAAAGACCCGGTCCTCGAAGGCCGGGAACGGGTGCTCCGGATCCTGCCGGAGGTAGAACCACTTCGGGTGCCACCCTTGGTTTGACGTGGGGGTGGTCACCGTGATGTAGTCCCTCCCCGGTCCCTCTTCATCACGATCCCCGCGCAGCCGACGTGCGCGGGAACCTCCTCGCCCACGGAGTTCCGCCTCGATGGAGGTTGATGGGAAAGTAGTACCTCCGGAGGTCGAGGTCGGGCGCCATCCCCAGGAAACCCTCGCAGAGAGCAACGACGGTGCTCAACCGCCGGATCCCATTAGGGTTCGGATGCTCGGAGCTCCAGCCCGTTCCGGAACATCATCGCCCGCAGAAGTCATTCCTCGGTGTTCCCGGGCCGCGCTCGTGGAAGTGCAGGAAGGAGACCACGTAGCCCGGGGCGGCTCCGGGTGTGACTCGTTGCCGGGAAGCCACCACCACCGGTCGGGGCCGCGGTCTCGCAGCAAACCTTGCGCCACCAGGGCGGTCAAGCTCGGCCCTTGTCGTTGTGGAGTGAGTCCAGGTCGACATGGCCGGGGGAAGAAGAAAGGGCCCGGGAACTACGAAGGAAAGGCAAAAGCTAGAGCTTGAAAGGCGAAGGCTAGGGCAGGAAAGACGAAGGCGGAGAAGGCAATGGCGCGTGGGAACCAAGGGACCGACAGGCGGCGGCTTAAATAGGGGGCTGCATCGAACGGCCGCGACCCTTCGGCTCCGCGGCGGGCCCCACAACCACCACTACCCCGGTATAGTTTCTTAACTCCCTCACCCCGATTTTCACGCCACAACCTCGTAGGTCTGCGGCTCGGCAGCCCGTACTAATTACTCGGGCCCCGCCACGACCGAGAGGAAACCGATTCCACACCGCGCGGGCCCACCGCTACACGCCATCTACGGATAAAGACGCGCCTCGATCTCCGAACCATGGAAGCCGAGACGGTGAAAATCCCACGCTCCCTTTTGTACTTTTGTCCTTTCGTATTCTCTCACCTGCGAGCGAGAGACGGGAAAGGGCACGCACACCGAGGGAGCCACTCGACCTCCAACCAACTCCCTTCAAGGTCGAGCGCCCGACCTCGGGGCTCGACCAAACCGAGGTTCGACCTCGAAGGTAAGAGGGGATAAGGGGCTGAAAACCGTCTCGACGGCCCCACCCGGCCGAGGTTCCAAGGCTAGCCCGATCGAAAGGGTTCGACGGCCGCCTCGAGCACCACACACCGAGCCGGGGAGTGACGTTGATGGGTCTACCTAGTGACCCAACCCACGCGTCCGAGCGCAACGGGCATCGACTAACACGTTCGAGTCTAAGTCGACCTCGACTAAGGGGAGTCTCATCGTAGAGAGGCATCGAGCCCCCGAACCCAGCGAACGGTTTTGGGTCCCAATCGAGGGCGACCGCACGGATTAATGGAGTTGTCCCCAGCGGACCCGACGGAATCTCCTCGACGAGAAACCGCAACTTCACTCGAACTTTTCACGTTATCGAGCTCACCGAGCCCCGCGTGTCGGCCCTTCCGGGTGAATCGTGGATCTGCTCTACCCTTCGTCGTACGAACACGACGCGGACGGGGAAAACGACTAAGACGAACTATGCCGCGATCGGCCGGCCGCATCGCGCGGGGGCTCGGGGCCGGCATCGCAACACGAGGTCCAACGTCGGGACAGACATTTCGTTCGCAACTCGGTCGGGCATAAGTCTTCGACTTATCCCCGACTCGGGACTACTGTCCACCGGACGCGCTCGCGCGCATTCGGCGGAAAAGAAGCTTTCGTAAGAAACACGCGAACACGACTCCCCGCCTTCACGAAAGATCCCCGGGCGAGTCAAGGGCTCGGGGGCTACTCGTCGGGGAAAGATTAACGCTGCCACGTGGCCGTGTCCGGGCCCACTTAGCAAGGAATTAGCATAACCGCATCGGCGGAAGAGGCCGCCTCGCACCCGTACGATCCAGCCAGGAAACGACCCGGTAGGCGACAAAACTCGACCTCGGTGCCTTACTCGAGGATGTCCGCCTCGCACGACCATGGCCGCCTTGCTCGAGGGGTTCCGTCCCGCATGACCTTGGCCACTCGACCTTCGCACTCGAGTTACGCGCTCGAGCTCCGGACTCGACCTCGTGGCTCGACCACCAACCGCATTAACTCCCACGTGGGCGTTACTCGGAAATCATTGGCGGTGGGTCCGAACCCCATCCCTCCTGCCACCACCTGCTCCCGTCGGGGCACGTCGACGGGGCGTGCTATCCCCGTTGCCCGACGGGAGTTGGCGTGGACCGAAACCTTCGGAAGAGGCCATTATGCGCCGACGTCCGGAAGTACGACCTCCCGTCACACTCGCCGAACAGGTGTAACTCGAAGTCGAGCTCGAGTTACACCCCGCCTCGCACGACCTCCACCCGCAAGCTCGAGTCACAAGGAAAACCACTCCCCGCCTCGACCACGTCCGAATCATCATTGCGCCCGACAAGAAAGGACGGGTACGGCTTGTCTAAATCCAACAACTCTGCAACGACGCCATCCGCGGCTCCCCCAATCACGGAACACTCCATCCCGGTACTCGCTGCTACGAGAACGACGCGACCGCCCGGTCAACCCTGCCGGGACGTACGGGAAGAAGGCCGATTGGACAGCACCGAAGCTCGATTAACCTCACGACTAGATCTTCCTTTCTCTCTCTCTCTCCTGTAATTCAAGCTCCACCCCCGCAACTATAATTGGGTGCGAGCCCTCCTCGCGCGGCGAAGACACACGACAGAACAAGCGCACAAGACACCAAGCATACGCAAAGCACACACACCTCACACGCTACTTTTGGCACGGGTCTTGGAGCACGCTCCTCTCCCACCTCTCCCGTACTCGCATTTCCATCTTGGCGCAAGGAACACGACGCCGTGACACCCCCCCCGCTAGACGTAGGGAGCTTTCCCGAACTAGCCTAAACCCTTCGTGTCTTCCCTTGTGCACCACCCGGCCTAAAATGCGTGATCATCCCCGGGACAAATTCTACCGTCGGTGGTTCGAACACCGACAA
>JAUNZO010000617.1:0-11910 GCA_031894775.1 Chloris gayana
CTTCGTGATGTCTTGGTTGAGAGGTATGGATTAAAACCATCCAAACATATGAATACATATGAGATGCTTGGAATTTTTCTCTATATTGTTGCTGGATGTGAGTCCAATAGATATGGTCAAAATAGATTCAAACACTCTGGTGAAACCATAAGTAGAAAGTTTCATGAAGTCCTAGAATGTCTTGTTGCAATGGCTAAACATTACTTGAGACCTACGGATCCTAATTTTCACCAAGTTCATAAAAGAGTTCGTGATCACAAAAGAAGTATATCCATACTTCAAAGATTGCATTGGTGCACTTGATGGAACTCATATTCGAGATTCTCTTTCACCTGATGAGCAAGTAAGGTATATTGAGAAGACAGGCATAACAACTCAAAATATGCTTGCGGTTTGTGATTTTGATACGCGATTCACCTATGTGGCCCCTAGACACACTACTAGAAAACCGCACTATAGCGATGGTTGAAAAGGCACCGTAGCAGCGGATATGGCTACCCGCCGCTACGCGTGCGCAGCTAAAAGAAACGTCTATAGCGGCGGGTATCCGGGATCCGGAAACCACCCGCCGCTACGATCGTAATAGCCGGACAAAAAAGTTGGCCCTCATCGGGCCCACCAACCGCCATCGTCGAGGGGGCAGATCTGCCCCCACCCCACGCCGCAATCTCCGCGTGGAGGAGATCCGTGACCTATGCACGTCGTGCCGCCACCGGCGCTTGGAGGAGGAGTCGGGCTGGATCCGTGGCCCTCGCGCGCCATCCGCCACCGCCCGGAGGGATGCACGACTCCTGCGCATCGTGCCGCCGCCACCGCTTGGAGTACGGGTCTCGGATCTACGCCCCAATGCGTCGCGCCGTCGTCGCGTTGAGGAGGGGGCCCCGTCCCATGGCCCCCATGCGCCGCGCTGCCGTCGTGTGGAGGACGGGCCCCGGATCCGTGGCCCTGCGTGTCACGCCGCTGCGGTGTGGAGGCTGGAGGAGGAGGAGCGACGGGCTGGCGGTGGAGGGTGGGGACGCGGAGGGAGGAGGGGCGGCGACCGGAGGTGGAGGTTGGGGGTGGCGGCCGGTCGAGGAGGTTGGGGGTGGCGGCCGGTGGTGGAGGTTGGGGGCGGCGGTCGGGGAGGGGCGGCGACCGACGGTGCAGGTTGGGGCGGTGGCCGGAGGAGGTGCGATGGTGGAGGGTGAGCAGAGAGAGAGAGAGTGAGAGAGAGACAGAGAGAGAGAGAGAGAGAGAGAGAGAGAGAGAGAGAGAGAGAGAGAGAGACCGGGTGGGGCGGCGATTAGAAATGGGGTGGGGTGGTTGGAGTGGGTTATTTTTATATTCCTGGTGCAAGTTAGGGTTTGGGTGGGATGTGAGCTGGGTTGTAGCTGCGGACCTCTTTATGGGCCGCCGTTATAAAGATTTTTAGCGGCGGGGTAAAGATTTATAACGGCGGGCCGTAAAGTGACCCGCCGCTAAAAATCATCGCGATTTTTAACGACGGTTCATGACAACTAGTGTCGCTACGTGTTTTCTATTGCCGCCGCTATAGAAGGGATTTGTAGTAGTGACAACCGGGTTCTTGCCATGAAAATAGTGTAGTATATCATGCCTTTGAAGTTGATAAAGATGTCTTTTCTCATCCACCGAAAGGTAATTCTTGGTTCGGTTCATTTCTTTCATCCATCTATCACCTTTATTACTTTAATTCTTATTTGTTTCAATTGTCATGTGTAGGTAAGTACTATATTGTTGATGCCGGCTATCCTAACTAACCAGGGTACTTAGCTCTATACAAGGGTGAAAGGTATCACGTGCCCGCGTGGCATAGAGGTATGGAGCCTAATACTCCCAAGGAAAAATTCAATCGGGTACATTCATCTATTAGGAATCATATTGAGAAAGCATTTTCATTATGGAAGAACAAATAGCAAATCCTCTACAAAATGTCAAAGGGTGTGTTTGGTTGGGCTTTTTCTGGCTTTAGCTTTTCCAAAAGTCGGTAGCCCAACCAAAGGGGTTGGTTGCCAACAAAAGCCAAAGCCAAAAGCAGCTTTTTGCTAGTTCATTTCCGAAAGCGAGTGTGGAGGTGCTTTTTCTGGCTTTTGGCTTTCACAAGTTTGAATAAATTACCTACATATGTATATGTATGTATATATATACATGTAATATATATGTTAAATGACTTTTATTTATTTATATATACATACATATATCTTATATGAATATTGTGTGTTTACTTATTTATTTATATATATCTTATATATATATATATATATATATATGTTTATATGTATAAGACACATGTAAATAAATAAATATTTGTATAATGTTTATTTGTATAAATATTTTTTATTCATATATATATGTGTGTGTGTGTGTATATTTATCTATTTATCTATATACATATATATATGTTATATTATATATATGATATAAATAAATATATAAATATAAAATGTATTATACATATATTTGTATGTATATATGTACGTATATATGATGGTATATATGATGATAAGTCGGGTCCGTTAGTAAATTTTGAAAGGCCACAATTGTTTTACCAAACGGCTTTCAGCTTTTTCATAGCTCATAACCCACAATTGTTTTTTTCACAACCCATAGCCCACAGCAGCTTTTGCCACGATCACAGCCCAACCACACACACCCAAAGTATTCAATGATTACACAATGTAAAATTGTCGCTGCCACTATGGTCCTCCATAATTTCATTCGTGAGCATTCAAGTGGAGATGTGGACTTTGATAATTGTGATCGAGATCCTAACTTTGTACCTACAATTCCGGAAAGATACAACAAAGATGCAATGTCACGACATGCCTCCGATCATTCAACTGAAGAGTCAAGTTTCCTTACAATAGATGCATTTCGTGATAGCCTAGCAACAGCTCTTTCCAATGGGTGGTAGTGGAAAAAACATTCTTGTAATAGTTAACTATTGTAATAATTAATTATGTTGAACTCATTTTCATTGTAGAAGAATTTGAAACTTCTATTTTATTTAATTTCCTAACTTATATTTTCTTTGGGAATTCAATTTCATTTGGTAATGTAAGGCGAAAAAATGCATACAGCCCAATCAAGGGCATGATGGTCAAAGCACCCTCAAAACCCTATTTTCCGGAACGACTCCATGTGATCGAGCTCCAGCTCCGGCTCCACCACAGAGCTGTTCACGAGCTGCTTTGGAGCAGAGTTTGGGAGTGGAGCTGCTCTCGTGCTTGGCTGCTCCCGAAGTTATTTGCATCGACAATTTTTTGGGCACTTACATCGAGGTCCAGATAAACTCCAATGTCCGTATGGAGAAGCTGGCACCATATGTTGGGGAGATCCATGAATATAAAAATGAACTAGTCGTCATCAAACAATTGCATTAACAATTTATAGTAGCGTGAGATTTAGATCCCCTAGAACATTAATTATCATCCGAAAGATGTAAAGGACAAATCAAGCCCTGAACTCTGTTGAGTGTACGATCCTTGTGAGCTTGGACTGGAGTAGTCATGTGAGCATGTTCAGTTTTGGAGTCATGTCATCGTGTGACCGTGATTCTCCACACCCCCCCGGCCATCCTCCTCGTCCCCGACGCCGCAATAGATGCCTATTCCGAGAGAGACATGAGTGCTCACTTCTGATCATAGAGTCAAGAAGGATGGGGACGGAGAGCCCGAGCAACATCGCGTCGCCCATCCTTCCACCGTCTCCGCCACCGGCGCCGCTTGTGCCCACGGCGCAGCCTCTTGCTGCTCCGCTCGTCAACCCGACATGCAACAAGCTTCGGCCTCCCTTTTGCCGACGCCGGCAGGAGACCCTAGATTGCTTTGGAGCCAACTGCTGTGGGGCAATCAGGTCCCTACTGCTTTGGCGGCGCGTTCGACCTCGAGCTGGGTTGCACGTGCGTCACCGAGCTCTTCGAGCAGTCGACGTCGCGGGATGGCCAAGGTCGATCGTGGGCGCTCGGCCGTTCCTACACCGAGACTCCAACAAGGGAAGACAAGGTCACGCCCCTGCCACGGCGGCAAGGAATAGCTGGGCCACCATGTGCGGTGCTCCATCGCCAAGCAGCTCTCCTGCTCCGGGTGCACAATTCCAAGACCTTATCCTTCGTAATTTCCACTACTCGGTTGCCTCTCCTTTTTCCTCGACAGCTGTCTACCTCCCGTGTGCTTTCGGGTTGCGGTGGTGCCGGATTGTTCTCACGTGAACATCCATCAAGCCACTAATGCCATAAATTTTAATTTTGTGACTCCGACAGATCGGTTCAAGGTTGTTCAGCTCTCTACCGGTGTCTTCGTTGCCTTTGCTGCCAATAGGAATGTGGCAAATTTCATTATTAGCCGAGGTAGCTGCAAGCTTAAGGACGCAATTCTTCTCCTCTTCCCATCCTTTGAAGCAGCGACCATGGCGCGATGCCGTCCACGCCGACCGGCAATCGTCATGGAAACAGCTCCTCCTCGCAACCCAACAGGGCCCACTTTGCATGTATGTCGTGAGGATGACCAAGGCGGCCCGCTGCCCGATTTGAATCTATGTCCGGAAGAGCGTTTGAATTTGGGGTCGGGAGGGGATCCCTTGCTTCCAGGAAGTTATGAGGCCTTGTCCCGATCAGGCGCAAATCCTGGCCTATTTGGCCGCGCACCGGAGGACCCGGCCTTAAGTTCGCCAGCCACGACCAGTACCGTGCCGCCCGCTGCCCTTCCACCCCAACACGTCGTCGCACATCTTTTCCCTCTAGAGCCCAGCTTTGTAGCTGCCAACCTACTGGCACCACGACTCTACAATCGTCGGATCATACACCTGGCAACATCCTCGATCTCTCGCTCTCTCCCCGGAACCCGCCCCGTATCCTCTCCATGTGTCAGCCTCCTTCGGCGCCCCCATCCCCCGAATCTCCATCTCCGGACCGACCGATGCTGAGGATGGGACTTTGCCCTGTCCCGCGCCGTCCGGCGAGCACCTGCGCCCTGAATTCTCGATCCCTGGCGCCCGACTCTCGTACAAAGATGCGCTCCTCTCCACTCCACACCCCTTTGCTTGCTCTTTTAAGAAGAGGTCCGGGAAGCTTGTGCTCCTCACCACCACCAAGAAGACCTGCTTCAAGTGCTTGGCCTTTGATCACTTGGTTTTCGCGTGCCGCGACCTGGTATGCTGCAAGGAGTCCTCGCTTCCGGCCACCGCAGCTCTTCGTGCTCCATGGCTGGTTCCCCCATGCTTGGTGCTGGGCGCGCCATGGTGCGCGGCCCCCGCTCCCCTACACCTCCCCGCTCCACGGCCCGGGGTATGCTCCCCGTCCACCGACGCGCTGGCTTGGGTAGGTGGTTGGCAGCGTAGACGTCGCCATGGACATGGAGGCAGGACCGGCGGCTAGGCGGGCGCATCGCTCCGAGCCACCTTCGCCAGCCTCCCCGCTGACCCTCCGCTCCCGGTCATGCTCCCCTCCCCGACACTTATGGGAGCTGCGCGGCAAGGGCGGGTCGGTGCAACAGCATTCCCTTCGGAGGGAGGGGACGCAACAGTCGTCTCCTCTTCTTGCCATGGGCTCGGCGGTCACCTACGGCACCAGCACCGGTGGGACGCACGGGGCCCCGATCACCACCCATGTTGAGGTTCATCTCCCCCGTGTGTCCATGGAGCTCAGCTTTCGGTTCGCCTACACCTACATCAAGCCGAGTGTGCCGACCCTGGACACTTTATCGGAGGGCGCTTGAGGAACGGGCTGGCAACCCGCCATTCCGCCTGGCTGCTTCCTCTAGAGGCGCGATGCTGGTTGTCTTCCCCGACTCGTTCGTTCGTGCCTCGGTCATGCAGCGGTCTCCCATCCCTATGTGCGACCACATGCTGGTACTAGAGAGGCACGAGACGACGGACAACAGGCTCGTCTGCGACTACAAGATCTATGCAGAGATATCTGCCACTAACTTTCCCCTCAAGCATCGGATGGATGAGCGCATCGAGATTGCGTTCCGTGTCATGGGGAACGCCTGTTGCATTGATCCGTCGTGCCTCACTGGCGCTGACTACTCCTCTTTCAGCCTTGTCCTAATGTTGGACGGCCATAACGAGGTGCCTGCCTCCCTTCTTGTTAGGAACTTTGATGAGGGGCTCGCGACGATGGCTCGGTTGCGCGTCATCTAGAGTTGGTCCAGGCCGGCGCATGAATCGGCCTCGAAGTACCACACCTTCACTCCGTATGATGGACCGCTCTATCCTCCTACTGCTGCTGCATTTCTGAAAACTTTGTCTACGCAGCAGAGCTCCTTAGTTGTTGCCATAAATGTAAAAAAACCTACGGTCATCCTCAAGCTTGACTTTCGTAAGGCTTTTGATTCTGTTAACAGGGCAAGTCTAGACTCCATCCTTGTCGCTAGAGGTTTTGATTCTCGATGGCGTAGTTGGGTTAATACCATCCTCGCCACCGGCAAGACGACCGTGCTTCTCAATGGCGTGCCGGACAGGTGGATTAACTGTAGAAATGGTTTGTGTCGGGGCGATCCTCTCTCGCCATACCTCTTCATTATTGTCGCAGACGTTCTACAACGCCTCAACCATCAAGCATGGCGCGAAGGGCTTCTTCACCACCCGATTGAACCCTCCCTTCCCTGCCTTGTCCTCCAATATGCTGATCATACCCTTCCTTATCCGGGGGACCTCCTTGCAGTCCAACGTCTGAAGCAAATCCTGGAGGCCTTCTCAGCTGCAACCGGATTATGGATCAACTATAATAAGTCCACGTTCATCTCGATGTTCCTTGAGGACGATGTTAGTGCAGCAATGGCTAGCTACTTGGGGTGTTCTATCTCATCCTTCCCGCAACCCTACCTCGGCCTTCCCCTCTCTCCTACAAAATTACGGGTCTTAGATTATCAACCCTTACTTTCAAGCTTTGACCGATATCTACCTGGTTGGTGTGCTCGTCCTGCTCGACTCGGGCGCTAGGATTCAGCTTTCAAATTTGGTTCTTGCGAGCCTTCCAGTCTATTTTATGTCATACACCCTTCTTCCTAAAACTATTGTAGGAGCAATTGAACGGCGTTGTCGGGCCTTCCTATGGGCAGGAGAAGAAAAATGCTGTGGCGCCCAATGCCTAGTTGCGTGGGATCGTGTCACCCTCCCAAAGATTGAGGGGGGCTCGGGATCAAGGACCTAGCCACATAAAATCATTGCCTCGTGATGAAATTTATCCACAAGCTGCACTCACCTGAACCTCTCCCCTTGAAGCAATGGTTTCTCTCACAACTCGAAGGTGACCTTGGTACTAACCTCCAAGACTCAACCTTTCTCGGATGCATTGTTCAGGAAGAATTAAATCGCTATCGTGCGCTCACACGAGTGGTGGTGTATAATGGGATTTCGACTTCCTTCTGGTTCGATGATTGGCACTCCAGCGGGCCATTGTTCCTTGCCTACCCGGCTCTTTTGTCCCACACCACTCGTGCCCACGTGTCAGCGCGAGATGTCCTTGAGACTGGTTCCCTTGTACTTGCACTCAGGCCCCGTCTAACGCACGCTGCAGCTGCGGAACTGAGCAACCTTCAACAGGTTCCGGCAACTTTCTCCCTTACTCCTACTGTAGATGTGCGGTTCCTAGTCAATTGTACCAAGCTCGGCTATGACTCGGCAGCCGCCTACAGAGTGCTTCATAATTCAGACTATGTTGACCCAGATGCCCAAGTGATCTGGAGTACAAAGGTGCCCACAAAAGTCAAATTCTTTGCTTGGCTTTTATGCGGCAATCGCCTCAACACAAGAGCCAACCTTCTCCACAAAACTCTGATACAGCATAGCGAATCCAAGTGTGAATGGTGCCTCTTTGTGAACTGCCCTGCTGCATCTGCTCTATGGAAAAAAATGTCATTGTGTGACCTTGTTCAGTTATTGTTGTGCTATGTAGTGACTCTTCAGTCAACCGCACCAATCCATTGGTGGCAAGACCTCATACAGCTTCTATTTTTAAAAAATACGTAGTGCTGCATCTGTCCGTTGGTAGTAAAGTGCTAGTAGCATATTCAGTTCATGATGAGGAAATACAATTTTCTTCAAAATTAACAACTTTCATTATCAAGAATACCTTCGAAAAACTCAAACCACATTTGTGAACAGTGTCTTGACAGGGCTTATCTATATGAACTGGCACCATTGATAGACAATAAATCTTTTAGAGCTATAAACAATAATGGTAGATGAGCTATTGATAGCCCAAAAAATCCTCCGGAAAACAATATGTACCAATATAATCACAACAAATAATGACAAAGTCAGAAGTACCAGTCACAGTTACTGCTTAACTGCAGCTTATTCTGTGGTTAAGAACAAAGAATTACAGCCAGAAGTAATATTCTCTGAAATAAATAAACAAGTAGATAGTACAACTTTGCGACCATGACAGCAGCACTCAGTTCTTCACAGTGGTGACATGCCTCAGAAGCATCTGAATGACTTCAGGGGAGATGCTTGCAGCCTGTTGGCTGAGCTGTTCGATTTTTGAAGCCGTCTCTTCCTCAAGACGCTTGACGTTTGCACCTGAGTCACCGCTGCTCTGTAAACAAAAAGGGGCATATATCTGAGCCTCTGTAATCTTTCAGAGAAATGAGAAAGAAATGCTAGTGTGCATACCTCTGCAACCTTCCTCTGGAATTCAGCTTCCATCTGGGCACGGTATTCAGCTATCTCTCTCTCAGCCTCCTCTTTTGCTTGCCTAAGCCTTGCTGACTTAGCTGATTAAGAAGGAAATAATGTAAGTTTACATTGCAGCCTACACGAACGGGAAAAGTGAAGTTCTTTTGCTTCCTAGCTTTATTTTGCTTTTGAACAACATATGCTTCTCAACAATACATTTTTTGCTAAATAAATAAAGGAAAGTGAAACACCAATTTCTTTCGGACCAGGTTGTTGCTATATGCCCATTTGTACATTAAATTCAGATATTGGGGGTTGATCATCTATTTTCAACTAGATAACTATGTCCAGATCTGTAAACTTTAATGTCTGGATGAAATGGCACGGAGGAACAAGTAAAAAGGGCGTGCGAAATATGTATTGGAGAAAGTGTAAATGTCACAAGACAGTAAAGGCAATGCTAAATCATATACTGATTTTTTTATGGCTCTACACATACACACCATTACTTGACAATTTAATCTTCTAAGCATCAATGTGTGAATTAAAAATCAAGGGTGAATGTTCTTATATAGATTTCAAGATACTTTCCTGCTAATGCTAAGCTTGGTTTCAGCGAGTTTAATGAAACAAAAAGAAAAAACAAATAGCATACCAGCCCTGGCCGCATTGACAATTTGCTGAGCCTCCTGCTCTGCAGCCAGCAACTGCTGAATCCCACTCTGGCGCCTGCTTGCGTCCATCTTTCAACTGCAAGACCAAGGACCGAAATTTGGGATCAATCGAACACATAGCAACAGTTGAATCAAAACGCGCAAGTCATGCCTCTAACATTTGCATCAGACAAAAGAGGCAAACTTATAACACCACGCTGTGTCAGGTGGAGAATTTCATGTCACAATCGAAATCACGGCATCTGAGAAGATCTACTCTCCAAGCACACAAAATCGGCTACAAACTCGACAGATACCAGAATCCATCCACCACACAGGGAACAAATTTGGAGTCTGAATCATCACGGCAAACAGAGATCCGTCAAGCTAAATCTAGGGCACCCTACAAACGAGCCAGAGAGGGACCGAGCCAAAATCGCTCATCTCTTCCAAGAGAGAAAATCCCGTCCCAATCCTCATATCATTCCGGGTTGGGACGAAATTCTTCCACCCCCGCGCAAGGATCAACCCATCACCGTTAAGTCTAGCTAAATGTCAACTACTAAAAAGGAGGGAAGAGGATATTCTAGAGGGAAAGAGATCCCGGCACTCACCTGGAGTAGGCGACGCTGGCCGCACTAGATCCCTCGCGAGTAAAGGGGATCTACGCTGGCCGCACCTGATGAAGATAGATTTTGCTACGGGAGGAGTCGATTTGGCCGGGAAGATCAATTTGGTTCTTTCGATGTTCGATGTAGCAATGGGGGAACGAGTCGATGTAACGGTGTGTGGGGTCGGGCCGTCTGTGGATCGGGGTCCTCTGCAGTAGCCCAAGATGCCGGTCAAAATTCCAGGAAATGCACCATGCTACAGTAGTTTATGTGAGAAGGCAAATAGTATTTAGAAATGATACTGTAGCAATACTGTTCACTAGTGCCTAATCTGAATTTTTTTTTTTGCTATGCATGTGTTACTGTAGCGTCATAATCTGAGTCCACTTATTTTCAATCGATGGCTCACTTGTTGAACCTAATGCCAGTCTACAGTGTCCTCTACATTAGCTAGTAGCTAATGCAGAGGATCTCAATCCGCCGTATGGGGGTGTGGAGTTCGTTCGTTTTCTAGAACGCCCCCTGAAAACATACAAAACTATCTCTTCGATCCTGAACGGTGGTATATTTGTGATTTACCTCCCAGGAAAATGATCATTTAATTTCAGATCATTCTCTACCATCAAACATTCAAACTGGACCTGCTGGAGTTTGAGATCGCGCGACCACCCTGACCTGATGGAAGGAACTCCACATTTTGAACGCTCGGCCATGCTTCACTGAACTGTCCATTTTCAACAGATTTGTTCCCCAGCTACTCAGTCTTGTGCTGGATTCCTTAGCCCGAGTCTATTTTGAGCTTCGTCAAAAATCTTGCTCATATGTGAACTACCTCTAATTTGTTCTTAGATCTCCTAGATGCAATTATAACCAGACCTTGGATCCTTGTGCAGAGATGGCTTCACTGTTCTGGACTTGTGAGTGACCAGAGTTGCCCAGGATTGTTCTCGAACTGCTTGCCTATGTTTTCCAGTTCCTTCGTATTTGTGCCCAATGTGTGCAATGTAAGAAGTTGTGGTGATGTGCATGGAAGATGAGTTTCTTTTAATTCTGGCTACATAGATTGAATAATGGGAATGAGAGCAATAGAGATGATACCACAAAAAAAAACCGAGAATGAGAGCGATAGAGATGTATTAAAAATAAATAAAGATGTATTAAAAATGAGAACAATAATTAATTTGGAAGAGAAACTCTAGGATGAAAAGTATAATATGTTGGATAGAGGGAGTTTGTACACATAATACCAGTAAATGATACCACAACATACACTTGCTAGAAGAGCGTCCCCAATGGTAGAGGCAGCTAAGAGATAGCAGCTAACTCTTAGAATGAATTGAAGAGGAGTGGGGTCCATGTTTAAGTGTCTCATTTTTCTTAGAGGCTGCCTCTTGAGGAAGAGTTAGCTCCATTCTCTCTCTTCTTTTTCTTCAATAAACAATTCTAAGAGTTAGCTAAGAAGCGACCATTGAGGACGCTCGAAAATAATCTTGCTCGCAATGATGGAGCTTGGTGGGGCCATAGGGGAGTGTCCTAGGGATGGCAATCCGGGTCCCGAGTGCGGGGCCTCGACGGGTGCGGGTGCGGGTGGACTTTTCTACCCGCGGGGCTCATCCGCACCCGCCCCGCAAAATGGCGGGGCGGGTGCGGGCTTCCTTTCCCACCCGTGGGTGACCCGCGGGGCTCCGAATCTATCCATAATTGAGCTATACATGTATATTGACATCCAAATCTATACATATTTGTATAATTTATTTACTTGTTGAACCTTTTCGTATGTTAGATATAAATATATGTTTTAATTATGTGTTGATTTTAATTATAAATATATATTTATTGTGTTTATTAGCTATTTTAATATGTACATGAAAGACCCGCGGGGTACCCATCACCCACCCGAAACCCGGCGAGTGCGGGCGCGGGTGTGAATTTCCACCCGCGGATGCGGGTGCGAATTTTCACCCGTTACATATCTCATCGCGGGTGGGCTTTTGCTCCACCCACCCCGAACCCGCCCCGTTGCCATC
>JAUNZO010000622.1:0-13230 GCA_031894775.1 Chloris gayana
GAGTAGTCATCATTCCCGGAGTAAAGGCCGTTTGCAGCTCGTGGCGAAGATCCGGAGTGCAAGTCATGTCACCGTTCCGTTCAGTGCGCATGTTCTTCTACCTGGTCTTCATCGCCAGCTGCTCGTTAGGCGCGATGACGCCCAAGCACCCGACATGCTCAAGGGCCCGGGCATCGCCTTCGCGCTCTTCGTCGTCCTCTACTCGCGCGAGCGAAAGGCCAAGGACGCCCACGTCCCGGCTCAAGCTGCACGTGGGCGCGAAGTCACAAGCCCATGGGAAGACAATGTCAAACTATTATTGATTTTCTCTCGATTTTAAAAACGAATTGATCATCGGTTGTTCACGCAAGTTTTGCATAAGCTCCAAACGATTCGAGATAGTTGTTGTATTTGTTTTAGTGCTCGTAGCAATGTGCACACACTTCGCTAGTTGTAGGATAAAACTATTAACAAAACTACCCGAGAAGGAAAAAATGCATACACGAAGTATCTGCAAACAAAAGAGCACACCAAAGTAGATCGAAGCGGAAGCACAAATATAAGCTAGAAAACAAGAAAAGCAAGAGAGACGGGGACACACGAGTTTGTTTACCGAAGTTCGGAACCACCCCAAGGTGATCTCTACGTCTCCGTTTGAGGAAGTTTGAGCTGCACACCGACACGCTCTAAGCCGGGTCTCTTTTAACCACTTCCCTCAATCCACTATCTTGATCTTTTCCACACCGAAGGCAAGATCACAACCTTCACAAACTTTCCTAAGGCTCACCACAAGCTTGGGAGCTCTAGGGCGACGCCTAGCCGTCTAGGAGGCTTCACCTCCAAGAGTAACAAATGAATCACGAGTTGCTTGACGTAGCTCAAAGTGTTCAAGGCTTAGGATTTGCTCAATTTTGCTCACACACTCAAAATCTCTTAACCTAACTAAAAGGTTTAGCTCAAATCACTTGGATCTCACAAACAGAGGTTGGGGAGAGCTCAAATGGTCGTTAGAATGCTATAGAGTCGGGCAAGAACCAACAGCTATCAAAGGGAGTGGTGTAGGTCTATTTAAAAGCTCTTTCAAAAACTAGCCATTGGAGTTGTCGAGCTCAGGGCGGTCCGACCGCCTTGCACCGGTAGGCAAACAACCACTTGAACCGAAAATCTCTACAAACCACAAACTTGATTGCTCAACCCACTCATACTAACTATGCTTCACTTCTAAGGCCAAAAACTCACTAACCCGTAAGTTGACCCCGAAAAATTTAGATCAAGACGGTCCGACCTCCTTGACAGGGCGGTTTGACCTTCTTGACCTACTATCCCAAAAACTCGGCTCAAGACGGTCTAACCTCCTTGACCTACTATCCCAAAAACTCAGCTTCAAGGCGGTCCGACCTCCTTGACAGGGCGGTCCGACCTCCTTGATCCGGCGAACACACTCGTTGGGGTTTAGGACACTCAGATTGGTTTCTCTCTAGGATTTTGAGCACTTTGACATCGTCATTCAACACATGTTGCATCCGTCTTGATAGTACGACATTCCTATACTCAAGAATGAGATAAAAGCTATTTTCTTCCACTTGAGCTTGTGATAAAGACATGTCGAAATTCTTCATATTTTGCTTCTTTAGGGTTGACAACAATTCTTTGTGAAGATGCAACTAGGCCCCCTAGTCAATTTTGGTGATAAATGACAAAGAATTAAAAACTCTAATGTGTTCTTGAGTATATGTGCAGGATATCAAAAGAACCATACCCACAATGTGAGAAAGTATACCCCTCATTCAAAAGTTATCAACTACTCAAAAGCAAGAGCCACAAGTTTAGATTTATAGCTTTTTGAGTATAGGTGTGCCAAACTATCAAGAGGGGTGAAACGATCTTACGTGTAGGGAAGAATGTGCTCTAGCTACCCTAAATCAACTTGGAAACGTAAGTCCCGAAAATCCAAGTCCAAAAGCCAACCAAACTCATTTTCCATCGACCAAGACGGAAGTTCCGTCAATTCCAGAGAGTTTGGGACGGAAGTTCCGTCCTGGGAATCCAGCCAAGTCAAATGTCCATCGACGGAAGTTCCGTCAATTCCGGAGAGTTTGGGACGAAAGTCCCAACTCTATCGGAAGTTCCGTCCCGAAGTTTTTCGCCTTTGACTCATAGGGGTGACAGGAGTTCCATCAAGCTCGAGTTGACCAAGCAACGACTCTTTTTGAGCCTCCACTATATAGAGCTTTCTCCACCCCGTGAGCAAAAGCGTTGGTGCTTTTTGAACTCCCAAATCTTGCTCAAGCTCTCTCTCTCACTTCTCTCCATTCCTCTTGAGATCCAATGCCATTTGGGAGAGTCCCCATCTTGATTCCAAGCTTGATAGCATCATCTCAACCTAGAGCACATCTCCCCTTAGCAACTAATTCCGTTTTCACCTGTTACTCTTGGAGATTCATTCTCCTAGATTGGCTAGGTGTTATCCTAGAGCTCCCAAGCTTGTGTTGATCCTTGAGAAGTTTGTGAAGGTTGTGATTCGCCTCCGCAAGGAAAAGAATCGAAGGAAGAAGCAGAAAACCAAGTTTAACCTTTGTGGCTACTTGGGGAGGATTAGGGTTGAGAGAGACCCGACTCTTTGTGAGCTCCTCAACGGAGACGTAGGAACCTCTTTGTGTGGGATCCGAACTTCGATGAAAAATCTTAGTGTCTTTCTTGCTCGTTTTGTGGCGTTCTTGTTTGTTTCCATTTTGGGTGTTTATCACCCGATCTACTTGTGTGTTGTGTGTCTATTGAATTTCTGCAGGTACAACATTCTCAAGAGGTCAAGGAAGATTTCCATTCAAGTAGAATCGTAAGATTCCCCTCTCGTCGTCAATCCCTAGGTTTTCTTCCATTGCCCCGATGGAAGTTCCGTCGAGGGCGAATTTTATCTTTTGTTTTAGTGTTGTGATTTTCAGGTTTCATCTACATTGCCTATTCACCCCCCCCCTCCCTCTAGACAACTTTCACTTTGGTTGAGCACATCCACCTTGAGCTAATGACCATGTATTTTATCATCAAATAGACAAAACTCCATATTTTGTCCATGTCACCTTTTCCTTCTTGATTAAAAAATAATTGACACTAGGAAATATGCAATCCTCCATGGACTTTTGATTCGTCGGACTCAACATCCACTTGCTCTTCTCCACCACAAAGGTTCTTCGGCGTCAAACCTCTTGCTTGCCCTTCTCCAATGTATGGTCCATCGTAGCCAAGTCCTTGGTAATCCTCCATCAATCTTACCATTAAGATCCACACATTTCTTTGTATCATCCATTAGTACACACTTGATATTTGTCTTCATGTTGTATTGATTTTCGTTGTATTATATGTTGCTTGCTTGATATGACACCAAAAATTAAGTCACCAATATGAATATGGTGATACTTTCAATGACCAATATGAGACATATCATCCAAGCTTAATTTTTCTTTGTGTAACTCATGGCGTAAGATTTTCAATATTGATCAACCATGTAGCTTCATCTTCATCATATTCTTTGTCATATGGAATATAAGAATATACATGTGAAATATCCATATACATCCATGTCTTGATACAACAATATTCATAATAAATTTACAAGACACTTTCCTGTTACAACTTAACAAATTACATTAGCTCTTTAATCGTGTTGTCATCAAAACACCAAAACCCACTAGGAGGCCTAGATGCACTTCCACATATTTCAAAGAAAACATGTAATCTGCACTAGTTCTTGCCCTTCATTTCCTTGGTTCCTTTTCGCTGCTTTGCCCTCTTGCTCTTAGTAACCTTCTCCGTGACTCCATCTTGGCTTCCAGTTGAAGCAATTGAGTCGGGACTCGCCAACCTTGTTGAGTGCCCTTTTGTGGTCTGTAAAACCAGTTGGAAGAATAATTGTTA
This sequence comes from Chloris gayana, assembly GCA_031894775.1. Classification (NCBI taxonomy): domain Eukaryota; kingdom Viridiplantae; phylum Streptophyta; class Magnoliopsida; order Poales; family Poaceae; genus Chloris; species Chloris gayana. The sequence goes on from JAUNZO010000622.1 coordinate 3,892, forward strand.
AGTTGTTATCGAATGAAATTGGTCACATGATGAATTTGTTTAAGATTTTACCTTCTAGTGAGTGGCCCGGGCCTACTATGGGAAGGTGAAGTCGGTGTGGATGTTGGTGCAGGCAACAACAAGAGTGGGCTTGATGGTGTTGACGCCGGTTTTTGACCAAGGGACCCATTGTCGGCGACTATAGGTCAAAAGAGGGCCGATGGGCCGAAGGCCGACGGCCGCATGGACGAGTAAGAGGCGCGTCCCTCCCGGGAATCGTGCGCGGATGCCAACGGAAGAGCATAATATTGATGGGCCCGGCCCACGTTGTAAAATTAGAAATAATAGTTTAATTTTGGAAAAAGATCCTAGTCGGTTAGGAAATCGGCCCGAAGAGGGTCCGAGTAGGATTCTTTGTGCCGGGTATAAATATGTACTCGGGTGTAACATGTAAACTCGATTCACATCCAATACAACTTTCGGCGCATCGCCAAACCCTAATTTTCTCGTCAAGTCTTTACTGTTTTCGCGCGGGATCTTCGGGGCTCTGGTCGACAACACGTTGGCTTGATAAGGTAATTATGTTGTCTAGTTCTCGGCGCATTGTTCGTAATTAGATGGCTTAATTGCTAGTTATCCGGCGACCGGATCTGTTCTTGATCGTCGTAGTGAGTATCGGCGGGATGAGTCAAGTCGACCCGGTCCGGCTCGTGGTGGAGGTAGTTTGACTTGTCCCGCCTCCTCGTCCCAGCCTTTGCTCGCAACGCCGATTGGTTCGGATCCGGTCGTCCGAGTCACGATAGCCGCTATGAGAATTCTTTTACATCTTGGCCGATTCGATCGTGCGGATTCGGTTGACGTGTCCTGTATTTGCCTTTGCGATAGTTGACTTGTCCTATGCGCATGCAGCCGATTGGCTAGGATGTAGATCTACTTTCATAGTTAAGACGTTTATGATTGTGCTTGTCCCGAATCGGCCGGGCGTGCGCGGCCGTTAGATCTGGTCCAGTCGCGTGCCATCGCTTGACTTGTCCCGTTGGAGCGACCGGTCGATTCGGGATCCGTGTGGTTGTATTTGTCTTACTCGTTCTTTCGGAGTGTTTAGCCGATTGTTTATCACGTTCATTAGCCGGTTTTTTATGTGCAATTAGTACCGAATCTGTTAAAACTGCCTTTGAACCCGAGTTATTAGTATGATTTCGTTGATCATCATTATACATCTAGATAGATCTAATAACTCACCGTTATAATCGATGGCAGAATCGGCCGGATGCCCGATCGACCGATTTATTACTCCGATTTGACGATTAAACCATCTTTTTGCTATCAAATTAATTACATCCCATTAATAATTACCTTGTTTATACTTTATTCGATAATGCATCCTCGCAAAGTCTTAATGATTTGATTGTTCACCGACGAAATCGGCTGCTAGCCACCGATCGCATGTTATAGCGTCGGCCGATTTCGTATCATTTGTATCACAGTTCGCTTGCTCGGCATTTAATACATAAATGGATGGGCCGTGCTGTTCCTCGTCGATGGCCGATTCTGTCTATCTTACGCTAGAATCGGCCACGGCCGCACATCGGTCTATCTAGGCCGATGACCCGGAATTTTACACTTTTTATTGTCTTTGTTGGTTTGCAGGAAAACCATCCGGCACGCACCAGCGCACACGAGAATCGGCGAGCCGAGCCGGTCCGTTGGGAGCACAGGGCCTCGCTTCAGCCGGGTTTCGGTGGACTCTCCGGACAACGGTGTATTGGCGACTTTTGACGTCAACGGATGGTTCTTCCAAGGAGACCTCCTTCTTTTTCTTTGCTCGTATCCTTTTAGGTTTTGGAGGAGCAGGTGACGGTGCATCTCGAATCATAAACCGGTTGGCCACATGTCTTTTGTTGGTGGCCGTATTGGCCACATCTCTTGCATTTGTAGTACCTTTTCCCTGAACCGCCTTCCTCAACTCAAATAATCCTCCTTGTCCTAGGCCTACCATCGGATCTCTTAAGCACCGAAGGCCAAAGTTTGTAACCCAAGTCCACCGATGGCCATTGGCTCATGCTAGCATATGCAGCCTTGAATTTTTACACCGAGTAGTAGGAATAAACATAATCAGCCAAGACCAAATTCCTGTGACAACTTATGGTGCTAAGTGCATGGGTACAGGGAAGACCCGTGAGCTGGCATTTCTTGCAGCTACATACATTTGTTTTCAGATCAACAAGTGTGTCTCCATGGACTCAAGTCTCTATGAACACCACTCACTTTCGCTGTCGCTTCCGGACCAAACCCGACTACTCTAGTAGTGTGCACCGACTACCACAGGGATTGCTGCTTACCCGTCAGGAACCCATGACAGATTCAACTCCTTTGATGGTGACCCCAAGCTGGTAAACCGCATGCCACCTTTCTCCCCTTTTGATTGCATTGAACCCGCTTCGGATCTACATGCTAGGGCTTTGATTCGTGGAAGTCCACCTCACATGGGGAAGCTCGGGGCCCCGGGCATGGTCGGAGAAGGAGAAGGTGAGAGGGCCAGGGAGGATGACGGAAACAGCGGAGATGTGCTTCACAATGGTTGAGACGAATGGCAGGAGGAATTGGATAAGGTTTAGGGTTTCGTTGCTCGGGCTTCCCTTTTAGGCCGACTCAATTAACCTGGTTTGATTCGAACAGGCGCCGCACCGGGGGCACCAGCTTGTCTTTTGTAATATTTCTCTTGCCTCTCCCGGGCGAAATTGATATTTTATTTCACGCGGTGTGTTGGAGATAAGAGCCACAAATTTGAAGTGTGTTCTAGCTAAATACGACTTTGTCGGTGTGTTGTGGACGAAACCACACTTTTCCAGTGTCTCTTAGATAAATTTCCCAAATAAAAACGCAGGAAAGCTTCCTATGGAGCCATTGGATACAGCGTAGAAAAAACATAGAAATTAGACGAGAGAGATAGGCTCAAAGGAATTTTCATGTTAGAGATCCTCCAAAATTTGCATGGAGAAACTATTCTATAGGAAATTTGAGGCCCAAATCCTATGTTCCAAAGGGTTCCATAGGAATTTTTCCTATAGGATTCAATTCCTATAAAATTACTTTGTTTATCCTTTGTACCAAATGAGGCCTTAGTATGTCCATTGTTAGTGGTTGTTGATAAGCAAGCATTCTCGGTGTCGAACTTAGAAAAGGGGCTCGGGATGGCAGACTTGGCCTCGGCGTAGGAGGTGGTGAATGTCAAGGTTCACAATCCCGTGTGTCTCCTATTCCCGTAAAACCGGTGGACCAACATGCCGAAAACCAGTAATCCCGTTCCGGATCTCGAACAAAATCCGTTTTGGCAAGCCAGCCGGAACAAACCAGAATTCTAACCGACATTACCGGAATCCCGATGGCTTTTGTTGAAAAACCCGAGGTGAGGTTAAACATGAAAAATGGCTTAAAATTAATCTAAAATTATTCTGTCGTCAAATATCTCAAAAATATAGGAGAACTAACATGAGCACGTCATATATTATTTTCCACATGTCTTTGGAGATTATTTGGTGGTGGACTATACATAAATAAGAGGTGAAATGATGAATAAAGTGACAGATGCATAACATTTAGAAGTTGTCACGTGGACAAAGAGGCTCATAAGGTTCATAAACTAATTTTTCCAACCCAATTAATGTCAATTCTTCCACATATGGGCTCATGGACCAGAGAAGGACTAACCGACCAAAGCATGGGCCAAACGACCCCGGGTTACTACCTCCGGCACCCATCTTTGGAGGCAATCTTCCCACCGCATTTGGTTACCACCTCCAATTTCTCTCAAGAAGATTCACTCTAGAATCGCCTCAAGGCCGGTGGCTCCGGCTCACCGACTCCAGAATGTTGTGACCTATGATTGGGCATTTAGTCTCTTTTTCCTAATGTACTACTAGTACTATTTTCGTGTCTGAAGGGATTCTTTTTCTCATTTTTAATGTACGAACCGTGGAACCAATCTTCTTCAGTATTTTATTGAGCTACCACCTCGTAGGTCTAACAAGCTGCAGACGAGTGTGACATAAAACCGATAATAATCTGGTATTGTGAGTTCAATTACGCAGACGTCGAAGAGGAGGATAGGTAATCGACCACGGAAACTCATATATTGGTAGGCAGAGTTGAATTTTAGGTTTTGACTTAAAAAACTTAGGGATAGGTAATATGATAGGTAAACGGTTGGATACAATTTTGAGGTGTTTTGGTGACTTTTAGGGATAGGTAAACAATTTGAAGAGGCTATTAGAGATGCTCTAAGGCCTACACACAAAAATAATTGTTATTAGATACGGTTAGGTAATGACTATTTTTCCGATACGGCTATTCAACATTCTATAAACTATTACCTGAAATGTTTAACTTCCTTACCGTTAGACCTCCATCCAATGGCACAAAATGACTTAAGTTTCTACCGTTAGACTTCCGTCCAATTACGGACAGTGAGCCCCGGAGTGAACAAGTGAGAGTTAAACTGGTTTTTAAGTCTTATACTATTAGCTTCATAATGACTTAGGTTAATTAGTTCGTTTGCCTTGTAACTTCCAAACGGATAAATGTTTATATATTCTTTGGCCACGAGATAAGTTTCCATTCACCAATTAAAAATGAGAGAACGTACAGCATGTAAGTAGTCTATTGAAAGGTCGCGATAGCAAATAGCCGTAAGTATTTCAATGACACGTCAAGTTTACATGAGTCAATGACATGTAGGTCAGGATGACATATAAGGGATTGAGTAAAATTACAATGATACCGAGGAATTAATCCTAACAAATAAGCTAGACAATGTGTGAATGCGTTCGTTTGTTGTGCTGTCTAAAGATGACACATCACACATGACTTGCATTCCGATCCAGAAAAAGTTGTTATGCATGCATCTGTTGTAAAATTCTTATTGGGTCAGGCCCACCTTATAGAAGAAGGATTCCTAGCCCATGTGGGCTTCTTATCGAATCAGGGTCCAACACGTAGTAGGGTTCTGCCCTTATAAATAGTTGAGAAGACGCATCTTTTGTAACACGAAAATACAGAGAAATAAAGAATTTCATCCCTCTATTTTATGTGTTTTTACTACTTCGATACTACAACAGCATCTACCTTTTTTTAGAATGGTTAGTTGCTACAACACTTGAAAAGCCTTCCAAGAATTACGCACTACAGTAGGACCGAGAGAATCCACCCTTTTTCGTCAATATATATTCGTTGAACCCAATAAATTGGAGAGACAGTGGTACCTGCTTGTTTGTTATACTGCATTGGTGACTGATACACACGACCACGGGCGGTCCAATGCTTAGATTATGCACCACTTGGTTTTTTTAATACTTTTCATATACACCGTTTTTAGGCCGTATGCACTTGATGCAAAAAGTAGATCTATCTTTTCGATTATCTAAAAAATGCACGACCAGCTAACAAGCATGCTAAGGTGTGGTCATGTGAGGACGGTTGACGGAGGATGCGGATGCAGTACACTGCTAGAAATTTTTTGACCACAATGGCGGTTTTTGAGGCGCCAGCCACTAACGGAGGGTGTACGGCGGTGTCGCGACTACGTGTGGAAAATAGTCACGGACACCGGGGGACCGCAGTTAACGGACTTCTGGCCTACCACAACATTTACATCGTCGATAACGGACCCTGTCAGGCCCGCAGCTAAGGCATGTAGACCATTTAGTTACGGGTCCGACAGGTGTGGCCTAATGCTAGGGACCACACCCTTTTATAAATAGGTGGAGGTGCAGAGTCACACCACCATTTATCTGCACGCGCTGCACCGTCTCCACCTAACGGCTAAGGTTAGGGTCGGGGTTAGGGGCCGCGCCGCCATCACCTCCTCCTCCGACGACGACCATGACCCGCCATCATTGGGCTGGTCTCGGAGCCACCGTTGGTCCCGGGGCTAGAGGGCCCTAGTCCTCGCGAATGTCCTGCCGAGTCGCCCCACTCCTCCGGTGGCTTCGACAGCCGCGGCGCGGGTCGCCGCTCCTCCTCCACCGGCTGGATCCGGTGCCGGCGGCTCGAAGGCGCCGGCCGTCGTCGTCGAGGGCTTCTTCGTAGCGAATCCTGTTTCAGCGACGGATCCTCCTCCTCCCGTAGCTGCTTCTTCCGCACCAACGGTTGTTCCTCCGCCGGCGGTGGCTCCCCATCCTCGTGCGGCGGCATGCACGGCGTGAGGCGGCACGACGGGAGCAGGCGACGGCGGCAACGGAAGGACAGGCGACAACGTCTAGGGTGGGTCCCGGCGGTGCGGGGGCCGTCCTACTTTTGCTAATAGATTAAGCCCCTGTTTGGGGGAGCGGAAGCTTTTCCGCTTCGGGAAATGTAGCGTTTTGGAGAAACGAAACGAGTTGGTTTGGAAAAGCTGAGTTTTGGAGAAGCAACGCGGTGCTCGTTTGGCGTACGAGCTTTTGGAGCCTAGCTCGGCGAACGCCATGGCATGAGGGGGAGCTCCGGGTGATGATGGCTAGCTTGGCTCAACGACGGTAGTGGCAAGTGGGTTGCTCGGCTCGGTGCCGTTTGACATCAAATCCAGCATCCAACCACGGAGAGGAGCAGGACAACCTCGACGGCCATGGCGATGGTGAAGGAGACATCGCCGCAGCGCCGAGCTCATCGCAAGCCGACAGATCTAGATGTCCGACTTCCTCTCCATCACAAATCGACAGCGAATCGACCACGACGATGTGGACTTGTGTGGCTAGATGCGGCAACTAAAGGGAGAGAACCGAGAGACGCGAACGAGAGGGCGGTGGCGCAAGAAGAAGGGGCCGGGACGGCGGCGCACGGAGAAGCAGCCGAGGCTATGGCGCGCACAGCGAGGCCAAGGCACCGGCGTGCAGCATGGAGCAGGGGCGGAGAAAAGCAATGAAGAAGCGCAGAGAAGCGTCCGGAGACTCGCTTTCCGCTTCACGTGTAATGGTTAGCAGGAAGCGCTTCTCCAGCTTTTTTCGAGATACCGTTTGGGGTAGCTTTTGTGGCTTCGGCATTTTGGAAACGCAGAAGCGGGGAGAAGCTACCCCAAACACGGCCTAAAGGTGCCAGCGATGGTCCCTAAACCGCCACCGACGCCCATGCATATTGGTCTAAGTGTCCGGCGTGACAGTCACGATCGCATGACCACGATTAATTTTGTAAGAAAATAGTGACAGTGCCTCGGTGACGTTTTAGACGTCCGTCACCGAGGTCCTTTTGATCCGCCGTTATAGAGCACGATTCTAGTAGTGGTAGTTGGTGGCTAGGAAGAACTGAATTATACAACACCATTTTTATCATCAATGTAGAGATTTAAATGTCCCTCGACATTTCCCTTCAAGCTTTATTTGTTACAAGTAACTCTGTTTTGATCACTCTAGGCCAATGCGTAATTCAGACTTCATTCACCACGCTAACTGAACTAATTATGCGAGGTTTCAGGCACGACGAATTGGTTGAGACGGGTATCCGTCGGCAGTTTTACTTCTTAACTCGGGATATATATCAATGATTAAGAGAAGATCATATCAATGATTAATAAATCATACAGTTTATTCAGTTGGAATGGCATGTGATGGGATACACGTTCTCGGGATTTTCCATGATGAAAACAATAGCATATGCAAATGCGAGAATGGCATCTCATATTATCCATCTCGCTCCTGTCTGTGATCTCTCTCTCTCTCTTTCTCACACAGGTTTCCTAGATAAATAACTTTTCAATATTTTTTAGCGCAAAGCCAGATAGATCACTGATGGGGAGATCTGTAATACCCGAACCTTAACATTTTTTTATACAGCCCTTGGCTCTGATTGCCTTTTAAACATTTTTTTCTAGAAAAAGCCTTTCGCTTTAGTAATATTTATAAACTAGTATTGTAAAATGGGGATCACGAGATCCACGAGGGAGCATGAGGTATGAGAACTCCATATTGAAAGTTCTTTTCTTTTATAGTTATCCCTTCCATATAGCATCTGAATTCACAATATTAACTTATGCGGAGTCAGAAAGAAATATTTCCACGTTCGAATGAGAAATATGTGTTGTGATGACAGCTGCATGTGAAACTTTATAAATATTGATTATGATGAAATTTCACATGCAAACATTGTGTAAATCTCCCTATTGTGGGGCCTGTGATGCACTCACTAAAAGCATTGGCTACGAGTCATCGTCCCCACCGTTACGTGTGGTGCTTTAAGAAATCTTGTTGGCGTCGTTGCCGATAATAACTTCCTACCTGCCCACATTTGCCCCTTTGCGTGAGGATAATAAAATATTTGATGTCCCGGAGGAAATCTCAGCTGCACCTTACTCTGCTACCTAAAACTCTATATGGTTCATCAGGTATACAAAGTAGCTTACAGTGTCAGTTTTTTTTTTTTGCGAACCAGTGTCAGTTAAATTATTATAGTATCCGTAAGAACTCTGTACCATCAGCCTATCTATTTTTGGCAAATATGCAAAAATTATTAACATGTGCAAAGTTGACAAACCATATGTTAATAAATTTTGTAAATAAACATAATACTCACCTCTATGATCGCGTACGCACACGCTGCATACGCTACCTATATGAAGACCTCCAAAAAACTGGACTGGTTTGAACTTGATATTAATTAACAATAATACCGTTTTTAAATTTATGATTTCTTTTTTTGTATTGTTATCATTAAATGTGAATCATTTATGCATACAATTGACCTATGCCAAAGAATGCTATTTTAAACTTTTTAAAGATGTATCAATGCAAATAGCCTTGCACAAAATATGCCTTTAGATCACACAAAAAACTTACCACTCACATGATCAATATCTATAAGGTTCCATTCACCGAGGATAGTGTTTTTTTTAGAAAGTTTTAACTAAAACTAATATAATTTAACTAGTAGATCAGATGTTTAATTGTGAACGGTTCAGTGTAGCTCACATAGTTGGAATCCTAAAACATCAATATATCACAACGTCAGAAAAGTCTACTTTGTATCTATGTATTTTTCTTGAAATCTTAAAATTAAATATGAGCATTGGACATCTCTGCTCTAAAAGTGACCACATAGCTGTGATTTGTTTGCTCATATCTAACTAATGTTTTGATCCATATTACGTAGATATGATATGTTTGCACAATCCCTGATTTTAGATTTGATACTTTGGTTTGATAAATGGATGTTTAGTTTTTTACATTTAAAGTCTAACCATATAAATCGATATATGTTCTTTCCTATACTTATTTTATTTATATTTTCTTGTTGAAAAATGCACAAATTGATGCTGAACCATAAGATATCTTGTGATTGTATAAGTAAATGATGAATGGTTTTATGCATATTGCTCCTATCCGGCTCACCGACTCC
>JAUNZO010000623.1:0-22720 GCA_031894775.1 Chloris gayana
TTTTTTTTAGATAATGGAACATCGTTCCAGCTTCTACATCATCCGAAGGGATGTACGCAGCTGATCGTTACAGAGGAGAGAGCTCTTAGGCTCAAGTTCAGAACAGATAGTTCAAAAGGAGACAACTAGGAGAAAAGACCAAATACTATTACAACTAAGCTGCAATTCTATTTGAGAATTTCCATCCAAAGCGCGCGAACACCTCCATGACGACGGTCTCCAGTAGTCGACATGCATTCTTCAAGTTTTGTCTTGCCATCTCATCCTTATGTAGCAAGGACCAAGTTCGCGTCCAGTATGTAGCCCTGAAAATTACCTGCAAAAAAGTGGTATGATTGGAGCGATTGAATACCATATCATTCCTATTCAACCAAATTGCCCAACATACAGCCGCTAGGCCCACACAAATTTGATCTTTTATCTTTGGCTGGACTCCATTGAGCCAAGAACCAAACATATTTTCAATGCTAGACGGTGGTTGAATTCCAAAAGTGATATGTATAGTATTCCATATGAAGCGAGTAAAGTGACAATCAATGAAAAGGTGTTCTACCGTCTCAAGTGAGCTACATGAGCAGCAACTAATGTCACCTTTCCAATTCCTTCTTGCAAGATTATCTTTAGTGAGGATGACCCCATTCATTAGGTACCATAAGAAAATTTTAATTTTCAGCGGTACTTTGATATACCAAATAGGGCAACGCTGAGGCACAACATCCTTTTGGATTATATACCTATACATTGAGCTCGTTGAGAATTTACCATTCTTATGCAAGTCCCAAATAAAGACATCCTTAGTTGTAGACAGGTTGGTGGGCAGCACCTGCGCCACTAGCTTGTACCACGCAATAAGATTGTCTTGTACCAACGCCCTACGGAAGGAAACATTCAGCGGTGTAGTGCGTAGCACTTCAGCCACTGTTGCTGTCTTTTTCCTCACTATATGATATAAATTTGGGTAGACTAGCTTGAAGGATCTATCTCCTATCCACGTATCTTCCCAGAATCTCACTTGGGTGCCACTACGAACTTTGAAGTGACCACACTCCAAGAATTGCTCTTTTACTTTCATTAGACCCGACCAAAAGTGAGAATCCCCGGGTTGCTTTACTACTTGAGTTAGAGTTTTGTTTGACAAATATTTCCTCCGTAGGAGGTTTTGCCAAATCCCTTCCTCATTAATTAATTTGAAGAGCCACTTGCTTAAGAGACAAGAATTTTGGATCTCCAAATTTTGAATTCCCAAGCCACCGCAATCTTTTGGTCTACACAAGATACTCCACCTAGATAGTCTATATTTCTTCTTGTGTTCATCACATTGCCAATAGAATCTTGACCGGTAATAATCCAACTTTTTGAGCACTCCTTTAGGAACCTCAAAGAAAGATAGCATATACATTGCAAGGCTTGTGAGAACCGAGTTTATCAAGACTAGTCTCTCCCCGACGGATAGTAGTTTACCTTTCCAACTACTTAGTTTTTTCTGAAATTTTTCTTCAATTATTATCCAATCACTATTGGATAGTTTCCTATGGTGCATAGGGATTCCGAGATATTTAAAAGGAGTTGATCCCGTATGACAACCGAATAGTTGTGCATACTCGGACTCAAACTCCTTCGCTTTCCCATAGCAATATAATTCACTTTTGTGAAAGTTGATCTTTAACCCCGAAAGTTGCTCAAAAGTACTTAACACTAGTTTAAGACTTTTGGCATTCTCAAGATCATGATCCATAAAGAGTATAGTGTCATCTCGCATATTGTAGCACCGAGAGACCATCATCCACCAAATGAGGGACCACCCCTCTAAAGTCACCATTTTTCTTTGCCCTTTCTATGAGAATCGCCAACATATCAGCTACTAAGTTGAAAAGGAGCGGAGACAAAGGATCACCTTGTCTAAGACCTTTCTTAGTCCGAAAATAACGGCCGATATCGTCATTTACCTTGACACCAACACTTCCTCCCTTGATAATTTGGTCAATCCACTTGCACCATAAGGGTGAGAAGCCTTTCATTCTCAAGGTTTGTTGGAGAAAAGACCAATTCACCTTGTCATAGGCTTTCTCGAAGTCTAGCTTTAAAATCACTCCATCAAGTTTTTTCCTATGCATTTCGTGTATGGTTTCATGTAAAATCACCACTCCCTCCATTATATTTCTTCCAGACATAAAGGCCGTTTGGGAGGGTCTTATGATCTTTTGAGCTACTAGAGCTACACGATTTGTCATAACCTTAGTGAATATTTTGAAACTCACATTCAACAAACAAATAGGTCTGAATTGTTGAATTTGTTTTGCCTCTTGCTGCTTAGGGAGGAGAGTTATAATGCCAAAATTTAAACTAAATAAAGGCAAATTTCCTTTATGGAACTCCTCAAATAAAGGCATGAGATCCCCCTTGATAATATCCCAAAAAGCTTGATAGAACTCCGCTGGGAAGCCATCTCGGACCCAGCGCTTTGTTGTGTTCCATCCGGAAAATGGCCTTTTTTACTTCATCTTCCGTGAAGTGTGAAGTAAGAATGTCATTCTCTATGTCGATTACTTGTGGGATGTCATCACGTGTTGACTCTATCATAGAGAATGTGTTTTTCCCAGGAGCACCAAATAGGTTTTTATAATAGTTAGTGATGTATCGTTTAAGATTTTCATCACCCTCTATGAGGCCCTCCTCTTGTTCTAATTGAAAGATTCTTGTTTTTCTATGTTTCCCATTTGCGACAAGCTGAAAGTATTTGGTATTACAATCACCTTGTAACAACTTAATTGTTTTGGTCCTTTGATACCATTTCATTTCTTCTTCTCGCAACAATTGAACAAGCCGCTGTTTGAGGCATTGCTTAAGGTCGAGCTCACTCGTGCTTAGCACTTGGGACTCTGCCTTTTTATCTAGTTCGTCCACTTTTTTTATGATTTCTTCTTTTTCCTTCTTATAGGCGCCACTAGTGTTCTTGGCCCATCCCCGAAGGAATTGTCTAAGGCGTTGAATCTTAAATTGCCATCTTTGGAGTCGGGTTTTTCCTCTTATTTCCGAGCCCCACACCCGTGCCACTAGATCGGAAAATCCTTCTCTCAAGAGCCACCCGAGCTCAAACTTGAATAAAGGTTGATTGTTAGAGTGCGTACCACTCCCGGTGCTCAAGAGTAATGGGGTGTGATCGGATATGTCCCTATTTAACGCTTGGACAGTGGAGAGCGGAAACTTAGTTTCCCATTCCGTACTCACAAGAATGCGATCCAAGGTTTCATAGGTGGGCACCTCCCTAGAGTTAGCCCATGTGAATTTACGATTGGATAGCCTTAGTTCCCTTAAATCCAAACTATCTATGACAGCATTGAAAAGGAATGGCCATCTATCGTTGTATCTATCATTATTTTTCTCTTGCGGATTTCTAATGATGTTAAAATCACCACCCACAAGTAGAGGTAAATTTTCTTTGGCACAAGTTTGGACGAGCTCTGTTAGAAAGGTTTCCTTAAATTCCTCTTGGGCAGTCCCATAAACTGCTACCAAGATCCATCGGAAACCGTCATCTTTGTTGCGAAGGTGAAACTTAACATAGAAGTCCCCTTCGTCTATACCGCCAATATCGAAGACCTCCAAATTAATCCCAAGAAGGATGCCACCGGATCTACCGTGAGGTTGAGACCAGTGCCATAAGAAATCTCTACCCCCACAAATATGATTCAAAGTGCTTTGGGAAAAATCATTTTTCCCTGTTTCTAGTAAAGCGATGAAGTCTAGCTTCTGCTCTTTACTAGTGTCGGAAAGGAATCGAAATTTAGCCAAGTCGTTAAGACCTCTGCTATTCCAAAAGATGCCTTTCATTTTGAACCATATTTTTGTTTTCTAATGATCCTAATTTTAGGATTTTTCTTATCATGAGAGGATTTTTTGGATTTATTTTTCTTGAAGACAGCCTTGAAATCACAACTTAGGTGATCACTGTCATCATCCATAACCTCCTCCATTAAGTCACCACATAAGTGACCAAGAGTAAGGTTTTCAATATCATAATCATCATCCTCTTCATTGTCCGACAAAGTTTCTAATAGTTCATGTTCCATCTCAGGTTGTTTTGTTTTTTATTCTAAAAAAGATGTGAAACGAAGGCATTCTAATTGTTTTAAAGAATGAACAGATTCTGAAACCTCTCTAGAATTTGTACCCAGCACTACTCCAAGATTATTAATATTTGAAGAAATAACATGCTCAGGGAAAGAACAAAACGACAATTTGTTACCTTCCGGTGGGTCGAGGTTCTTCCAGGCCGCCCTCTTTTTTGCCTTCTCCATCATGTGCTCATCTGCCCCTCCGGCCAGCCGTGGACTTGAGCGTGAGGGCGAGGACACAACATCCTTGATAGCAGCTGCCGCCGTTAGAGCAGTGGCTTGCACCGGCTCTTGTATCGGCTGCTGCTTGTCGTAGACTTCGCGCGATCGTCCTCGGCCCAGGCGTGGAGGGGCCGAACCAGGTGAGCGTGTGCGTCCAGCAGCAGCATGTGGCTGGCCCACCCTGCCTAGGCGCGCGCGACCCGGCGTTGGAGCCGGTGGTATTGCCGCCTCCCGCGGCAGCGCGTCTGCTGCAGCGCTCCCGTGAGCGGCGTAAGCCGCCCGTCGCCTGCATGTACCGGTGCCGCCACCGACTGGTTAGCAACCATGTTGCTCACATCCAGTGGCAGCTCATTTTTCAGCACTGAGGAGTGATCCTCAACCAGCATGTGCTGCTGTCCGTTCTCTACAGCCAGCTCCACCCGAGAAGAATCAAATTCTTTAGTACATAAATCCACACGAAACTGCATGGCATTCATGTTGTCATTCAGTCCCGACTCTCCTAGAGCATAGCTACCCACATCAACATGTTTATCACAGTTTAGAGCACCCTCCTCCTCAGCGATTTGGGTGTGTGAAGCCATAGATGTGTCATCTCTATTTTCAGCCTCCTCAAATAAATCCTCGTCATCATCCGAAGACACCTCTTCTATCATGCCATCAACTTGCAACATATCATGCTCAGCGAGTACCTTATCAGCACATGCCTCCAAAGTACGGCTCACTGCCATCTCAAAAATCTCATCGGCCATGTTCTGAATTTTTTCCTCCATTTCAGCACGCTGCTCCAACGACATACTAGTTGCCGTTTTGCTGGGTGGCCTGTTAGCTGCGGCATCCGAGTTTGCATGGTTAACTTGATCTTGCTTCTCAGTAGCCATATCCTCACCCCGTGATCTCTTAGCCTCTCTATCCGCATAACTATCACCATTGGGATCGTCCTCCTCCATGTTCTGGTTTCCATTATCATCGCCATCCTTCAGATTAAGCTGCACCTCATCTCCGTTCTCATCAAACCCCATTGGCTCGACCTTGAATTTCAGATCAAAATAATGATCACCAATTACAACATCAAGCTTTGGTGGGAGCAACTTGGGGTCTAGGATGGCCACGAGAACACGGCCAAAATCACTCTTACGGGTGGTCTCCATATCCACCATTTGAGTCGAGCCAAGCAACGTGCCTATAGCCCAAAGGTTCAAGAACTCACGCAGCTTCTTACGCAAACCGGTTACCCGAATCCACACTTTAGGAAGGAGATACCCTTCCTCCTCCGACTGCCACTCTTCAAAAGTCAGCCGCACCCCATTTGGCACACCGTTCACACGAACATCGGCGCTGCCATAAGCAATCGATCGTTGCAGCTCCGCCTTTGAAGGGAACGGAACCACAAACGAATCCTTCTCATGAACCGTAGGCTCCCATTTCCACTTACCCGGCACAATCCGTTGTAATTGTGCCACCACTTGCTCAGCTGTGAGTTCACCCCCAACAACCTTGACAAGAGCAGTCTTGGAATCTCTTTTCCGAGAAAGCGGAGGGTGGGGGATATGGTAGAAACCCAGCCCCGTCACGGAGTAGCCGACGGCATGAGCTACTGGTCTTGGCTGCCGAAGCAAATGACATTTGTGGTTTACATGATCATGGCCATCACACAGAACACAATATACCTTGGTGGTACAATCTGCGGCAAGGTGTCCTTTTTGTGAGCAGCGGCCACAGTTCTTCGACTTTGACCCCGCCTTCGCAACCTCAGCTTCTTCTTCTTCGAATTGCTGCCCCCACTCCATCGCCACCGCTTCCATATCGGTGCTTGTCTGTGTCAGTTCAGCCCGACCCCCGCCCGCATTGCCGCCCGAGTTGGCAGCCACCCGAGGCTGCTTGCTGTTGACGTTGCCCCCGGCGGCTGATGGAACGGCGCTGGCCCGCGGCCGCCAGCCCCGGAACCCCGCAGATAGCCACCATGGCGACCAGGCGCGCTACCGCGACCTGGCCGTCCCGCCATGCCGCCACGTCGAGGCACGAAGCTCCTGGAACCACGAGGGCGAAAGCCGGTTCTCGGCCGTCCCCGGCCGTGGCCGCCGTAGCCGCTGTACCCCGGGTCGTAGTCGTACCCGGTGGCTTGAAAACCACCGCCGCCGCCGCCGTTGGCCTCTGCTTCTTCCGCACCTCCCATGCCTGATCCCCGGCCACGCCAGTGACCAAGGTCCGAAGGTCCGCCATGGCGTCCACCCGAGCTCAGCTTGTCCATGGCGTCGGCACCGGGAGTCAGATCGCAGCTCACACCTCTTGCCGCACCAATGGTTGTTTTGGACGCAGGAGCCGATGCTGAGTGAATGCACACAGGACCCAAAGCGTCACCTGCAGGCGCCGCGCGCGTGGAAGACGAGACGGAGTTGACTCGAGCCAACGCGCGTGGCCTCCCAGCGTTCCTGAAAAAATCAGAAAGACCTGTAGAAAACGTAAAGCGGGCTGTTTTTCCTTTGTTGCGAAAAAGAACCACTCGGCCTGGCCCTTGAGCTGCTGACCGACCAGCTCCGAGATCCCGCTTCCCCGGTCGGCCAAATTCAAAATTTGAACCGGCCGGCGGCGCGTCTGCACGCCGTCGCCGGAGATGAGGAAGGAAGGCCTGCCTGCTGGGCGTGCTGGACGGAGCAAGATGAAATGATCTCTCCCGCCCTGTCCAGCAAGACAGGTTGGGATTGTGCAAGCACGTCGCCAAGTGTGAAGCTCCGAGGTGCTTGCCTCGCTGGTAGCGGGCCGCGCCACGGCTTCATCACCGGCCGCGGTCTACTTCCAGCCTTTGGTCCTGCAAAACCGGAAGCATTACATACCTTGGCACACCGATTTGTGGTTGTTGAAATGGGTTCCTGCGATACAAGCTCCTTCGATGCATTAGCATCGCTTGTGGTGCCTGCACCGGCGTTACCCCGACCCGCCGGTAGATGGAGTGAAGGTTGCTCATCCTCCTCCTCGTCGGGGCTAAGGTCGTCTGCCAGGGCCCAGAATTTCGAGCCATAGGCTCGGTTGCTCGACGTCCGCTTCTCCTGTCCCTCGAACCCGGCGGCAAGCTGCGCCGTCTCCTCCGCGCTGGACGCCGGCCCCGATCCGCCGGTGGCCGAGCTCGGTTTCGGCGCCAACGTTAGCCGGCGTGCGCACGGCCGCCGGTCGCTCATTCGTCTGTGTGGGTAGTTAGCGCTCCAATGGTCGTCACAAAATTTAAGGTTACAGTTTGCATATACCATTGAGCTGTCATTGTGCTTGTCTTTTGGGTTTGGATGATGTTCTTACGTTGACAGGTGACAGAGATTACATGTCATCTGGACTTAATGTTTTTACACACTTATTGATGTGCTCAGCCAACAAGTAGATGATAGGTCAGAGGAGTCCCGCTTCAAGGGTCCTTTTGTTTGCACGAAACAGGGGTTGTGTGGTCTTTATGGGGATGATATTGAGAAATTTAGAAGATTTACAATGCGTCCAACCAGCTTTCAAACATTTCGACGCTCAAATATCTGTACATAACAACGGCTATTGCCATATAGGCTTTATTATAGCTTACAAAAATTCCAATATATGTCTAGGACACCATAGCAGACAGGACATATGCTAACAGCAAACAATATAGAAACGAAAATATAAGTTTGATAAGAACCAATCACTAGCTCTAATAGCTAACTGGAATGGTAGTAGTTTGCAGTGCCAACCCAACTATACACTGTTGCTAGCTTAGTCCATCGAAAGAAAAACAACACTAGAAACTCATTAATATCTTTCGAACGCAAATGGTATTTGGTCCGTTCACTGAACCTACTCAGATAAGATTCACTGGAGACGATTATGTTCGTGAAAACAAAATGAAGACAAAATGCTGAAAGTACACATACAAAACGTGTAGCGAGGAACCATATATTTCATTAATAATCATATTACAAAATATACAGTTCATATGACTTTGTCTTCCTTCGTCTTCTGCGTCATTGCTTAAGGAGATATCTAACTAGAGAGATTGCGTAGTTCGCCGATTCCCGGGGCCTTATAGGGCACGGCCGGTTAATTACATCTATAGAGCGAGTCTATAGAACACCTCCGATTAAGCTGCGCATAATGGTCGTGTCTTCATATAAAAGTGTAGCTCGTTCATATACAAGCTACATGTGGAGATGCACAGGATGAGGATGGCTTTTGCATGGCCAAAACTCAGTCACAAACTGCACCATCGTCACGTCGAATATAAACGGTGTAGATGTTAATGAAGGGGATGACTTTCGCCTCGTCGGTGCCCAGTCATGTATACGCCAATCTTCATTAACTCGAACGAAAAAGGTCGTCTTTGCCTCGTCGGTACCCGGCAACAATATGTTCGATCCGTCTAGGAAGGACATGTTAGTGGAGTATGACTTTTATCTTGTCAATACATAACCAAAATTTAGCGAGTGTGTAGAACATGTAAACTTTGTTCTCACGTATGAAGTAAGCAGCATTTTGTCGAGCCTTTCGGCGTCACTAAATATGGAAATAATCATAGGAGGCCATTCGGCACTTCAATCTCCCGTCTTTATAAATTGTCGAGCCTTGCGGCGTCATAAATATGGAACTAATCATGGGAGGCCATTCGGCACTTCAATCTCCCGTCTTTATAAATTGTCGAGCCTTTCGACGTCATAACTATGGAAATAATCATGGGAGGCCATTTGGCACTTCAATCTCCCGTCTTTATAAATTGTCGAGCCTTTCGGCGTCATAACTATGGAAATAATCATGAGAGGCCATTCGGCACTTCAATCTCCCGTGTTTATGATTTGTCGAGCCTTTCGGCGCCATAAATCTTTATTATATATCATGGGAGGCCATACGGCACTTCAAACTCCCTTCTTGGTTAGTCTTCTTTTAGAAGTATCACTGAGATAGATGTATCATGGAAGGCCATTCGACACTTTAAACTCCCACAATAGACATCTTAGGCCTTGTGGAGATGAGATGTATTATAGGAGGCCATACGGCACTTTAAACTCCCACAATAGATCAACATCTTTGATATTGATGCAACTAGGTGTATTATGGGAGGCCATACGGCACTTCAAACTTCCACAGTAGACACCTTTGATCTTGATGAGATGGGAGAACGGGCTATCTGCTTGACGTTGCGTGTAGATTAATCTTCGGCTAATCTTCCACTAGAATGCACGTGCGTGCGCTTCAACGCTGTTGAATCTTCGACTTAAGACTTCTGCGGTGTTCAATCACGGTGACAACGTGCAGCCTGGCGGAGCTGCAGCTTTTGTTTGGGTGTGCCTATCCTAGCGGCGGCATTGATGTATTTTTGGAACGGCAGCCTGGCGGCTGCGGCGTTGATGCCTCGAACCCCTAGCACGTAGGGCTTTTGCTTGTTTATATAGGCAGGGATTAGGGTAGACACGGGAAGCCAACTGCTACGTGCGCGCCGCCGGGAATTTGTTTTACGCGTTCGATCCGCAGAACAAACTTCCGTTTAATTAAGTTGGAGATAGAACTGCGCGCTCGTATTTCTCCGGCCGGGACTAATCACTGCACCGACCCGTGCGAACAGATCCTTGCTTCTTCACCGAGTTGGACCGGCATATACCAAAGGCCCACTGATCCGTATGAGTCGCCTTCGAATACGTTATTTGTTTGAACTCTTTTCGTGTTTATCTCACGTGACGTACATTATTTTATCTCCAACAGGACGGTTGCATGGCAATCGTGTGTCACGGGCCAGGGCCAGACCCCACACCAGCTAAACTATACGTGCATCACGGCCCATCAGCTGCGGCCAATTACCCTAATCACGTGATTAAGCTCATTATAAGCTATATGTATACTACAATTGTTTGGTCTCTTGGCAATGTATGCCTAGGCTGGCAATACTGATGGAGGATGTCTTCACAAGCCCATTAAAACTTCACACATCTATATATTCTTCACCCGAATTATTTGAATAAAAATATATCATCAAACAAATGCCCCCGCCGAGTCGAGTTTATGCGCAAAGTAGCAGGAATTCGACTCGGGGACATATATTTCTTCCTGTCCTCGATCATCCGGACTGCCTCCAGACAGGCATACATGCACACGTATGAAATACGGGCCAAATCCGTTCTCGGCTCCATTGTCGTATGAGATACGAACTCCCAAAACAGAATAGCGTTTGCATAAGCTATGGTTTAGAGACAAGCTGTATTCTTTAATTGGCTAGGGACCTAGGGTGCCGTTGGACACCGTCGAGATCAAGCAATCGCTTCGCCGAAGATAAAACTCTCGTCATCAATAACCATCAGGTGAGCATCTGATCAGCCAACCTTCTTTCTTTTCTAAAGCTGTTACATCAACTTTCTTTACCACAAGGATGACTCGTGCGCCTAAAAGAAAAAGGATGGAAGAAGCAGGTAACTCATCGTTTCATTTTCCTCTCCATATTTATTTATTTATGGTTAAGCTACTGTGTGGTACATGTTCTCACACCGTATGCACTTTTTCTCTTTAGTCAATCCCAAGAATCTCAAGCTAGAAGTTGCAGAATCTGAGAGGCTATATTCAGAAATTGAGCAGGTGGCCAGCACGCTCAAAATGGGGGTAAACACAACCGGCAGTCTCACGGATGAGACTGGCAATGGCGAGTTTGACGCACAACCACATGTGTGTCTACCAACAGGTGTAGACGCCTTATCAACACGTTTTCTAGATTATGCCCGCAAAGACCTTGATCGTTTCCAGAGTAAAATTCGCACACGCCCTTTTGATAAAGACGATGTGATCTCGGAGATAGATGCAAATGTGAAGTTATGGGGTGAATGGTTCAAACAACCATCACCTGAGATAAAGAAGTTGATAGATGGATTCAATGCTCTGAGGAGGGTTCTTTCCAAGGAACCGACCTCATTAGCTGCAAATCTTTTTGCAAAGCGCGAACAATTAAACCAGCAGGTTGAAACCATCAAGGCGTCCAACCATTCTGTAGCTACCAAGCAATACTTGATGGTGCAAATAACTGAAGGCCTTGAAAAGCAACTCACTTCTCATGATGAAAAGCTGAAGAAGTACTCGTCCGATGTTCGGGCATTGCGAGCACGAATAGCGAAACTGACAGCTCAACTCAAGGAGGTTGATGAAAGTCATGTTCAGGAGGTTCTTAGGAAGGAAGAGACATCCCGTCACTTGTCCCAACACAAAGATCGATTGGCAAAGACTGTTGTATTAGCATTAGAGTTGGAAACCTTTTCTGTCCAGAGCCAAGAGCAACTCCAAAATATTGAAGAAACTATCGCTCAATTAAATGACCAGGACGATGAGGGACTTACTAAGCATGTCCGCTCCTTGCTTGCTTTCTTTGCATCATGTACTTTCCAGACATGAGGGACATTTCAATTCTTTTTTTAGTGTAGATAAGTGATTTGTGGCCTCTAGACTTTTCCAGAATTGCCATTTCTTGTTTATTCATTATAAACAGATCAAGATATCATAGTCGAGTAATAGTCTGTCATTTTCTCTTTGCCTTGGCGGATTTGTATGTACCATCGTCAGATAGATGCCTCCTTTTTTTTTCCTTGACGAATATGTATGAAGCATTGTCAAATAGATGTCCCCGAACATGTCGTGTTTGAATGCCAAGCAATGGAACATGACTTGGTGAAGGAGTGGATTACTCATCATCTTTTTTTTTTATGTGTGCGTGTGTAACTGGGGTCGTGCTAGCATCCGTGGTGCTGGCTGGTTAATACGTGAGAGCTTCTAGCGAGTTGCGAGCTCTCTTAGAAGTACACAATTTGTTTTTTTGCTTAAATACCGTGAGTAAACTCTTGGGCATCTCGGAGTTGGATAGGGCAAGAAGTCACCACGAAAGAACATATTGTGAATTCCACTCACTAAAATCCAAAGGTTAATGAAAGAAATAAGATGTTGTAGCGAAAGAACATGCCACCACTTTGATTAAAATACGGGATAAATGTAGCGTAAAAACCATGCCACAATCCCATAAAAAGAGATAAATTTCAGTCAGTGCTTGCATGACCAAGTAAAACACATGATAATGTAGCGTAAAAACCATGCCACAATTCCAGTATAAAAGATAAGTTCCAATTGGTACTTGCATAACCAACTAAAACATATGATAATGTAGCGTAAAAACCATGCCACAATCCCAACAGTATTAATAAGTTTCAGTCGGCACTTGCATGACCAACTAAAACATATGATAAATGTAGCGTGAAAACCATGCCACAAATGTTACACCAGTTTATAGGCATACAATAATTAGTTTCATTGCGACTAAACAGATTAGTGCCAGCCAATGAGAACTTCACATCGAGACGAATGCGACCATATACGGTAACGGTGCCAGCCATTAGTCTTCGACGTCTTCCACAAGATCCACAGTCACCGCGCTGGCCTGCTTCACTGCTTCCATGTAGAAATATATATATATATATATATATATATATATATATATATATATATATATATATATATATATATATATATATATATATATATATATATATATGCGTGTTCGAAACACTATGAACACGCCTCTTCCACCAGTAAGGGAAAGATTCCTGCAACGATATTATAGTGCACTTGACACAAACGGTGAGCACATGCCGTTTAGTAGCTCGAGTCAACTTTCTCTCTTTCAAACAAGAAGAAAGGAAAAAGAAAGAAAGAAAGAAAAACTTTTGATGATTTTTCTTTTCATTTTCCTTAGAGAACATGCACGTTGCAGTCTCTGAATTGGAGGAATAAGCATGATAAAAGTATAACGGATGTGGTGATTACTTTTTTTTTTTTTAAAAAATATTGGCTTTCCCTCTAATCATCAAGCTATGTGGCAGCCGACAGTGATCATCACTAGAGGATAAGTTTTACTTTGCATCCGGATTGTCAACTCAATTTTGACTTGTGCATCTGCTCCCTCGTGATATCGGTGTATGGAGGATCAACACTTCGTTAGGACCTCTAGGGGCTAGGAGAACCGTTACCAAATCTCCCTTCAGTTATGTGCCTCATGCCTTCTACCTCCACCCAGCGAGAGATGAGGGATATGGCTGTGGTATTGAGGAAAGGTTTTTTGGGATATTGTCAAGGTGCTATTTTGCCATTACTTTTGGCCGAGGATGGTGAATAGCTACCCTTCGCCTTCTGGTTGCTTTACTTGAGACTTGACCTTCTGATTGATTTGGGCCCTTACATCATTTGCTTCACTCTTGGAGACTTAATGTTGAGGGACTACTTCATTGGTATCCATCTTGATTTTGATTGTCTCTTCACTTGAGTGGACCTCTTTTGAATTTGGAGGGTAACATCCACCTTTAGTGACTAATAATCCTCGCAGGCTTATTTATTTATTGGACCCTTGTTATGACCTCAATATGGTGGCATGTGGCTTCACACTAAACTAGACTTTTGTCAAGCTAGGTAGCCCTTTCATGCTCTTTTCCTATAGTTTTCCCTTGAGGTTTCGACATCTCCCTTGTACTTGGATGTAAATAGAAGGCACACCAACCCCACAACTTCCAGGGCCAACTTGGATCAGAATTCAACTAGCCCCTTTCATCCATTGTTGGTGCAGATCACGTGCATTGTGTTGAGATCGCTTCGGCACAAGTTAAATTAGTTGGGACATTCCCTGTCCAGGATCATATCCTCTAGTGACAACCACCCGACAACTTGATAACATTGTGAGAAAGCCTTTTCAATGTGGGACAATGAGTCCATATTTTGTAAAAATTAGAAAAGAGAGGGAAAAGATGAGGGGGAGAGGAGAGAGAGGGAGAAGTCGTGGTGACACTGGGTCAAGCAAAATACTTCTTTAGGTATCTCCCATTAATGGGTTGTATGGGACAAAAATCGTGTTGATCAACGAACTGATAGGTACCACCCTCATACACTTGTTCAATAACAAGCGGTCCATCCTCTTTTTTTTTTTGCTCAAATTTCCCTATTGTCTTGTGTGTGACAACAATGGGGCGTCGAAGAAGAAGCACGAGTTCACCTTTACAAAACACTCATTGCTCAACAAGCTTATCATAAGCTCTCACCATGTTTTGGTGAAATAACTCCATACATTCTGGCAAAAATCCATGTCATACTCGTAAAGAGAAATATATATGTTACGGCAAAAATCCATGCCATGCTCACAAAGAGAAATATATATGTTATGGCGAAAATCCCTGCCATACTCATAAAGAGAAATATATATGCTACAGCAAAAATCCATGCCATGCTTACAAAGTGAAATATATATATTATGGCGAAATCCATGCCATACTCGTAAAAGGAAATGTATAGGTTATGGCATTAATACAGGCCATACTCATAAAGAGAAATATATATGCTATGGCGAAAATCCATGCCATGCTCACCGTCGGGATTAATATTTGTGTTATGGCGAAAATCCATGCCATACTCATAAGGAGCAATATGTATGTTATGGCAAAAATCCATGATATACTTGTCGGGATTAATATTTATGTTACTGCAAAAATATGCTATACTCTTTCAGTTGCCATAGTGCAGGTAACAACACCATAGTAATATTTCTCACATGAGAGAACTTCTTATAACAATATAGTTGCTTTAGTTTAAGCAAGAAAAATATTTGGAGTTGATGGAATCTATCAACGTGTGTAGCCTTTCCCGTTGGAATGTGTATTTGCCCCAAGCATAATATTAGTCGATTGAGGTAAAGGGTGTTCTTTGAACTTGCGATGTCAAATGGCAGTAAGCAACAAACTGTCATGAATGTTTAACTCAAGTCTTTTACTCGGAAGATTTCCTTTTTTGACACGTGGAGCAGCAGGATAAATTATGGTGATTTCTCTGGGTAGCGACCAAAAAAATATCACAAGAAGTGTATATATGGATGACTACAAAAAAATGCTGACTTAATAATCGTGAGCCATAGGTTCACGTGCACCACAGCTCAAATGGCTGATGAATTTGTATACCAAGCCATAGTGATATGGTTCCCAAGAATCAATTAGTTATAAGGGCCTAGGCAAACACCGTAGTTTACAAAATCAAATTATAATTTATAAATCAAACTGCAACTACTTTATTTTAGTGATGCATATGAATAGAGTAGCAACTTGAGGCGCGAGACCACACCGTAGCTTTGTAACTATATGGCAACAACTTGTGAGCCTTTTGCCATCACGCTGGAGTAAGTATTTGCAAGACAAATAATACTAAGACATGGTGAAATACCATATGACTCCTCAATATTTTTTCTTATGGAATAGACAAATCAATTGTTCATCTGGATCAAAATTAATTAATAAAGACACTGATCCATCAATATTGGGATGCGGTGAAACATAATACTCCACTCGATGAGTTTCATCGGTTCTCTTATGAGCAGTCTGTAAGGGCAATGCCAACCAATAGAATTTGATTGAGTATATGAAGTTTACTCCCATATGATAATAATAGGTTATAGCAAAAATCATGCCATAACTAGCATATATTTGTATCTGACGCGGTACTCAAACAAGCCCCAGACAACCACTGTTTTAATTTTTGGTGAGGAATGTGATTCCTGCTTGTCATAGTTTAGAGCTTCCATTATTATCCTGGAAAGCTGGTTATGAACTATGCTGCAGTGACTTGGCAAAATAGCTCTCTGGCTTCAACCAGAGTCACTATGCAGATGCTTCGACCATAGGTCTTGAAAAAATGCACAGGACCGAATTGGATCCCTTGACACAATAATAATGAGATGGCAAGGTTAATACCTGCATCATTATTTGTATTGAAATTTTATTTGGAGAATAGCCGAACTCCGGCGATTGCTTTGCTAACTGAATATGGCAGCGATGAACTTGCCATAATTGCAATTTCAGTGGCATAAATTCATATTAATGTAGGCATGTCTTACTACAGTCATGTTGGACAGTTGCTTTGTCTTTATCAAACACTGCATATACATGTACGTAAAATCTCTTGTAGGAGAAAACTTGAAGACCCATTCAAATGCATATCGGCTGATCTCTCCACCATGTATGCAAGTATTGCAGGTCTTTTATTGGAGTGAATCCAGTATTACTACGAAAAATGGGTGGCAAGAAGTAGGAACCCTCTTTCGTCGATTCTTGATGTGGTGCGCTTAATGTACACTCTCTTTTGAATAAATTTGGAAAGCCTTTTCAAGCAGGCTGGGATTTATCTTGTGAGCATGTACAGCCCAACCAAACTTGGGTAATTAGCACCTCCGAATCAACCTGAATGGCACCTTGGAACCTAATGGCAGCTCTTGCAACATAGAAGACACCTTTTATTAGGACCATCACTTTGTCCATGAGGCAGAGAGGCAAGCATTGTCATGTCTCCATACTCATAGTCTACTTGTTTCAGTTGCCATAGTCTTGGATATACTCATATTTGATTGATAGCTTCTTCTTTGAGAATCACAGGAATCAACATCCCTCGATCAACTAGCTTATCAGAGGCATGCTAGACGTTCTTTTTTTCTTGCAAAAAAAAAAAACATGTCACAGGCATATATATGCTGGCTATACGTATGCTTCTTCATAGTGAGAGTGAACCCAGAAGATTCTTGTTCATACGAAAAAGCTGCAGTAGATTTTGATTCCTAGAAGAAACATTCCATTAGATTGGAACTTTTATTTCTTCTTTGATCGCATTGGTAAGCTATCAATGCTTGAATGATATACCCAAACTTTTCTTTCTAATGTGTACAATCCATGGCTTTAAAACTGACTAACATTTAAAGATAATTTGGCAGCATACAACCTTGGGATGTTGGGGACTGGAGAAGAACACCAGCCTCGCATTTGTGACACGTTAGTCCCGATGCAGTAGAAGGTGGTTCTGAAAACCCTGATATGACGCTTCATGGTTTTGTACACATGCCAGGGAACAATTATTTCATGCCCCTAGCTCTCATGGTGGTCTTGCCCCCAGCTTTGGTGAATCGACTCATGGCCTCCAATTTCTCGTCAAAGATTGTGACTTGTGTTTTGACAATGCAAATGGTCTAAATGAGCATAATAAAATGTCCGACCTCAATGGTCATGGAGATCATCACAAGTCTTAAATGGAAGTTCGGCCTCGACCGACTCGAACTAGTATTGTCATGCCTCGTCAAACAAGACAAGGTATTTCCGGCCTCATCGGTCACAGAAAGGGTGTGTTCTCCATGCCTCGCTGGTCAAAGAGAATAGAGTGCCCACCAGCCTTGTCAGTGAGGGCATGTAGATGGTTTTCTCCTGCCTCATTAGTCCAGGAACAAAAAAAATGAGAAGTTGTGACAATGTGGCAATTAATAGGAAGTCTTGCCTAAAACGTGAACAGAGCCCGAAAGCCTGTCCAACAACTTATTTTGGAGTCGCAGGCTTACAACTTGCCTGCTGAGTTTAGCATGTGGGTCCTTCAATTAATCTTTAGTCCTGAAAATGCTAAGGGACCTAGCTGGAGCTCTTAATGTAAGGAAGACAATAACTGTGGGTTGACATACTTATGCCTCCGGTATCTCTTGTATTGATACTTGCTTGTTTGAGGACCCAGTCTACAACAATTGCCTTGCTCTGTTGTCCACGATATGCTGAGGGCCTCACCAAATCAACTTTGTCATACGCGTGTTGATTTTTTTTTTTTGCATCGTGAGCCTCATGGCACCGCCATTGAGCAAACTCTTCATTGGGGATGATAACTTGTCTACAATTTCAGGTCATGCAGGCGCATGAAGCCCATATTGTTGTATAGCAGCGGCACTACAAGAATATTGGGCACAATATTCTGAATTGGACATTTTATTTGTCCCTTGAACCTATTGGGGTTTCCTTTAAGCTTGGTTAATAAGCCAAATTTTCTTCCTTCACATATGCGCGGTTTTGCATATTAGCTTACTAGCTAACATATATTTGGAGTAAAAAAATAGCAGCATCAACTGCTAGCATATTAGGGGTTGGAAAAAAACCCACATTTGTTACACGTTGGTTCCTCTGAAGCAGAAGGTGGCCTTCAGCAGAACCATTTTTGTTTTTTTACATGATGTCCATACGCAAGCATTGTTGTGGCCTCGGTACTCATGGTTAATTTGCCCCCAGCTTGGAGTCTCAAATCATAGTCTCTGATTATAATCAGTGTCTTGATTTGTTTCTAATTGAAAACATTCATAAGTGGCCTATGGCCACAATATACATGTCACCAGCTCACTCTTTGATAGTTAATATCCGACCTCGTTGGTAACAGAGCTCATATCAGTGTCTCAATTTGAAGCTCGGTCTTATCCTTCTTGAATTAATGGCATCCAGCTTTGTCTATCAGGACGGTGTTTTTGGCCTCATCGGTTGCCTGAAGGAAAGCGTTCTTCAACCCTCCAGGGTCAGACACGTTATGAAGAGGTGAATAATGGTGTTGCATATGCATAAACTGAAGCATAACTACATGTGACTGTTTTCTAAAACATGAGTAGAGCTCGAAAGTCTGTGCAGTAAATTATTTGGTCAAAGCATTATGCCTTGCTAAATACTGATGGCAGAAATGACCTGCATATGATGAGTGATCTTGTTTTGAAGCATAAGCTTAGTAAGTGAGGTATGCCTTGGCATTAAGGGACTATACAGCAAATGGATCAATTAGGACATTGAAAGCCATTTGTAAACTTTATCAAGTGGCATGTTGCTTAGTAATACAAGCACCCTAGTTTGACTTGGTTTGACTTGGCTGTAGTTATGCAAGGCGGCCGTCAGCATAATATGGCTCCGCTCAGAATTTTGCATTACACAACAAACCTTTTTAAGGTCTTCAAGCCCAATAGTTCATCACTTCTCACTATAGGGGCTATAGGATTTTTTTTTTGCTGCAATGTCAATCGAGATATCAATGCTTGTACCTAGAAGGCTATTATTTCTTTGAAATAATATGCAGGTTAAGGCCTGTCAGGAGGACCGATGCGGCTAGGTGTGAACCCAAATGGTCCAGCAGTGGCACCGACGGAAAGTTAATGACTTGTCAATCGTGGCACCAGGAAATTAAGATTTTGCAATGTCAAATAACATGCTGATCTGTAGTGTGAGAGTTAGGCGTTATTTATTGCCTCTGACTCCCATGATTAAGATTAAGTTCACGGCAAGAATGGCAATGAACAAGACATGTCGAGCCTTTTGTGGCAACGCATCATGCAGGTTGGATAAACTTTAGTTAGGCATTTGGATTATGTTTCGCCAAGGAACTCACTTTGATTACCAAGCAATCGTCTAATGCAAGGATAAGATTACTAATCAACGTAGAATTTTATAACATTCGATCCCAGGAGCATGAAGAACATCAATCTTAGCCTGATGGCCGGCGTACAGACTGATCAACAAGTGATGCATCCTGTTCAAGCTACTTGGCTTGAAGGTGAGGCAATGCATCCTGCCCCCTGTTTTCTTTGCTTCCTTCCTGGGCAGTATACCCGGTAGGAAATTTTTTATATATATAACAAGCAAATCAGGCGTATGCATACACATAGAAGATGCACACTAGCTGCAAAAAAAAAGGTAGGCCAGCTGATTCTTTATATATGGATGAGCATGTAAGCCCTTGACCCTAATAATTTTCGGTCAAAACCATGTTTTGGTAAGAAGCATCATCCAGGAGAGGATGCGCTAGCATCAAAGAATTTCATGATGACCATGAGTACGAAGAACATATTGCATTATGACTCTTTGGTTGTCTCTAGGGCTGCAATTTTGATCAGTATGTGTTATGTGGACGGGCCACCTTAGTTGCAAGATTGCAACTAGCCTTGCCGTCCTCGATTCGGCACCTAATACCAGCTTACTCCATGGCTGCTAGGAGCACGGTTAGCGGCGTAGCTCTGTATTTCAGGCAATGTATATTGCCCCCAGTCCTGTATGCTTAGGTTCATAGCACACAGTAATAAGAAAATAAACATGCAGGACGTGTGCTTTTCTCATCTTTTGCCAACGCACACACAGAACATTTCCTTTCTATGTTTTTGTTGTTGTTTTGAAACACCCATATAGACACGGTGATTGTAGCAGTGGCTCGGACAAAACATATTATAGAAATGTATGGCCGGTTATACCGTGCAATGCTTTGGCCAAGCCTTGATTATTTTTTCAGAAAGCATAGATCAATCCACAGCGAGGACAATTCAATCCACAGCAAGGACTAGTAAATAATGAAGAATTTTGTGACGACCATTGGAGCGCAGCAAAGATGGGAGGAGAATTGGGTCCCACTGGGCGTGCCATTTTGTTCGTGAAAACAAAATGAAGACAAAATGCTGAAAGTACACATACAAAACGTGTAGCGAGGAACCATATATTTCATTAATAATCATATTACAAAATATACAGTTCATATGACTTTGTCTTCCTTCGTCTTCTGCGTCATTGCTTAAGGAGATATCTAACTAGAGAGATTGCGTAGTTCGCCGATTCCCGGGGCCTTATAGGGCACGGCCGGTTAATTACATCTATAGAGCGAGTCTATAGAACACCTCCGATTAAGCTGCGCATAATGGTCGTGTCTTCATATAAAAGTGTAGCTCGTTCATATACAAGCTACATGTGGAGATGCACATGATGAGGATGGCTTTTGCATGGCCAAAACTCAGTCACAAACTGCACCATCGTCACGTCGAATATAAACGGTGTAGATGTTAATGAAGGGGATGACTTTCGCCTCGTCGGTGCCCAGTCATGTATACGCCAATCTTCATTAACTCGAACGAAAAAGGTCGCCTTTGCCTCGTCGGTACCCGGCAACAATATGTTCGATCCGTCTAGGAAGGACATGTTGGTGAAGTATGACTTTTATCTTGTCAATACATAACCAAAATTTAGCGAGTGTGTAGAACATGTAAACTTTGTTCTCACGTATGAAGTAAGCAGCATTTTGTCGAGCCTTTCGGCGTCACTAAATATGGAAATAATCATGGGAGGCCATTCGGCACTTCAATCTCCCGTCTTTATAAATTGTCGAGCCTTGCGGCGTCATAAATATGGAACTAATCATGGGAGGCCATTCGGCACTTCAATCTCCCGTCTTTATAAATTGTCGAGCCTTTCGACGTCATAACTATGGAAATAATCATGGGAGGCCATTTGGCACTTCAATCTCCCGTCTTTATAAATTGTCGAGCCTTTCGACGTCATAACTATGGAAATAATCATGAGAGGCCATTCGGCACTTCAATCTCCCGTGTTTATGATTTGTCGAGCCTTTCGACGCCATAAATCTTTATTATATATCATGGGAGGCCATACGGCACTTCAAACTCCCTTCTTGGTTAGTCTTCTTTTAGAAGTATCACTGAGATAGATGTATCATGGAAGGCCATTCGACACTTTAAACTCTCACAATAGACATCTTAGGCCTTATGGAGATGAGATGTATTATAGGAGGCCATACGGCACTTTAAACTCCCACAATAGATCAACATCTTTGATATTGATACAACTAGGTGTATTATGGGAGGCCATACGGCACTTCAAACTTCCACAGTAGACACCTTTGATCTTGATGAGATGGGAGAACGGGCTATCTGCTTGACGTTGCGTGTAGATTAATCTTCGGCTAATCTTCCACTAGAATGCACGTGCGTGCGCTTCAACGCTGTTGAATCTTCGACTTAAGACTTCTGCGGTGTTCAATCACGGTGACAACATGCAGCCTGGCGGAGCTGCAGCTTTTGTTTGGGTGTGCCTATCCTAGCGGCGGCATTGATGTATTTTTGGAACGGCAGCCTGGCGGCTGCGGCGTTGATGCCTCGAACCCCTAGCACGTAGGGCTTTTGCTTGTTTATATAGGCAGGGATTAGGGTAGACACGGGAAGCCAACTGCTACGTGCGCGCCGCCGGGAATTTGTTTTACGCGTTCGATCCGCAGAACAAACTTCCGTTTAATTAAGTTGGAGATAGAACTGCGCGCTCGTATTTCTCCGGCCGGGACTAATCACTGCACCGACCCGTGCGAACAGATCCTTGCTTCTTCACCGAGTTAGACCGGCATATACCAAAGGCCCACTGATCCGTATGAGTCGCCTTCGAATACGTTATTTGTTTGAACTCTTTTCGTGTTTATCTCACGTGACGTACATTATTTTATCTCCAACAGGACGGTTGTATGGCAATCGTGTGTCACGGGCCAGGGCCAGACCCCACACCAGCTAAACTATACGTGCATCACGGCCCATCAGCTGCGGCCAATTACCCTAATCACGTGATTAAGCTCATTATAAGCTATATGTATACTACAATTGTTTGGTCTCTTGGCAATGTATGCCTAGGCTGGCAATACTGATGGAGGATGCCTTCACAAGCCCATTAAAACTTCACACATCTATATATTCTTCACCCGAATTATTTGAATAAAAATATATCATCAAACAGATT
>JAUNZO010000624.1:0-206955 GCA_031894775.1 Chloris gayana
AGGAATACTTGGCCGAAGCAATGAAAAAGTACTTTCAAGCCTTGAAAGTGATACGCGGCGAGTAGCCACAAAAGGAGACATCCCTCGGATTCCGCATCCGGAAGAACTAGACCAAATCAAAGCCCGGAGACTACCGGATGCCAACCAACTCGATGATATGGTCAACTCGTCCGTTCATCGGGCCCTAATCAATCAATCGGGCGTGTTGACCAACACCATCGGGAATTTGATCAAGGACACGATTGATGGCGGATCGTTCACTGAAGGATATTCTGGACCTGCATACACTCGGCCTTTTGGCGCTCTGTACGGCCGATTCGGGGAATCGGCCTCCGAGATACCACATCGCCAGCGAGGTTTCAGCCCCTATGCGGCATGCCACCTCACCTATGGCCTGGCAAGGACGATGCAAACGCAAGTACCGAGTACAACCCAGCCGGGCAAAGAGGATGACGGTGACCCCAAGAAGTCGGTGACGGAAAAGGGCGATAAACAAGATGTACAACCGCCGACTTCGAGTCGGGGGCAGCAACCAATGTGGCAGCGGCCCCGCAGATGGCACGACAGTCCAATTTCTTCTACGTACCAAATACCGGTCCGAGTAGAATTGAGAACTCACCCACTATAGTACGGCCGATATCTGGTATTCCGCAGCCGATCGCATCGGGTGGGGGACAAGGATTCATGATCGGACGGCCGATCCAATCGGCCATGAATTATGGAATCGCTCCGTGATTCTCTGTTCCAGCTGCTGGCACCGGGATTTCGGAAACGGCCGGTCGGTACACCCGATCGGGGGCAGCCCAACACAGCTTATATGACGGGAACCGGATCAGCAATCTGCTGAACCCAATGATATGAGTGGCCTCATGGCTAAGATCGCCGATATGATGAAAGATCGGTTCGATTTGAAGCCTAAGGAGAAAAGTGCAACTGTATCGGCGACCTTACCCCGATCGGATGGATTCCGTGGCTTTACCCAATAAGTATAAAATTCCCGAGTTCTCCAAGTTTTACGGGCAAGATAATACATCAACTATGGAGCACATCAGCCGATATGACGCACAACTTGGTGAGGCGTCTACTCAAGAGGCTTTGCGGGTTAGACTATTCCCACTGTCATTGTCCGGATCGGCCTTTTCATGGTTTGCTTCGCTATCGCTCGGTTCTATTCGGAGTTGGGCCGATCCGGAGAAAAGGTTTCACTCGTACTTCTTCACGGGCATTACCGAGCTTAGTTTGTCCGATTTAATGGCGGTGAAACGAAAGCGGGGAATCGGTGGCCGATTATATACGAGAGGTTCGGGACTGCGAGGGGACGATGCTACAATCTGAACCTGACAGAGCAGCGAGCTGGCCGAAATCGCTTATGCGGGGCTATTCTCTAACATTAAAGAAAAGTTTACCCCACATGAGTTTGATGGGTTGGCACGAGTGACCCGTAGAGGCGATCGGCCAGGAAGAGAATCTCCAGCTCACCGAGGAATCGGCGGTATCGGACAGACTTATGCCGATTTCGACAATGAGGATGATGAAGAGGAAATTAATGCGGTTGAGTGGACTAATAACAAACGGCCGATATTTTCTCCGCATGTCAAACCTAAGGAGAAAAAATATGATTTTGATTTATCTAAGGCCGACGAGATATTTGATCACTGTCTGCGGGAAAAGAAGATCCAGCTTTCCCCTCATCACAAAATTCCTACGCGGAAGAATTGAAGAAAATGGCTAAATGGTGCAAGTGGCATGGAAATTCGCATCATAACACCGTTGATTGTTATGCCATGAGAGATGAAATCCGAGAGGGCGGTTGACGAGTGGGGTATTGCGAGCGGCTGATGTAAAGAAGAAAATGAAAGTTGATGGGCACCCTTTCCGGCTAATACGATGTACATCAACACCATCGGCGGTGGATCGGCTGGTTTCATACGCCGATATGAGAAGAAGAGAGAGAGGGAAGAAAGAGCTCGGGTGGCACGAGAACGAGGAATCTATCGGCCAAAGTCGAGCGATACGAACAAGACGTGATCGGCGAGAAGATTTTGACCCACACTGGGCTTGTCCTTTCTTTCGATCTGCTTGGGACCAAAACATGAAGCTTCCATCTATCGAGAACTGCCCGAGTGCATTGGCCGTAAAGAGTATCGTGATGGCGGGTCATCAAGTTCCCGGGGACGGCCGATTAGTCGCAACTACGAATCACGACAATCGGCCCCCGGAAGAGCGATCGGCCATGATCACGAGCTATGATGAACGGAGATATGCGAGTGCCAAAGAGAACCTCCGTTCACGATCGGTTGGGGCCAATCAACGATGAAGAAGAGTTTGATCGACAATACCATGAAGATTCGAAAGGCGATCAAACCAAGAACGAAGAACAGTGGTGCCCGGTGGTTTGCTCAACAAAACCCAGAAGAGGAGGCTCCAAAGAATGC
Source organism: Chloris gayana (assembly GCA_031894775.1). Taxonomy (NCBI): domain Eukaryota; kingdom Viridiplantae; phylum Streptophyta; class Magnoliopsida; order Poales; family Poaceae; genus Chloris; species Chloris gayana. Next base: position 2,436 of record JAUNZO010000624.1, read on the forward strand.
TGCTGTCGAGAAATTAAGGGTGGACGATATTACGAGAGATGACCAAGATGATGAGTCCAAGCCCAAAAGGGAGTGGAGGCCCAAAGTGCGATCTCGAGTGGTCGGGTTGAAGCCGCGATAAATATGATATCCCCGATGCCCAGGATTGTCGGATCGGCCGTAGAGGACGAATCGGTCGATGAAAATTCGGTCGAGGAAGAACCGGTTGGGGAAACTTCGAGAGATTACGTGGACGCCGGAATCGGCGGTATTTGATAAGCCGATCAACTCCGATCATTTGCATCTCAAGGCATTGTACATTAGCGGCTACATCAATGGGTCGCCGATGAGGAAAATGTTGGTCGACGGAGGAGCGAGCGGTCAATATCATGCCGATTACTACATACCGCAAGCTCGGGAAGACGCCGAGAAGAAATGATGAGGGCTAATCCGACGCTCAAGGATTATAGCGGGAGAAGCCAAGATGTGCGTGGGGCCGCAATAATGGAGATCACCGTGGGCAGCAAAACCATACCCGCCACATTTTTCATCATCGACGGGAAAGGTGCATACACAACTTTGTTGGGGAGAGATTGGATTCATGCCAAGCTGTTGCATCCCATCAACCATGCACCGGTGCTTGATTCAATGGGTCGGCAACAAGGTCGAAATCGTGCGGGCCGATAAGTCCGTAACCATCGCGACCGCCGATTTCGAGTTTGCCGGTCCGGAGAGCCTGCCTTGTTTCTCGGGCACATATTGGGATGCGGAAGCCGTAAACATCACCGACGACGGAGTTATTGTGACCAGGGGTCGGGTACCCCGGCTGCTCCGATGGGCCCCACGGGAGAATTGACGGACAATCGGCCGATCGACACACGCACCGGGGATATGATGAATCGGCCGATTAACGAACCGGAAGACGGGAAATTAGGCCACGGTTTTGTGTCGGCCGACGAGTTAGAAGAAGTAGATATAGGGGATGGAGACAAGCCTCGGCCGACATATATTAGCAAGAAATTGTGTAAAGAAGTAAGAGATGAATTAGTGGCCTTATTGAAAGAATATAAAGATTGTTTTGCTTGGGATTATAGCGAGATGCCTGGACTCGACCGATCGATCGTTGAACATCGGCTGCCCACCAAACCCGGATATCGGCCGTATAAGCGGGGGCTCGGAAAATTGACCCTAGGTATTATGAAGCCGTCAAAGAAGAGATTATCGGATTATATGAAGCCGGCTTTATTAGGCCATGCCGATATGCCGAGTGGGTTTCCGATATCGTGCGGTGGAAAAGAAAAATGGAAAGATGCGGTCTGCATTGACTTCAGGAATTTGAATAAAGCGACTCCGAAAGATGAGTACCCAATGCCAAACGCCGATTTGTTAGTTGATGCAGCCGCCGGCAACAAAATTTTGAGCTTTATGGATGGAAATGCTGGGTACAATCAGATTTTTATGGTCGAAGAAGATATATCGAAGACAGCGTTCGAGATGCCCGGAGCGTTGGGACTATATGAGTGGGTTGTCATGACCTTCGGCCTAAAAAATGCTGGTGCCACATATCGGAGAGCCATGAATTTTATATATCACGATTTGATCGGCCGATTGGTGGAAATTTATATTGATGATGTAATGATGAAATCAAAATCGGCCGAAAGTCATGCGGCTGATCTCGGAGAAGTGTTGAAGAGGACAAGACAATACGGCTCGAAGATGAACCCTCTCAAGTGTGCTTTTGGTGTCTCGAGTTGGACAATTTCGGGGTTTATTGTGCATGAAAAGGGAATTGAAATCGGCCCCAAGAGTATTGATTCTATCGGAAAGTCTGGAACCGCCGACGAACAAGACAAAGCTCCAGGTCCCTAATCGGCAAGATTAATTTTATCGGACGATTTATCTCAAATTTGTCCGAGTCGGCTTGACGTATTTACGCCATTATTAAAACTCAAGGCCGATCAAGAATTTCGGTGGGAGCCGATCCATCAAAGGGCTTTAGAAGATATCAAGAAATATTTGGTGTCCCCACCGATGATGGTTCCGCCAAAGTCGGGCACACCCTTTAAGTTATATTTATCGGCCGATGATAGGTGCATCGGCTCTGCATTGACTCAAGAACAGGAGGGAAAAGAGCGGGTCATATTTTATCTCAGCCGCAAATTAATTGATGCAGAAACACGGTATCCAGAGGTGGAAAGGTTATGTCTCTGTTTGTATTTTTCATGCACAAAACTAAGGCATTATCCGTTAGCCGAGGAGTGTCTTGTGGTTTGCCGGGCCGATGTTGTGAAATATATGCTATCGGCCCCGGTCCCCAAAGGCCGGTTGGGTAAATGGATGTTGGCAATTGCGGAGTTTGATCTAGGCTATGAATCGGCCAAAGCGGTGAAGGCACAAGTATTGGCCGATTTAATAGTGCAACACGGTGAACACTCGGCCAAATACGTTGAACCGAGTGCCATGGACGGTGTTCTTCGATGGGTCAATTTGCAAGCAAGGAAGTGGAATCGGCTTGGTTGTTGTGTCGCCTCGGGGGCAATACGTGGATATTCTATTACGAGTAGAGGCGCACACCAACAACCAAGTCGAATATGAGGCGATATTAAAAGGACTGGAACTACTCATCGATGCCGGGGCTGATTTTGTGGAAATTTTCGGCGATTCCTTGTTGGTCTTGAGTCAGCTGGCCGATGAGTATGAGTGTAAAGATGAAATATTGTTGCAATATCATAGAAAGTGCCGAAGTTAATGAAAAGATTCAAGTGTGTTAAAATCGGTCATATACCAAGAGAGCAGAACTTGAAGCAAATAACTTGGCTCAACTAGCATCCGGATATCGGTACGCAGAGAACGACTTGGAAATAGCCAATATTGAAGAGGCCGATTGGCGCACGTAAATTCGAAGTTTTTGAGGAATCCATCCCAACCTACGGATAAGAAGATAAGATATAAAGCCTTGAAGTATGTTCGTTGGATGATCAATTATTTTTCAAGACAATTGATGGGGTGCTTCTCAAATGTATTGATGACACCGAAGCCAAAGTGGTAATGAGCGAAGTACATGATGGGATTTGCGGAACGCATCAATCGGCCCATAAAATGAAGTGGCTGCTAAGGCGAGCTGGTTATTACTGGCCGACAATGTTAGCCGATTGTTTCAAATATTATAAAAGTTGCCAAGATTGCCGAAGTTCGGGCCTATACGAGAGGGCACCTGCGTCGGCCATGAATCCGAGTGATCAAGCCTTGGCCGTTCGGAGGATGGGCCATAGATATGATCGGCCGGATAAATCCAAGCATCAAGCAAAGGACATCGAGTACATATTGGTAGTTACTGATTACTTCACAAAGTGGGTTGAAGCGGCACCTTATCGTAAAGTCTCGACGGCCGACGTGATAACGTTTGTTAAGGAGCATATCATTCATAGATTTGGGATTCCGGAGACGATCACGACGGATCGGGGATCAGTATTCACATCGGACGAATTTCAATCTTTTGTTGAAGAAATGGGGATTAAATTGATTAATTCGTCACCATATTATGCCCAAGCCAATGGTCAAGCTGAAGCGGCGAATAAGAGTTTGATCAAGTTAATCAAGCGGAAAATACAAGAGCATCCTCGTAAGTGGCACATGAAATTGATGGACGCTTTGTGGGCTTATCGTATGTCACGACATGGGGCCATGCAAGTCACGCCGTATCAGCTTGTGTATGGGCACGAAGCCGTATTGCCATGGGAGACAACTATCGGCTCCGGAAGGGTTGAATTGCAACAAAAGCTATCGGCCGATCAGTACCACGGGTTGATGATGGATGAATTAGAAGACGTGGTACAAAATCGGCTGGATGCATTGGAAAAGATAGAGCGAGAATAAGGCGAGGGTCGCCCGCCATTATGATAAGAAGGTTGTCTTGAAACAGTTTAAAAGGGCGATCCGAGTGCGGAAGCTTAGGATGCCGATCGGTGTGAAGGACAATCGGTTTGGTAAATGGTCGCCTAATTGGGAAGGACCTTATTTGATTAGCCGATCGGCGCCGGGTAATGCATATATTTTGAAAGAGTTAGCGAGGGAGGAATTCGGCCGAGCGCTTAATGGGAAGTATTTGAAGCAATATTATCCTAGTATTTGGATTAATTCATAGTGTTCGGTCTAAAAGGGACTACAGCCGATGTCGATGCACATCGCCTTGAGACGACCGATATCGAGAGTATCGCCCTTAGCCGTAAAGCATGAAAGCAAAACGCAGGAAGTAATGGACAAATGAGTTACAGTCGGTGTTTTAAGCATCGTCTTCGGATGGCCGATATTACTGTATATCGCCCTTAGTACAAAAAATATTTACAACAAAAGATTGTTTAAGTCCTATTACATCTAAGCGTAGTCGACGGCCTCGGCGCGGGACGAGAAGGTCTTGGATGGCGAGATAAGGCGCGGGCCGGCATGGAGTCGAGTTTGGCCATGACCGACGAGTCATCTTCGATGGGGCCGACATCAGCATGCGCCGCGGCAACCATCTTATCGGCCGCTTGGATTGCCTCGTCCGTCGTCTTTTGTTGGGCCGCCACATCAACCGCCAAGCGTGCAATGATGGCTTCTAAAGCCGCCGCATCCTTCTCCTTGAGAGCCGTCGCTGCTCTCAAATCGGCAATCTCCGATTGATTGCTTGCGATTCGCCTCGCCGATTTGAGAGTTGCTCTTGCATCTCTAGGGTCTTGCGGGCCTCCTCCTCGGAACGCTTGATGGAGTTCTCGGCGAGTAGTGCAGCTTGCTTGTTGCTCCGCGTGGCGAGCTAGACGCTGCTGGGCACGGATGAAATCCATTTGCCGATACTCCATGTATGCTACGCGGTGTAGAGCATCGCGCACATCATCCGGGAGCTCAGCCCGGATTTCCAAGTACCGCTCCCGGATAGAGTGGGCGTCGGCCACCAAGCCTTCAACCGATGACACTTCAAGCCGGCGCGCGATTTCGGTCATGGTGATAAGACCAGCGGAAGATACCGAAATCGGCGCGAGACGAGGAAGGCGAGCGCACGAAATACCAAGAAGAGTAAGATAAAACTAATGATCAGCGGCGAATCAAGGAGGAAATAGTAAAAACAGACCTGCGAAGCGTCGACGCGAGCGGCTGGACGTCCATCGGCCGTGCCATTGAACCCACGAGGTTCGTGTGTTCCAAGCAGCTCTCGGCCGGCCGATCCACCTTCACCGGCGACATCCTCGGAGGCGGCATCGAGCGACGCTCGCCGGCCGGCTCATCGGCAGCATTACCTTCGGGAGAAGCCGCGGGCGGCTCCGGCCGGCCGATTCTTCGTCGGCAGCGGTGCCTTTGGGAGGAGCCGTGGGCGACACATGGCCGGCTTGTTCGGCTTCGGTGGCGGCCTCGGGAGACGCGAGCCGATCCGAGTGAGTTGGGCTCTCCGTAGGATTTGGATCGGCCTCGGCTTGGTACGACTGCGAGCTCCGGAGCTGTTTGAGTCGGCATTTCGGGCGTCGGCGTCTTGGCCCGTGGAGGAGTCGGCGAGCGGATCGGCCTATCGGGCGTTGGCGTCGAGCCCGAGGAGAAGGGACCGCCGATTCCTGCTAAAAACTCATAATTAGATGGCATGTTAAGTGAAAAGGAATCGGCGATCATACAATAACAACTTGACGCGACGGAGACGGTTCGCTATAGTAATCCGGGTCGAGACGAGCGCACGAGCTGCTTTAGCGGCGCGCGGTATCGCTCGGGGCACTGAGTCGACCCTGCAGGTGGCACATTAGCCTTCCTCTTTTGGGGGCGGCCGTTTTGGTTTTGGCCTTGCGGACAGCTGGCGCCCCTCGACTCGTCGCCGCAAATGCTTGAGCGGGAGTGCGGTCGGTGAAGCCGATATTTGGAACGATTGGGCTCGGTAATAAATATGCAATCGGCCGGCCATCGATGCTTTGGGTCGGCGGCTCCTCCGAGTCCGATCGAAAGAGAAGATACAAGGATGAGCATTTGGAGTGGCCGATTTCATTTACAAAATCGGCCTTACAAAAATAAATCAGCTACACGTACCTCGGCGAAAGGTTCTTCCGGGACTAGGCCGGAGAAGAAGGAAGCGGTGTTCCGGCTGCGAAGGTGCCGGTTCCACTCACCCCACCAACGGTCAAAAGGCGGGTACTCCGGGCGCCGGGAAAATCCGGCCAAGTCACCGGTGACGATATCGGCGGTACGGCCGATGAGCCGATTCACCGAATGGCATTGTCGACGGCAGCCCGCGCCTTTATCCGCCCCACATAGAAGAGGTCGGGAGCAAGCGGCCGAAGCCGAGTTGACGGGCCGATATCGACGGGTGGTAGAACTCATATGAAGCGAAGGCCTTGCTCCCGGTGATGAGTCCCGTCGGCGGCAGACGAGGGCGGAGGCAAGTGGTGAAGATTTTGATTGCTTCCCCGTCGGCCGTCGGGAAAGTTGGGTCGATCAAAAAGGGGTGTCGTACTCCCTCTCGAAGAAATCAATGTACGGGTACCAGTCCGTACTTTCATCGTTGAGGCCCTTGTAGAAGGCGGCGAACCAATACGCCGAGGTTCTTGTCCGACATGGCCGCCCCGGTGCCATGGATAACGCCTCCCGAAAGAGATGCACCGGCCGAATACGGGCACGGCCGATTCGGCGTAGTCGCCGGGAAGCGAGCACGCCGAGATCCAGATTGATGGCCTTGGTGGTATGGAGGGTCAACCACATTTGAATAAACCACCAAGGGCCACCTAGGTTTTTGATCGATCGGCCGGCACGCAGCTCCACTGAAACCTGGTGAAGAAGGAGGTACGCCGACCCCGGAAGATACTTGCCCATGGGAAGGGCATGGTCGTCGGCCGATACATCGGCCATCGGCAGAAAATTGTTTGTGGGGCTCACGCTGACCCCACAAAAGAAGAAATGGTCAAGCCACATGTTGAGGAAGGCGACATGTTCGCGGCGATCGACCGTGCCGTGCCCCTTATTGTAAGTCCGAATATAGCCCTTCCAGCCCCTGGTGTCTTTAGGGTTGATCCGGTGGGAGGACTTAATGCGGACGGCGTCCGGAGTGGCCTCCGCCGTGATGTTCGAGATCGGCCAACATGATCGTATCCAATAAGGTCATGGTAGCCGGGCCGTGGCCGAACATGAAGCGATTCAGGGCGTCCGACCGAAGTAGCAAGCGATCGCCGACAACGGTTCATTCTTCCGGTGATCGGCCGGAGACGACTTGATGGCATGGGCGATGCCGATGTTGGCCCAACCTTGCAAATAGACGGCCGACACCCGTTTATACCAATCACGCCATCCTCGCGACGGGGGTCGGCCATGACCGGAAGCTGTTGGCCCACTCGGCCGATAGCGGGGACTCGTTGCCGAAACGGAACCCGGTCCGTTTCGGCACGGATGAGATCCGTGGGGTCGGGATCGCCCATAGGACCCAAGAAGAAATGAGTCGGGATGTTGGACGGAATAACGACTTGGTTCCGGATCTCCTAAAAACAAGAAATAGGGCTAAAATGAGAAGCGGAACGGGAAGAAGATAAATTGTGAAAATGAACAAGAACAAGAACGCGAAAAAAAAAAATTGCAAAGGTAGAAAAGAGGGATGTCCGAATGTACATTACCTCCGGAACGGCGTTGGTGGTGGCGACGACAGCGGCCGGCGGCAGCGCGCAGCAGCAGCAACAACGGGGTTCATGGTCGCCGGAGAAGAAAGACGGCGACGGCGCGATGAGAAGTTGAAAAGGCTCGAGGAGGAAAAGGTCGCCGGAAACAGAAGAAGATGAAGGCCAAGGAGAGGAAGCGAGATGAGAAATGACCGGGGGTGGCCCGGGTTTTATGGAGGAGTGACGGGCGAGTAAAACCGGCGCGATAAAAGAGAACAGATCGGTCCGACGCATGCGTTGCATACCCCAGACTCGGGGGACATGTGTTGACGCCGGTTTTTGACCAAGGGACCCATTGTCGGCGACTATAGGTCAAAAGAGGGCCGGTGGGCCGAAGGCCGACGGCCGCATGGACGAGTAAGAGGCGCGTCCCTCCCGGGAATCGTGCGCGGATGCCAACGGAAGAGCATAATATTGATGGGCCTGGCCCACGTTGTAAAATTAGAAATAATAGTTTAATTTTGGAAAAAGATCCTAGTCGGTTAGGAAATCGGCCCGAAGAGGGTCCGAGTAGGATTCTTTGTGCCGGGTATAAATATGTACTCGGGTGTAACATGTAAACTCGATTCACATCCAATACAACTTTCGGCGCATCGCCAAACCCTAATTTTCTGTCAAGTCTTTACTTGTTTTGCGCGGGGATCTTCGGGGCTCCGGTCGACAACACGTTGGCTTGATAAGGTAATTATGTTGTCTAGTTCTCGGCGCATTGTTCGTAATTAGATGGCTTAATTGCTAGTTATCCGCGACCGGATCTGTTCTTGATCGTCGTAGTGAGTATCGGTCGGGATGAGTCAAGTCGACCCGGTCCGGGCTCGTGGTGGAGGTAGTTTGACTTGTCCTGCCTCCTCGTCCCAGCCTTTGCTCGCAACGCCGATTGGTTCAGATCTGGTCGTCCGAGTCACGATAGCCGCTATGAGAATTCTTTTACATCTTGGCCGATTCGATCGTGCGATTCGGTTGACGTGTCCTATATTTGCCTTTGCGATAGTTGACTTGTCCTAGGCGCATGCAGCCGATTGGCTAGGGTGTAGATCTACTTTCATAGTTAAGACGTTTATGATTGTGCTTGTCCTGAATCGGCGGGCGTGCGCGGCCGTTAGATCTGGTCCGATCGCGTGCCATCGGTTGACTTGTCCTGTTGGAGCGATCGGTCGATTCGAGATCTGTGTGGTTGTATTTGTCTTACTTGTTCTTTCGGAGTGTTTAGCCGATTGTTTATCACGTTCATTAGCCGGTTTTTTATGTGCAATTAGTACCGAATCTGTTAAAACTGCCTTTGAACCTGAGTTATTAGTATGATTTCGTTGATCATCATTATACATCTAGATAGATCTAATAACTCATCTGTTATAATCGATGGCAGAATCGGTCGGATGTCCGATCGGCCGATTTATTACTCCGATTTGACGATTAAACCATCTTTTTGCTATCAAATTAATTACATCCCATTAATAATTACCTTGTTTATACTTTATTCGATAATGCATCCCTGCAAAGTCTTAATGATTTGATTGTTCACCGACGAAATCGGTTGCTAGCCACCGATCGCATGTTATAGCGTCGGCCGATTTCGTATCATTTGTATCACGGTTCAGCTTGCTCGACATTTAATACATAAATGGATGGGCCGTGTTGTTCCTCGTCGATGGCCGATTCTGTCTATCTTACGCTAGAATCGGCCACGGCTGCACATCGGTCTATCTAGGCCGATGACCCGAATTTTACACTTTTTATTGTCTTTGTTGGTTTGCAGGAAAACCATCCGGCACGCACCAGCAGCACACGAGAATCGGCGAGCCGAGCCGGTCCGTTGGGAGCACGGGGCCCTGCTCAGCCGGGGTTTCGGTGGACTCTCCGGACAACGGTGTATTGGCGACTTTTGACGTCAACGAGATGGTTCTTCCAAGGAGACCTCCTTCTTTTTCTTTGCTCGTATCCTTTTAGGTTTTGGAGGAGCAGGTGGCGGTGCATCTGAATCATAAACTGGTTGGCCACATGTCTTTTGTTGGTGGCCGTATTGGCCACATCTCTTGCATTTGTAGTACCTTTTCCCTGAACCGCCTTCCTCAACTCAAATAATCCTCCTTGTCCTAGGCCTACCATCAGATCTCTTAAGCACCGAAGGCCAAAGTTTGTAACCCAAGTCCACCGATGGCCATTGGCTCATGCTAGCATATGCAGCCTTGAATTTTTACACCGAGTAGTAGGAATAAACATAATCAGCCAAGACCAAATTCCTGTGACAACTTATGGTGCTAAGTGCATGGGTACAGGGAAGACCTGTGAGCTGGCATTTCTTGCAGCTACATACATTTGTTTTCAGATCAACGAGTGTGTCTCCATGGACTCAAGTCTCTATGAACACCACTCACTTTCGCTGTCGATTCCGGACCAAACCCGACTACTCTAGTAGTGTGCACCGACTACCACAGGGATTGCTGCTTACCCGTCGAGAACCCATGACAGATTCAACTCCTTTGATGGTGACCCCAAGCTGGTAAACCGCATGCCACCTTTCTCCCCTTTTGATTGCATTGAACCCGCTTCAGATCTACATGCTAGGGCTTTGATTCGTGGAAGTCCACCTCACATGGGGAAGCTCGGGGCCCCGGGCATGGTCGGAGAAGGAGAAGGTGAGAGGGCCAGGGAGGATGACGGAAACAGCGGAGATGTGCTTCACAATGGTTGAGACGAATGGCGGGAGGAATTGGATAAGGTTTAGGGTTTCGTTGCTCGGGCTTCCCTTTTAGGCTGACTCAATTAACCTGGTTTGATTCGAACGGGCGCCGCACCGGGGGCACCGGTTGTCTTTTGTAATATTTCTCTTGCCTCTCCCGGGCGAAATTGATATTTTATTTCACGCGGTGTGTTGGAGATAAGAGCCACAAATTTGAAGTGTGTTCTAGCTAAATACGACTTTGTCGGTGTGTTGTGGACGAAACCACACTTTTCCGGTGTCTCTTAGATAAATTTCCCAAATAAAAACGCAGGAAAGCTTCCTATGGAGCCATTGGATACAGCGTAGAAAAAACATAGAAATTAGACGAGAGAGATAGGCTCAAAGGAATTTTCATGTTAGAGATCCTCCAAAATTTGCATGGAGAAACTATTCTATAGGAAATTTGAGGCCCAAATCCTATGTTCCAAAGGGTTCCATAGGAATTTTTCCTATAGGATTCAATTCCTATAAAATTACTTTGTTTATCCTTTGTACCAAATGAGGCCTTAGTATGTCCATTGTTAGTGGTTGTTGGTAAGCAAGCATTCTCGGTGTCGAACTTAGAAAAGGGGCTCGGGATGGCAGACTTGGCCTCGGCGTAGGAGGTGGTGAATGTCAAGGTTCACAATCCCGTGTGTCTCCTATTCCCGTAAAACCGGTGGACCAACATGCCGGAAACCAGTAATCCCGTTCCGGATCTCGAACAAAATCCGTTTTGGCAAGCCAGCCGGAACAAACCAGAATTCTAACCGACATTACCGGAATCCCGATGGCTTTTGTTGAAAAACCCGAGGTGAGGTTAAACATGAAAAATGGCTTAAAATTAATCTAAAATTATTCTGTCGTCAAATATCTCAAAAATATAGGAGAACTAACATGAGCACGTCATATATTATTTTCCACATGTCTTTGGAGATTATTTGGTGGTGGACTATACATAAATAAGAGGTGAAATGATGAATAAAGTGACAGATGCATAACATTTAGAAGTTGTCACGTGGACAAAGAGGCTCATAAGGTTCATAAACTAATTTTTCCAACCCAATTAATGTCAATTCTTCCACATATGGGCTCATGGACCAGAGAAGGACTAACCGACCAAAGCATGGGCCAAACGACCCCGGGTTACTACCTCCGGCACCCATCTTTGGAGGCAATCTTCCCACCGCATTTGGTTACCACCTCCAATTTCTCTCAAGAAGATTCACTCTAGAATCGCCTCAAGGCCGGTGGCTCCGGCTCACCGACTCCGAATGTTGTGACCTATGATTGGGCATTTAGTCTCTTTTTCCTAATGTACTACTAGTACTATTTTCGTGCTTGAAGGGATTCTTTTTTCTCATTTTTAATGTACGAACCGTGGAACCAATCTTCTTCGGTATTTTATTGAGCTACCACCTCGTAGGTCTAACAAGCTGCAGACGAGTGTGACATAAAACCGATAATAATCTGGTATTGTGAGTTCAATTACGCGGACGTCGAAGAGGAGGATAGGTAATCGACCACGGAAACTCATATATTGGTAGGCAGAGTTGAATTTTAGGTTTTGACTTAAAAAACTTAGGGATAGGTAATATGATAGGTAAACGGTTGGATACAATTTTGAGGTGTTTTGGTGACTTTTAGGGATAGGTAAACAATTTGAAGAGGCTATTAGAGATGCTCTAAGGCCTACACACAAAAATAATTGTTATTAGATACGAGTTAGGTAATGACTATTTTTCCGATACGGCTATTCAACATTCTATAAACTATTACCTGAAATGTTTAACTTCCTTACCGTTAGACCTCCATCCAATGGCACAAAATGACTTAAGTTTCTACCGTTAGACTTCCGTCCAATTACGGACGGTGAGCCCCGAGTGAACAAGTGAGAGTTAAACTGGTTTTTAAGTCTTATACTATTAGCTTCATAATGACTTAGGTTAATTAGTTCGTTTGCCTTGTAACTTCCAAACGGATAAATGTTTATATATTCTTTGGCCACAGATAAGTTTCCATTCACCAATTAAAAATGAGAGAACGTACAGCATGTAAGTAGTCTATTGAAAGGTCGCGATAGCAAATAGCCGTAAGTATTTCAATGACACGTCAAGTTTACATGAGTCAATGACATGTAGGTCAGGATGACATATAAGGGATTGAGTAAAATTACAATGATACCGAGGAATTAATCCTAACAAATAAGCTAGACAATGTGTGAATGCGTTCGTTTGTTGTGCTGTCTAAAGATGACACATCACACATGACTTGCATTCCGATCCAGAAAAAGTTGTTATGCATGCATCTGTTGTAAAATTCTTATTGGGTCAGGCCCACCTTATAGAAGAAGGATTCCTAGCCCATGTGGGCTTCTTATCGAATCAGGGTCCAACACGTAGTAGGGTTCTGCCCTTATAAATAGTTGAGAAGACGCATCTTTTGTAACACGAAAATACAGAGAAATAAAGAATTTCATCCCTCTATTTTATGTGTTTTTACTACTTCGATACTACAACAGCATCTACCTTTTTTAGAATGGTTAGTTGCTACAACACTTGAAAAGCCTTCCAAGAATTACGCACTACAGTAGGACCGAGAGAATCCACCCTTTTTCGTCAATATATATTCGTTGAACCCAATAAATTGGAGAGACAGTGGTACCTGCTTGTTTGTTATACTGCATTGGTGACTGATACACACGACCACGGGCGGTCCAATGCTTAGATTATGCACCACTTGGTTTTTTTTATACTTTTCATATACACCGTTTTTAGGCCGTATGCACTTGATGCAAAAAGTAGGATCTATCTTTTCGATTATCTAAAAAATGCACGACCAGCTAACAAGCATGCTAAGGTGTGGTCATGTGAGGACGGTTGACGGAGGATGCGGATGCAGTACACTGCTAGAAATTTTTTGACCACAATGGCGGTTTTTGAGGCGCCAGCCACTAACGGAGGGTGTACGGCGGTGTCGCGACTACGTGTGGAAAATAGTCACAGACACCAGGGGACCGCAGTTAACGGACTTCTGGCCTACCACAACATTTACATCGTCGATAACGGACCCTGTCAGGCCCGCAGCTAAGGCATGTAGACCATTTAGTTACGGGTCCGACGGTGTGGCCTAATGCTAGGGACCACACCCTTTTATAAATAGGTGGAGGTGCAGAGTCACACCACCATTTATCTGCGCGCGCTGCACCGTCTCCACCTAACGGCTAAGGTTAGGGTCGGGGTTAGGGGCCGCGCCGCCATCACCTCCTCCTCCGACGACGACCATGACCCGCCATCATTGGGCTGGTCTCGGAGCCACCGTTGGTCCCGGGGCTAGAGGGCCCTAGTCCTCGCGAATGTCCTGCCGAGTCGCCCCACTCCTCCGGTGGCTTCGACAGCCGCGGCGCGGGTCGCCGCTCCTCCTCCACCGGCTGGATCCGGTGCCGGCGGCTCGAAGGCGCCGGCCGTCGTCGTCGAGGGCTTCTTCGTAGCGAATCCTGTTTCAGCGACGGATCCTCCTCCTCCCGTAGCTGCTTCTTCCGCACCAACGGTTGTTCCTCCGCCGGCGGTGGCTCCCCATCCTCGTGCGGCGGCATGCACGGCGTGAGGCGGCACGACGGGAGCAGGCGACGGCGGCAACGGAAGGACAGGCGACAACGTCTAGGGTGGGTCCCGGCGGTGCGGGGGCCGTCCTACTTTTGCTAATAGATTAAGCCCCTGTTTGGGGAGCGGAAGCTTTTCCGCTTCGGGAAATGTAGCGTTTTGGAGAAACGAAACGAGTTGGTTTGGAAAAGCCGAGTTTTGGAGAAGCAACGCGGTGCTGTTTGGCGTACGAGCTTTTGGAGCCTAGCTCGGCGAACGCCATGGCATGAGGGGAGCTCCGGGTGATGATGGCTAGCTTGGCTCAACGACGGTAGTGGCAAGTGGGTTGCTCGGCTCGGTGCCGTTTGACATCAAATCCAGCATCCAACCACGGAGAGGAGCAGGACAACCTCGACGGCCATGGCGATGGTGAAGGAGACATCGCCGCAGCGCCGAGCTCATCGCAAGCCGACAGATCTAGATGTCCGACTTCCTCTCCATCACAAATCGACAGCGAATCGACCACGACGATGTGGACTTGTGTGGCTAGATGCGGCAACTAAAGGGAGAGAACCGAGAGACGCGAACGAGAGGGCGGTGGCGCAAGAAGAAGGGGCCGGGACGGCGGCGCACGGAGAAGCAGCCGAGGCTATGGCGCGCACAGCGAGGCCAAGGCACCGGCGTGCAGCATGGAGCAGGGGCGGAGAAAAGCAATGAAGAAGCGCAGAGAAGCGTCCGGAGACTCGCTTTCCGCTTCACGTGTAATGGTTAGCAGGAAGCGCTTCTCCAGCTTTTTCGAGATACCGTTTGGGGTAGCTTTTGTGGCTTCGGCATTTTGGAAACGCAGAAGCGGGGAGAAGCTACCCCAAACACGGCCTAAAGGTGCCAGCGATGGTCCCTAAACCGCCACCGACGCCCATGCATATTGGTCTAAGTGTCCGGCGTGACAGTCACGATCGCATGACCACGATTAATTTTGTAAGAAAATAGTGACAATGCCTCGGTGACGTTTTAGACGTCCGTCACCGAGGTCCTTTTTGATCCGCCGTTATAGAGCACGATTCTAGTAGTGGTAGTTGGTGGCTAGGAAGAACTGAATTATACAACACCATTTTTATCATCAATGTAGAGATTTAAATGTCCCTCGACATTTCCCTTCAAGCTTTATTTGTTACAAGTAACTCTGTTTTGATCACTCTAGGCCAATGCGTAATTCAGACTTCATTCACCACGCTAACTGAACTAATTATGCGAGGTTTCAGGCACGACGAATTGGTTGAGACGGGTATCCGTCGGCAGTTTTACTTCTTAACTCGGGATATATATCAATGATTAAGAGAAGATCATATCAATGATTAATAAATCATACAGTTTATTCAGTTGGAATGGCATGTGATGGGATACACGTTCTCGGGATTTTCCATGATGAAAACAATAGCATATGCAAATGCGAGAATGGCATCTCATATTATCCATCTCGCTCCTGTCTGTGATCTCTCTCTCTCTCTCTCTCACACAGGTTTCCTAGATAAATAACTTTTCAATATTTTTTAGCGCAAAGCCAGATAGATCACTGATGGGGAGATCTGTAATACCCGAACCTTAACATTTTTTTATACAGCCCTTGGCTCTGATTGCCTTTTAAACATTTTTTTCTAGAAAAAGCCTTTCGCTTTAGTAATATTTATAAACTAGTATTGTAAAATGGGGATCACGAGATCCACGAGGGAGCATGAGGTATGAGAACTCCATATTGAAAGTTCTTTTCTTTTATAGTTATCCCTTCCATATAGCATCTGAATTCACAATATTAACTTATGCGGAGTCAGAAAGAAATATTTCCACGTTCGAATGAGAAATATGTCTTGTGATGACAGCTGCATGTGGAACTTTATAAATATTGATTATGATGAAATTTCACATGCAAACATTGTGTAAATCTCCCTATTGTGGGGCCTGTGATGCACTCACTAAAAGCATTGGCTACGAGTCATCGTCCCCACCGTTACGTGTGGTGCTTTAAGAAATCTTGTTGGCGTCGTTGCCGATAATAACTTCCTACCTGCCCACATTTGCCCCTTTGCGTGAGGATAATAAAATATTTGATCTCCCGGAGGAAATCTCAGCTGCACCTTACTCTGCTACCTAAAACTCTATATGGTTCATCAGGTATACAAAGTAGCTTACAGTGTCAGTTTTTTTTTTTTGCGAACCAGTGTCAGTTAAATTATTATAGTATCCGTAAGAACTCTGTACCATCAGCCTATCTATTTTTGGCAAATATGCAAAAATTATTAACATGTGCAAAGTTGACAAACCATATGTTAATAAATTTTGTAAATAAACATAATACTCACCTCTATGATCGCGTACGCACACGCTGCATACGCTACCTATATGAAGACCTCCAAAAAACTGGACTGGTTTGAACTTGATATTAATTAACAATAATACCGTTTTTAAATTTATGATTTCTTTTTTTGTATTGTTATCATTAAATGTGAATCATTTATGCATACAATTGACCTATGCCAAAGAATGCTATTTTAAACTTTTTAAAGATGTATCAATGCAAATAGCCTTGCACAAAATATGCCTTTAGATCACACAAAAAACTTACCACTCACATGATCAATATCTATAAGGTTCCATTCACCGAGGATAGTGTTTTTTTAGAAAGTTTTAACTAAAACTAATATAATTTAACTAGTAGATCAGATGTTTAATTGTGAACGGTTCAGTGTAGCTCACATAGTTGGAATCCTAAAACATCAATATATCACAACGTCGGAAAAGTCTACTTTGTATCTCTGTATTTTTCTTGAAATCTTAAAATTAAATATGAGCATTGGACATCTCTGCTCTAAAAGTGACCACATAGCTGTGATTTGTTTGCTCATATCTAACTAATGTTTTGATCCATATTACGTAGATATGATATGTTTGCACAATCCCTGATTTTAGATTTGATACTTTGGTTTGATAAATGGATGTTTAGTTTTTTACATTTAAAGTCTAACCATATAAATCGATATATGTTCTTTCCTATACTTATTTTATTTATATTTTCTTGTTGAAAAATGCACAAATTGATGCTGAACCATAAGATATCTTGTGATTGTATAAGTAAATGATGAATGGTTTTATGCATATTGCTCCTATCCTGGGTGTACCAACCAATTTTGCAGGTGGATGATGTATGGTAGGGGCCCGAGAGCGACAGATCATATTTTAGGCAAATACAAAAATGTCGAGTGTACATTTGATTATTTGGCTGCTGGAGAAGAGGCTTCGTCATGCTTCAACAGCAGTAACGTCATTAAACATTTTCCAGTCGAGAGAGAGAGAGAGAGAGAGAGAGAGAGAGACGATTCAGTGGAGGACGGAGAGGTACTTCTCTTCTGCTTCCAGTTTATGTACCTCAAATTTGCTGTTTGTGGCTTGCGAATCTTTTCCTGCTCTAGTGGTTTCTCATTGTGTTACGGGCTGGGGCGTCCGTGTTCTTGCTCAATTTCTGTGGAATTTAGGCGGACGCGTTTAATTCTTCCCGCTCGATCTACCCCTTTGTTTTCTCAGCTGGATCTTAAGAATTGCTTCTCCGGATTATTAACTGGAAAACAGGTCCTTTGTTTTCGGTCCGTCGTTGCTTGTTTCAGGAAACAGAACAGCTCAATCTTTCTGGGAGTTAAAACTACCTTAGGAATCTTGAGTTCACTCTTGCTGATTTGGGATCTATTGTCTATTGTGCTTTATTGCTGGCGAAGGAGTCGAGCAATTGGGTGGTTGTATTGCTCTCGGATGGTGTTTGTTGTTTTCTCTTCCTTCCAGATTTAAGTTGCGTTGTTTTCCTCTCACAGAAATGGGTTGCAAGTAAGCAGAAATTTGCATCGGCATTACAATTTACTTTAGACTAAGAGGGCATAAGTTCTTATGATTTGTTATAAGTATGTTGAGTCGTGAGCAACTTATCATAACAGTTCATTCAAAAAAAAAAACTTATCATAACAGAATCACTTCTGCTTTGAGTAGTATCAGATACAAGAAGATTTTAGTTGTTGTTCCCCTGGTATGTGACAGATACCCAAAACACTAGACAAGCCTTTGTTATTTTTTTTCCGGATTGGCATGGCAGACATGGCACTCAGAAGTTATCACAATGACGAAAGAGTATCATTTATTCAGTACAAGTGATGCTTCACAGTGCTCCTTCCATATGTCACGTTTCTGTTGTGTTCAACTATCCATCCAAATGTCTCATGATGATTCTTAACCAAATTTGTAAGACATATAGATTGTAAATAGAATAACCAATTCACGTTTAACCTGTTAGCTGTTAGTTAACATTTCTGTAATATCAAATACAGGAGGAAAAAAAGATGATTCTGGAACTTTGAGTGATGCTACTTGATTACAACAATCCTTCTGTGAGAAATGGATGGTTATCCAGTTCATTGCACCCCCAACTATGTAAGTAGAAATGGATGCCACTTGAATTGGACGCACAACTTTGCAACTTTGGATAACCAATTCACTTCTATATGAATTAGGATTTCCTGTCTGGAAATGGTTATTCAGTGAAGCAATTACCTCACAGCAACTCTGATGGAGATTCCTCATCAACAAAGTCTGAGCAGTCCCGCCAAGACTTCTCTGCAGCCAGTGACAGCAGCCTCAATGGACAACACACACCAATGCAATCTGGTAAAGTATTTTCATAATGCCATTACAATATGACAAATCTATTGCTTCTATTTGTTCATTAATTTGAGAATTTTTTATGAAAACACATTAAGATGTGATCCCTAGGTACATTTGTACACATAAATCTGCGTTTAAACGAAAATTGGATTTTAATTTAAACCCTATAACTTTGGTATCTTTTGAGTTCTTAACTTTGAGAAGTAGCATATATAACAATTGGTGGTTCAGTTTTCCAATCTTCTAAAGTTGCATGTTTCCTCACTACTAGAGTATAAATATCCTGCATTGAATTTTGTTCACTAAAATTGGCATATTAGTCACTGTGTTTTGACAACTTCTTTCATAGAAATATGTGCAGTAAGGGCTATTCAAAACAGACCTGTTTCAGTGTCCTGGAACTGATTGATCTCTTAAGGGTGCGTTTGGTTGCCACCTAAGCGTGCCACACCTTGTCACGCCCCAACTGTGGCGTACAGCCACTCTGTTTGTTTGCCGCTGAAGCTTAGGCTGCCAAACTCCTTGCTAAAGCTCGTTAGTTCATTTTTCACACCACAGCTTGCCAAAAGTCTGGTGATCAATTTGTTCACCACACGTTAGGTGCGGCCGCAGCTGCAGTGCGGCCTGCTTCGGCGGCATCCGAACATGCCCTAAAATTTTCAATTGTTCACATGGGTGGAGTAAAGAACAAAGGGAAAAAACGCTAACAAAGAAAACGACTATGGTTGCTTTTCAAACAACAATCAGGTATCTACTATCAGTTTTCTTCCACCTGTCATGTTTTAAATTTGTTAGTTTTAAAATTTATCTGGTGGTAATTACTGTAGCAAAATGCATATTGCTCAAACTTTAAACCTATCATTTAGTATAATAAGCGATTCATAACACTTGTCACCTATTTTTTACATATTTCTAGAGCTGGATAATTACATATTAGTCTTTTATGGATTGTTCCACACATTTCACGTTATTCTCTATGGTGCACCATCTTTTAATTTTTCTTCCGATGTCAAAACCTTTATATAAGTTAGCTTAGAGTACCTATAATGTTATTGTTGATCAGCCATGGTATTATGGAATCTAATAGATATGATTTGATTTGAATGTCCGAGAGATTTTTATGTGCTACATGAGAGAATACCATCAGGGTAAATATTTGCAGTATCTGATAGAGTTGGTTATAAAATTAAGGCCTAACTACTGAAAGTCGATAGTGTGAAATTAACCAGGCAATTGTTGTATGCACTTCTTAATTAATCATTTATTATTTATTTGTAAGGAACACAAATGGATAACAAAATAATTATATTAGGAGCTCTATAGCGTTGCAAGTCGTGTGACATATGTTCTACATCTCAGATAACAATGATAGTTCTGGAGTGCAAGACCAGAGCATGATAAAGTCTGTGTTGTCATTAGGAAACCCAGAAGCTGCTTTTTCTTCTCAGAAATTTGATTGCAGCCAGTCTTTTGTAAGTTACTTTATCTTTCAATATTTGATACTTCTGTCACCGTGGAAGTTAGTGTTTTAGCTAACCATCCTTTGTGTTTCAGGCTTGTGTTTCTTATCCATATACCGCTGATTCATATTATGGTGGGATCTTAACTGGATACGCTTCAAATGCCAATGTCAGTTTTTTTTTCCTATGATTTACAGTTTGACAATATCCATGAACTCATTAACATGATGGACTGATCAAGCAAATATTATTCATCTCTTTTGGTCTAGCTTCGTATGTTCCACTTTCTAGTAACTGTAAAACATTATTTTAAGGTGCATGTTAAAAAAGAAAATAGGACCATTCTGTTAGCAGTTAGGATAACTCTAGTTCATTTTTGAACTAAAATTCTTGTCCTAATGATAACAATTTCAGAACAGAGGGACTATATGGTGGGCAGATGAGAGGAAGACCCGATGATAGATAAAAGACGTTTTGTACGAATGCACGCAGCTTTACCTACATTATTCTTGTGTTAAAATATTGTTACCAATAAAATCTTTTGCTCCCACCCATTATTTGTGTTTTTTTCTCTTGAAAATGCTGGTGAGCTTTTCTAGTGTGTTTCATTATATTAAGAAGAAAAGGGCTTTAAGAATTCTTTTACAACACACACCACTCACACCCAATGTTTTGGCTTAAATATCATACCGTATAAAAATAGTTCTAGCGTAAAATGAGAATGGGAAGTGACTGAGCTAGTTGTTTTTTTAATAGAAAACTGCTACTTATTAGTTAAACTAATAATGACTGTGAATGAGGCTGTGGCCAATTTAATTAAAAGTTCAAGAGAATATGATGTCCATTCCCATATTTTATAAGAAAAAAAAGGATGTATATAAATTTGTTGTTTGCGTGCTAACATGTGTGTTATCATGCAGACTCATCCCCAAATTAATGGTACAGCAAACTCTAGGGTACCATTACCCGTTGAGCCTACAGCAGAAGAGCCCATATTTGTCAACGCAAAGCAATACCATGCAATCCTCAGGAGGAGGCAAGCACGTGCAAAACTGGAGGCTCAGAATAAACTGCTGAAAGTTCGGAAGGTAATCTCTTGTATACTTCATCTTTTTTTCAGATTTTGGGATCTACTTAAATACTTTCCATGACCATGATGGTCATTAGTCATCTCTCCACTGCAATAAATTGACAACCACTCCTATCTATTTGGCATATCTTCCAAACGTAGATATACACGACCAGCTATGTTTGCCCACATATTATGGTACGAGCTTTTCCTGTGATACATTAATCAGCCTGATACCCTTTTCCTCCCAGCCGTATCTTCATGAATCCCGACATCGTCATGCAATGAAGCGAGCACGTGGATCAGGAGGCCGGTTTCTGAACAAAAAGGAGCTCCAAGAGCAGCAACAAAAAGGCGCTCCTTCAGTTCAGACTCCCCGGGTGGAGTTAGAACAAAAATGGGCGGTAATCCATGCACTGAAAGCAGCCCATCTCGGTTGCCTTCGACATCAACCACGTCTGCAATCTCAAGTGTTTCAAATGGGGGTGATATTCTGGCTCATCAAGAGCAAATCAGCTTCTCATCTACTAATTTCCTTCCCAACATGAACTTCAGCGCACAGAATGGAGGTGAAAAGATGGCTGTGAATGGTGTGTGCTACCACGCCCCCACCCTGAGGTCTACAGCCTCCATTTTGGGGCGTTGACCTCATCAGTAGCGCGCTTCAGTGTGCTCGTGGCAATTCATCCTTGGCTTATGAAATATATGTATCCGATAACAATTTGCTTTCAGTTTCACATGAATTATAGCTTGTCTAAGATTAACTTATTTACAACTGTAGTTATGTGGTGATATAATGTTTCTTGAATCTTGATGTACCAACACCTTGTACATTACAACCAACACCTTGTACATTACAAAAATAAGACTTCACATATGTTTTAATAATGTACCATGGATTCGAAGAATCTCCTGACCCGCATTCAGCTGTTCTTATATGTTGCATACCTCAAATTCGAAAGATGAGGGACCCGAGAAGCACTTGCATAACATGCTTTGCTACCCGATCAATAGTTAACTGATGCAACAACTGTTGGAAGCTACCCCCAGTAGGATTTAGTAGAACACGTACATGTAAATAATAAAATTCAGAAATTTTAGTTCATTGAATTCTTTTTTTATGATTCTTGTGTTTTTTTTTCCTCTTGTAAAGAATCACATATACACGGACAGAATGGGAGTTAGATCTAACTGCTTGCTAGGAGAAGGAGATATTCACAAAGAAGCATAAGCAGGTCTAACGACATCTAGGCACGTCAGTTGTCACTCGGGAGAGGTTCATATCTTCACCTCCCGCACGTCATTTTGTCCAAATGGGGTACCACAGCCTGGACATTTTCGGTGGCGAATCTCAAGGTTCCTCTGGATGCACGGCGAGCAGAATAGGTGGAAACATTTTGTAATCACAACCTATGGAAAATCAAGGGGACACGAACACGATACTTGTCAGAGTAGGTAACTGAGACATGTAAAACCCGAGAGGTTAACCTGAACATTACATTACACATTACCTCTTTAGGCCGGTCAAAGCAGACACCACACTTGAGAATAGCCTTGCATTCTTTTATTTCATCCTGGAGCTTCTGGATAGTAGTTTCTTCAGTCTCGGAGGTCAGTTCCATGACTTCCTTTTCCACTTCTACATATTGTTCTTCAAGCTTCCTCCTCTCGCTTCTGAAATACCAAAAATCTGATAAGCTATGGGACAGCAGCATAGCAAGACCAACATGGTCGAGTTAAAAACAGCAGCCTAACCTCTCACGTTCTAGCAACATTCTCAGATCAGCTATCTTTTCCTGGGTTTGCTCATAGTCTTTCTCAGAGGATCCAATAGAGGATCGAAGCCACTTCAGCTCCTTCTCTGTATTAGATACCTCTAGTGCAGTCCTTTCCAGACTGATTGTAAGATGCCTGTTCTCTGCTGATGTTTTTATAGCTTGTGCTACATAAGTCTTCATCTGTAAAGATCATTCAAGTAGGCATTTTAAAACTTCCAAGAGTAAACACAAAATAAGCTATTGTATGTGATTACTTCAGGTATGTTTGGATCTTTAGCTAAGTTAAGCTATAGCTGAAACGGGCAAGCTACCTAGTTTGAGCTAAGCTAGGATTTCCCTCGCCTAACGTTTGGTTTTGCATGTTATTAGTGGACTTGACTTGCACACACGTCTTGCCGATGAGAGCAAGCCGATTCGGCTCTCCTCACTCAGCGAGCATTTTCTTGCTGTTGCAGGCTACCCCTAGCCAGAAAAAGTTAGCATTTTTCAGCAGTTCCAAACACCAGACCTGGCTAGGCTAGCCTTGGCCTTTTTCTCGCCACAAATCCAAACAGACCATCTTCTAAGTTGATGTTTGTTATAACATGATTTTCTAGGATTGTGGCACATTGTTTCAGCGACTGCAAGTTACAGTATCAACAAACGATACTATATATGAAAGAATTGTAACAGAAGAAGACTACCTGCTCTTCACCAGAGGCAATTTTTACTTTAGAGGATTCCAACGAAGTGTTAAATTGCTGGAGTTGTTTCTGTAACATAAGCTTTTCTGAGAGAAGGGAACTAAAAGCTTGTTTCATCTTCACACTATCTGATACCAGCTGTCAGATGAAAATTGAGTTACTTATCATAAGAAATACAACAATAACATAGCCTTTTATCCCAAGCAAGTTGGGGTAGGCTAGAGATGAAACTCATAGGAAACAACAACAACAGTGAAATAAGGAAACTAAATACAAATAGCTTTTAGCAATGTGAAACGGCAGTGAACTTTAAATGTGACACAACTTCAAGAAACAAGTGGTTGATAGACACCCTGAGGAAAACCAAACATTCACAACTGAAGCACTACCTCTGTTGCTAAAACATTTTTTGCAAACTGATCATAAAACCCACAAGATGATTCCTCTATGTGTGCCAGCAGTTCACAATTCATTACCCATTAAAATCAGGTTCATATCTTAAACACTTATTATGGAGATTTAACAAGGTAGAAACATTAAGGTTGCCTGCAAATCAGCGAGCTTTCAAAGTACAGCAAATTGGCAAGATTTCAAAATACATCAAACAGGTGCAAATCAGCAAGCAGTATTTTGTAGAACCATTAGCATCAGATACTCCAGACGTCAAGTTATTATTTGTATGAAACAGGCAAGTACAGTCACTATACTATTAAGAGTTTGTAGTCTCGTTGTAGAAAAGATGTATGGATAGTTAATAAATACCTTTATGTTACCGTTTAGGTTCTCTTGCCTTGTACAGTTCCTTTTCTTTTTATTTATATATAATATAATACAAAAACACAGTGGGAGTCTCTCCTACTATTTTCAAGTCAATAAATAAATAAATACCTTTATGTTAAAGTCATCTCTATCAGAAAGCTGTTGAAGAAGATGCTGATTCTGTGTTTGCATGTCTTCATATGCTTGCCCAATTGTCTACAATGCAAATAAAATATGCTTTCATTAAAAAAAACAATATAGACAGCCTCTTTCCTTTTCAAACATGAGGG
Source organism: Chloris gayana (assembly GCA_031894775.1). Classification (NCBI taxonomy): domain Eukaryota; kingdom Viridiplantae; phylum Streptophyta; class Magnoliopsida; order Poales; family Poaceae; genus Chloris; species Chloris gayana. Next base: position 27,089 of record JAUNZO010000624.1, read on the forward strand.
AAAGCTGTGTATCATTGCATTAAGAAGATTTGTGGGGATAAGAGCCATGTTACCACACACGGCCATCTCTCTTTTTCAAAGCAACAGAGCCTTTTAGTCCCAAACAAGTTGGGATAGGCAAGAGATGAAATTCAAAGAACCACTGACAACAAGATATTGAGCTAACCTCAATTTCAGAAATATAGGCATTTCCTTCAGCCTCTTTTATTCTTATTGCCTCCTCGAGTTCCAGAACGTCTCTGATAAAACAGATAAAAGCATACGACATAAAGTGTGGTTAGACAAAGAACTCTGATTAAATAATCAAATGTTCACTGGTTCACAACTATATCATATAATGCTTTTGATTTTCAGAAAAAATACTGACCAAAGATAACCGTTCAAATAGACCATACTCCCTCCATACTTCTAATTCAAGTCGTTCTAAGGTGGAAGCGAAATTCCGCAAATTAAGTTGTTCTAGGAGTTTTAGGCGCCTATGGTCAAGACTGCCCCCTTGCGTGCACAACCAGTTTGCGGGGAAATAAAAATAAAAGCAGCAGTGGAGGTCGAATTTGTGACCACGTGCTCCAAGGGTGATGGCCACAACCACCCATGCTGAGGGACGGTACCGACTACAAGAGTCATCTACATAAATTAATAAAGGCAAGCGGGGAAACTAGACCTCTATTTAATACTTGTTTTTCCAGTATGAAGGGAGTACAATAGTAAACTTGATACTATATACAGCTTGAAAAAAGCATGACAATTGTATGAGATAAAATGGATTACAATAATAAGCAACCATATCCCGAAAAAGAAAAACAATAAGCAACCATTAATTGTTCTAGCTTGAAGACATCATTTTTCCAAAGAGCAGATAACCAACCTTTCAGCTACATCAACGTTGGCCCTTAACTCTTCTAGCTCTGCTTCAGCAATTGAAAGCCTTTGCTGGCATGCAGCTTCAGCTTCATTTGCTGCTTTTACTCGAAGCTCGAGGTTGTGCTCCGCTAAATTACTTCTCAAATATTCAGCCTGGCTGTGAGCTCGGTTTTCTGATTCTTCAATTTCTGCAATTGTCCTAGATGTGTAATGGTGGAGTGAGAATAGTATGTTATAATGAATGAAATGAAATGAGTATGTCAAGATACTATGGTATACGTGTATGTAACTCTTTGCGCTATACATGGACTTCCTCAATGATATACTGCTCATTACAGGAGTGTAGTGGAAAGAAAATGTGGCAGAGGGAAAGAATCAAACAAATAGTAACTAAAGTTGCATGTAACAGGGCTGACCCCTTTTTTTCTTGAATAGATGTTTAGAGGCCTACGAGAACATGATTGCAAGCCAAATCAACATGCATCACGTTTCCTCAACAGATAGATAACAAACCAGATGGCTAAAACATCTTCTTCTTTTTCCTTCTCCAATACGCAGGAGAGCTGCGCCGTCTTGGTATCATAGGGAAGCGATGGCTAAGATTTCATACATGAAACTAATTTGCAAATGGGAGTAATTATCTAAAGCAAAAGTATCTAAGCATAAAATATTAGTTTCAAGAATCAACTATAAAAATCCTAAAGTGATTGCAAAGCAGATTTGACATCCACTGACTCTAGAGAAAAAAAATCCAGCAGTTGACCAGAAGAAAAACTGGAGAACCAGAACATAATTTTCCAAAAGAAATACCTTGACTCAGAACATTCTTTCGCGTACATATCTGCAATATATTGCAACTCCTGCTTTTGCTGCTCCAACTCCTCAATCTGTTGAAATACATTGACAACATATGAATGAGAAACCTCCAACATCTGTTGATTGCTCTCCACTTGTAACTTCATTTTATGCACAATTGGGGCTTGTAATTTGCATTATGTGAATGCTAATTACACTTGCTCAAAATTTAAAAATAAATATAATAATGATCAACCTATTAGAGAGATGGTTCTTATTTCCTAAACATAAATATCTTTATACACTGGCAGTTCACATCATCATTGCAAAATAGAGTGTACTTCACATGCAAATGAAATGCTTCAATAGTCATGTGGTCTGTAAGAAACAAATGATCCCAGCTAGCTACTTGTAAGCTAAATATAATTAGATTTAGATCTTGAAATACCAAGTACTATCTTAATCCACAAAACATCAAGTATGCTAACCAAGATATTATGTTAATCAATCAATCTGTTCATAATCCTGTTGTGTATCGTCACTACCATGAAAAATTGATGTAGTTGCTAGTGTTATATAGTACATACGAGTTTCACGTCTAGCCAAGAGACTAAAAAAATACAATTTCTCAGGGGATGTGAAATGTACATATAGCATACCAGTGTTTTGAGAGTCTTGATCTCGATGACTCTTGAGTTGTATTCATCAGATATCGCCCTTTGTTCATCAATCTAAAAATTCAACATACTTTCATCAGATACTATGTTTTGCCAGCAATTTATTTCTCAGAAGAGAACTGTAAGTATATAGAAACCTAATTCAGAATAGAAACTCTAGTGAAATGTAAAACTGTGCATGATAGCGCTGAAGCTCGTGTGTCTATCGCAGAATGATCACACGCATAATTCGGCTTTGGTGTGAACAGCTTGACATTTCCAAATAATAAAAAACTGCAGATTCATGTCTAGAATGTTGCTGCTCAGAAGATATCTACACTAAGATACTAAGTTCATCCATTCTCATGCGCTGAACAAGTATATTTCTAATCTGTAACATATGCATGCCATCTATATCAAATTATAGAGAAAAGATTAGGTTCAGTTATTTCCTTAATTCTCGATATGAGTTTCTTAAGGGTCAAGGCATCCCATCTGCATAAAGATGGGATTGCATCTCTTTTCATTAAGCAAAAATATATCTAGTTCCTAGTATCTCCCCAACCCCTGTCCTTGTGGTGCGGCTGCCGCTAGTCACCATCGTCACACGACTTGGGCTCAGGGCCATCTAAACTATGCATATTGCAGTAAGCTTTAAAACCAAATCCACAAGAATGACAAAGAATTTTTACACAACTAAACAGATACTAAGAATAAAGGTAATAAAATTCAAAAAGGAAAAAAAATCAGATCAAAGAACAACCTTCTTAGCTACCAAAGCTCTTAAAGACTTGGCTTCCTCACGTAATGCAAGTGCTTCAGAAGCCGCATCCTTTGATCTATTCAACTGGTTCTCCATCATTTCAATCTCTTTGGAGAGTGCTGCAGCCATAACATGAATCTCGTCCTTAAAGTCTTTTTTTCCTAAACAGGGAAAATAAAAAAATATATATTACATTCTGCTATGAAGTGCTATCTCCTATGAAACAAGCTTACTAATGTGCTAGGTACTCTACCTGAATCTTGCAAGGTTTCCTCAACCTTGATCTCAAGATCATTCTTTTCAGCCATCAGTATCTGAACTTGGTGTTCCAAATCTTCGATTTTGGTCTCATAAGTGGTAATGCTAAGTCTGATTTTGTCAATTGATTCTGCTCTTTCACAAATTTCGTTTTCCTTTTGCATAAGCTGGTTCTTTTCATTCTAAATTCAGAAAAAGCTCAGTAAATACATATGGTCCCAGGTATTACATCAGAGAACAAATCTCATCCTACCTGTAATACTTCTACTAAGCCTCTGTACCGCTTCGATCTCAGCATTCATATGCTGCAAATGATCATTAAGAATCACATATGGCTTTGACACAAAAACATAGTTCTCATCTTTCAATTGTCCCTGCATACAAAGAAATCAGAGAAGTAGGATCAATCTTAACTGTAAAAATATGACAAGGGTAATATTTCAATCAGAGAACTTGCTACGAACCTCAAGGTCTCCCAGCTCCTTGGATAATATCAGATTATCCTCTTGAGTCTCATGAAGTTCAAACAAACGGTTTGATGCGAGGGTCTGCCGCCAATTAGCCACAATCAGTGATAAAAGATTAGCGTACACAATCATGCATATGACAAAAGGATAATGAATAATCAAGCCAAGAAAATTGCAAGTCGTTCTGATTACAATGCATACCTTGGCCTCCTCAACAGCATCTTTTAGTTCTTGCCAGCTCATACTTTTGTCTGAAGATTTATCAGTAGAAACACCACCATTCACATTGTTTGCAGCTGACACATCCATTAGCGAACCATGTCTCTGTAGCTGGAGCACAACTAACTTTCGTTGGCTTTCCTCAAGCTCTGCAATGCTTTCCTCCAACTCACCTGCAATCCAATGTATGCATTATTTGGTTATAATTGACCAGGTTAGCAGAGCTTTTATAATGCAAACTTTGTGATCAAGGCTTAGCAATTTAGCGTGCATTTATTTGTGGCAATTCACACACAAACAAATTTGAGTACAAACTAGATGCTCATATTCTGAAATAAACATGCAAAATGAGTATTGAGACAAGGTCCAACGCAGAACCTGGATTTCTTTTCTGTAAAGCTATATTCTGACAAATATAGATTTATACTGAGTACGATAACTTTTAATTATACAAATTATTAAATATGTTACAATTAGCAACATAAATTAGTTAAAGAACACGGAATGGCACATCTTAAATCAGTATAAAGCTATATCCGTGCAAAAAAAGTAAGTAGTGAAAGGATGAGGAAGAAAATTTCCAGCACCTGAAAGGCGCTTAATTTCCTGTAGATCCCTTGAATGGTTGCTTTTAAAGGTCTCAATCTCATCCAAATACCTTTTGTGCTTCTCATTGATAATGGAAATAGCTTGACTTGCATTATCAACCACCTCCTTCAGATGATCATTATGGTTTTGAAGGGCAACAATAATATCTAGAAAAATATTGGAGCGAATGGGTGATTGGCAACTACTTTAGGTGCAGTGCAAATAACAAGGAAAGAAGTCCAAAGTTTCCATTCTCTTTACCTTCATTTGACCTTTGTCCATTTATAACAGCAGATAGATATTCACTTCTCGCCTTCTGTGAAGTAATTGCCTCTTGCAAGGATTTCATCAGAGTAACTGCTGTTGAACGCCGAGAAGCAAGATTTTCTTCAACAAATTGTAACAAGTTACTATCTTTGTCACTCTTTAGATTGGTGGACTTTAAGAGTCTCAAGAGAAATATCTCTTCAGATGGACATGACTCAAAAATATCTGAGGAACAATGAGTGCACAATCAGCTGAGATACCAGTGAAACGAAATGAACTAATAAGCAAAACTAAACCTTCTGATAGCTCTTCATGGTCAAGTTCTTGCAAATTGTCCAAAACCCCACCAGCTTGTACCCCAAGCAGGATCAAATCATCAATCAACTATAATTTACATATGTGTAATGAGAACCATGTCAAACTGCAAAACATTCATAGAGAAATGCTGATATTAGACCTGGAGGAGCGAACCTGATTCCACATTTTATTGAGAGAAATCAGAATCCTGTCATAAGAACATTGCTCGTCCCTCAGTGCCTTGAATTTGCCCTCCAATATATGCATTTCAGCCTTCTGTGCCTCCAATTGTTGTACCAACTTTTGGTTTTCATACTGAAGTGTAGCGGCATCCATCTATAAATAAATAAATGTTTAAATAATGAAAATACAAAAAAGGTTGACCTTACCACAGCAAGGAAAACATAAGAATCATAGAAATTTGTCATCTAAACTTTCACAGTTAATTAGATAACTTAACAAGAGCAGGTGCCAGGATGTTGTTGCCTTGAAAATTGAGATTGAGAAAATTATTATAGCTGAAATTCTGATTATTTGCTACTAATAACGTGGATATACAACATTTTCTCATTGCAAGCATAACAATTCAGAGACAATGCCAATACATGGAGGGTAAACTAATGTTTAGATTGGAGCGATGCCAAAGTTTCCAAAAATAGTGGGCATGACGCTTGCAAACAAACGTTACTAGTTTTTAGCGACATAAAAAGCCAACATCATGTTGATTTGATTGGCCGATATTACTAAAAGCTTGATAATATAAAAAAGGGACATGTTTAAAGCAGCCAAACTGGAGCTAGCATTTAGTGCTAGCTCGGCACTCAACCACGACAAAACATAGGAAAGCTCACTCAGCATGTGTATTCAAGACTCTCAACCACGACAAAACATAGGAAACCTCACTCAGCATATGTATTCAAGAATAGTGTTGCCAGATTTCACGGAGCATTGCCAAACAAAAGTAGCCAAACACATCACGGCACATAATTCCCGGGTGAAAGAAAACCACTGTGGCCAGTACATAAAGAACAATCAAGCTACTTCTAAGGCTTAATTCATATCTCAAGGCTAAGCAATCGATCTATGCACAACATAGGCAGCAACAACAGCATGTCTCAACTAGTTGCCATAAAAGTGCCTGCTGCCAGAATGGCTCAATCCCAAACTTTAAACAGCAGCCAGAACTTTGCTTCCTAATCTAGTGGCACAAGTGGACTATCAATCTTGCATGCCAGTAATAAAGGAGGAGAAGTGCCTAATCAAACCGAACGATTGCGGAATGAATTGGGACTATACCATGCAGCAAAGCGATCCACCACAAACAAATAGATAGAATGAGAAGTCAAGTCTCATTGCGCACAGTTCCTGGTAGAGGTGAAGAAAACTAAATCTTTGAAAAATCCAACCAAGTTAGGGTTCCGTACCAACACGAGAATTCTACAGCAAGCTCGGATTGGTCCCGACACCAGCTGAGGTGGTAGGAGGAGGAGAACTTTGACGGAGAGGAAATGGCTAGGGAAGAGTTCTTCAAGGGTGGCAGGAGTTGTTCCGGTGTGGTCAGTTGCAGGTCGACAGGCGACAGCCACAGCCAGCACTCCGGCTTGCAGGTTACAGATGCCTGGAAAAAATTAGGCGCAGGCGGTCAAGCCCCAGCCGAGCAGGTTGCAGGAGTGCAACCGCACAGCCTACTCGCCCCAGGCGATCAGGACGACAAGGGCACAGACCACGGATGGCACGGAACTGCGGTGGGCGAAGTAGCGAGTCTATGATTGGAAGTGAGGGTGGGCCGGGAAAAAAATCCCGCCGCGAAAGAAAGTTAACATGCCATATCACAATAGAAATTCAAAACACTAAAAATGTATTCGAAACATAGTAAAATCAATACTAATAGTTTGTTACAAGCTTACAATGATTAAGAATAGACAAAAAAAACTACCTTTTGTTTTTGTATGACCTACACCTTCTAATGGACATAAAACTATCAATAATATTACTTTTGTGACCCCCCACCCTTTTCTTAAACAAAAAGCATTCAGAGCAAAATGCAGCGTCATTTTTTATACTAGATTAAAGTCTAATGATATTTGTGAAGCCAAAAGGGATTGAATGACCGATCTCTAGTGTCACTTATCCTAATGTGTATAAGGTATAAAAGGCCCTTTCATTATATATGCTCTCCGAAATGCATCTTGATCTTTGAGAGGGTTAAAATGGGCGATGTATCCGCTTCTTGTTTCATATTTCATTAATCTGCAATACAATAATCTAATTGCAAAGAAATATTACAAATTGAGCAATCAGACAATCAGTACAAATCAACAAATTTACCTGTCCCCGGATCCCCGTTGTCTGCTACGTGCTGCCTGCTTGCTTGCTGCCCGAGCGTCGTGCAGGCGTGCAGCGTGCAGGGCTGCCGCGCCTGAGTTGTTGCGCCCTTCCGGAGTTTGCCTCCCCCGCTGCACTGCCTGCTTGCTTGCAGCCACGCGCGGCACAGGTCCGCCGCGCCTGTGGCCGCAGCCCACCGCGCCCCGGCGGCCGGCGCCCTGGAACCCGAGCCTAGTAGCCTGCTCCCTCCTGGTCGACGGACGACGGAACGGTGCTGCCTGCTTTTTCTCCCGAGCGGCAGCCCGAGGCGAAGTCGTCGATTGGAAAAGAGGTGGGGGTCTCGGGCGGTTGAAACTGCGGGTAGGGTTGGTCGACCGTAGCGCAGGACGAGAGCTCGAGGGAGGAGGTCAGGAAGCGACGGCGCAGTTGCTCTGCAAGGATCCGCCGGCGGCGGCAGCGGCCTCGTCGGAGCAACGGCGAGAGAGAGGGAGGAGGAAGGGAACTGGAGTGTGCTTCCGTTTTTCCGGAGCTCCAATGGGCTGCGGCCGACCAGCGGATTATGTTCAAGCCCGCCTGTCCACGGTATCAATAGCGTGGCCTGATGCCCTGATTGAATTTTTATTTTTTTGGCACCATGTAATTGGAGGCCCATGTCAAGCAGCCGGAAATTTCTAGGGACAATTGTATGAGTGTTCTTATTTTGAACCTTAATTCTGATTTAGGAATTTTTTTGATATTTTATATTAATATTTTCAGAAAAATATTGACCTTGCTTTTCAAAAATATTTATGAATTTTAAATTTTTAAAAAGTTTATTTTTTTATCAATATTTTGAATGTACTATGTCAATAATTATAAATATTATGTGTCAACATTTTTTATTAGTTGGGTTGTGGTTGACTATAATAAAAAAAAACACGTTAATGGGTTGTGGTGAAAACATGTTGTTGGCTTGTGTGGGCTGATCTCTATGAAGACTTTTGCGAAAACATGAACGTTTGTTGGCTTATTTGGCAAAGAAAAATATAGTAGTACGTTATAAGAAACAGATATTCGGGAAAAGTAATCTAATCGTTCAAATTTTTTTCTTATTTTATTAGTAGTCTTAGAGTTTACATTTTGATGAGCCTCGTTTTAAGAAATTTATGGAATAATGAATTAAGGAATCCAACTCCCAACAATCGATTGTTGTATAGGGAGTTCCAAATCAGATTCTTTAAACAATACGCCTTAGTTATATTAGTTCCATCTCAACCTCAAAACTATTCGAAACTGTTGTTTACCTTTCATGATCAGTTATCAATTGAAGAGTAATTTTATCCTACGTGACCAGCAGGTATCCATGATTACTATACTATATGAACGGGGCTAGATTTATGTCTTTCATTTCTACAATATCCGTTTAGTCTGATAGTGTCATTCAGATTCATTTTGAAGTGACGGGACTTTGTTTGGTTTGAATTAGGTAATGAAAACGAAACACAATCAAAGGAAGACAGAAGATGGAGGATGGGTGGCGGTACATCCAAGCCAACAGCCAAGTCAAAGAGGCAAGAATGTAAACATGGTGAAAGAAATCTAAGATGGCAATTCTCTTTTTGGAATGGAAACAATGTGGGTGCAGGCTCTTTAGGCCTAGGCCTTGTAATAGGTTGTAGCAAGACAAGTTTCGAGCTCATCTGGGAACTCGGTAGAACCAGTAGTTGCATTTTATTTTGCTTAAACTGAACTCATGTTGTTTCGTTACGCAATAACCCTATTCTGGAAAAAAGATGGAGGATGGGTGACGGAACAACAACGTTGGTCATTGGAGTGGAGCCGAGATCTCGACGCCCTTGCTGCCTTGCATCCTTGAACGAGACCAGTCGCGGGAAGGACTTGGATATGCATTGCCAATATCCCGATTACAGGGAATCGAATTACAGACAATTTTAATCAAACAGATGTAACGGATTGGATTACCCTCTGCAATCTGATTACGATAGAAATCTCTGAACCAAACACGTCGCAAGTAAAAATCTCTGAACCAATGCAAACACGTTGCAGTCAAACTACTACGAATTAAGACGATTGCTCCAAGAAAATGCCTTGAGAATTTGTCAACGAAACAACACACGAGTCGTGAGTCCGTGGCACCCAAAGAAGCTTGAACGGGATAGTCCATTTTTCCTTCCTAATGAAGAAAACACTTGAGATTATTGACAAATCATACTAATTAAAGTGGAAAAGAAGTAGTAGTACTAGTCACTGTTTTATTGCATTCTTCAAGTGGTTTGATTCTCAGCACGAGCACGAACACGAACACGAACACGTGCGACGGTGCAGCGGAGGACACGTGAGTAGCTAGCACACCAACACCTAGACACAGCAGAGCGCAAGGGCACGTCACTCCTTTTTGTCGGCGTCGAGCTCCTTCTCCTTGCGGTCGGCGTCGACCTTGGCCGCGATCATGGCGGCCTCGTGCTCGGCGGCCTCGAGCAGGAAGCTCCCGCCCTTGTCGTCGACGGCGACCTGGAGCGGCTGCGATCCGAGCCCGTCGGCGACGGCGAGCATGATGCGGCGCATCTCGTCGCGGAACTCGGCGCGGTCGACGGCGCCGCTGTGGTCGGCGTCGAACTGCTCGAAGACGGCGTCGTAGAGCGCGGCGACCTCGGCGGGGAGCGGCGGCGGCGCGGCGGAGCCGAACCCGCCGCCGTCGAGCAGGCGGAAGGACTCGAGCGCGCGGCGGAGCTCGGCGCGGGACAGCACGCCGTCGCCGTTGGCGTCCAGGTCGGCGAAGCGCGCGTCCACGCTGCGCGCGAAGGCCGCCTCGTCCGCCACGAACGACCGGACCGTCGAGCCGTCAAGGATCACCACGCTCATGGCTGTCCTCTTCTCTCAGCTCAGCTGCAAGGGAGTGAAGACTGAAAAGTGAGGAGCGGTGGTTGTGGTCTGTGTGCTCCCGGCGGTGGGTGCGCGATGTTTATCTGGTCCGCCCCGGCGATCGATGCCGCCGCGTAGGATATTTTCATTCCAGCGTTGCTGTCAGCTAGTCTGCTAGTGGAGGGAGAGATTAATTACACGTGCAATCATTTTCTGGCGCGTTGCAAGAATCGATCCGAGCACACAGAGTTTGAGCCGGAAAGTGATTTTTTATTATTTAATTACTTTTTCTTATTATGGAAAACAAAGTGACACATGAGTAAACACCGAACAAAATACTGGTGGTGGTGGGAACTAAACAACGGCAAGCCCACAGTTAAATGGCAACTTTTCTTAACAAGTAGTATGTGATTTACCCCTACCTCTCATGATCAAGATGTCATTAGTGATAGATGATTGAAACTCAACGTATGGCCTGTTCGGATATCAATTATGTTTAATTAATTATTATATAAAATAATGGCTTATATCAATTATGTTTAATTAATATATTTTTTAATTTATACTATTAGATATCACTAAAATATGATCCCTCTGTTTCTTTATTTAAGTATTCCTAGGATTCAAATGTAAAACTAGTCAACACAGTAAAATCATATATACTCTTCATTCTACACTATCTTATTAATTCATAACCTACCCACCAATACACCAGATTTTGTCTTATTATTTTTAAGAATGCTTACATTTAAGAAAAAAATTGTGTCAATTTTTTCATTGAAAACATTGATTTCATTTTTCATGGCAGAAGTCTGCTTTACTCCCCTATAGTTTACTCAAAGTCCACATACCCTCTAAACTATATTTTGGTTCCTTTTCTCCCATGGTTTGGTAAACTGGTGTGCTTTACGCCTTTAATCAGTTTGTTAATCTCATTTAGATGACGTGGCCTAGGATTAGGGCTGGGATTGACACGTAATACAACCACGTATGCAATCCCCCACATGCTAATCAAAATTTCATATGCAAACTCTGGCAAACAAGATATATACACAAGATTGAAAACGCGGCCTCGGTCGGGTGCTGCTCAACCGTCCTTTCATTTAGGAATCCTCTCAAAGTTTAGAATAATTCTAGAAATGATATCACATTTTTGAATTTTTCATCGACATTCTAAATTATTGTATCAATTTTATGTATATTATATGTCAATTTTTTAGAACAAATATTGATTAAAATTATTTAATTGACATGAATTTGAAATATATTAAGTATTGTTGAAACATAGTTGAAAAAAAATATTTGAACAAATATTACCGGAATATTATACTAGTAAAATTGAGATTTAGCAACATATCACGCTTTGGGCCGAATGTGAGACGTGACTGAAAATGCGACTTGGGGTCGGTGCTGCTCTTGGGCTGCATGCTCCTTGAGTTCATGGGCCTAATGGGCCTCTTCCGGTAGGTCATTTACGTATCGGATCGGAGGCCCCGCCTGAGGTATATAAGAAAACGTATTCCATAGGTCTACAAACCCTAGACCTACATACGTATTCCATACCTCTCTACGAATCTCCTCCCCCTTCCCGTCCCCCTCGATCTCGCCTCCTCAGCTTTCGCGCCATGGCCGCCACCTTCTCCCGCGCTGCCGCCGCGGCTGCTCCGCCGCGGGCCTTCGCCTCGCTTTCGTCGAGCCGCCGCTTCGCCCCCAGCTCCAGCTTCCTCGGCAATTCGGGACGGCGCGCCTCGAGCAGCGACAGCTGGATTCGGGACAAGGCGGCCCGCACCAGTCTTGCGCCGCCGCCGTCGCCGATCCACAGCAGGGTTTGCGTCACGACCGGGGAGGGTGCCTTCATCAGCGACTCCAGGGTGATGGGCAAGCCTCTCGCCGCTGGTGCCACTCCTACCCACTCAGCCCGCGCCGTATATGTTCCGCCGGCGTTGAGGAAGTCCGTCCCCGTCGACACCGCGCGCGCCGATCCATCTCCGTCTACACCGGTTAGCAACTCCCTCGCTTCCGACGCTTCAGCATCCGCTGATCTTTCTACTCCCACGCCTTCGGTTCCCAAGCTCCCCGCTGCAGCCGCTTTGCCCTTGTCTTCCTCTTGCCGCGATCTGGCCATCGAGGTTTCCATCTCTCCAGCCGCCAATGCTGATCCCTCTGTCGAGACTTCCTCGTCTCCTACCGCCTGCACAGACCTCGTTGCTGAGACATCTCCACCCGCTTGCGCTGATCTTGCTACCAAGGCTTCGTCCTCCATTGCTACCCGTGCTGATCTCGCCATTGAGATGCCCTCCTCTGACGCCAGTAAGCTTCCCACCGTCATGGCTGCAACCTCTTCATCCAGGCGTGCAGGGAGTGGTGGCTCCAGCAATAGGAGCCATGCATTTTCCTCGGCTCGCTACTACGCTGGTTCCACATTTCAGGAATCTCCGGATCCACATCTATTACCTCCTCCACCTACGGTGATGAAGAAGCTGTTCCCCATCAACATTTCGGCCTCCCCTGTTGCTGCTGAGCTGCTGGTGGAAGAGGCTCTTGCCTCTTGCACCGTCGATGCTACACTTGCCCCTGCCCTTTGCCCTCCACTAACAAAAATTGGGAGGCAGGATGACGTTCCGATTGCTGACCGTTCCTCGCTCAGCAAAAGCTGGGTGGTTGATAAGCTTCTTGCTGCTGGAGATAAGCTTCTCGCTACCAGAACTGCAGCATCTTCATCTAGGGTTGCAGGGAGTGGTGGTTGCGCGCCTTCCTCAGCTATCGAGTACTACGCTGATCCAGCATCTTCATCCAGGGCTGCAGGGAGTGGTGACTGCGCGCCTTCCTCCGCTATCGAGTACTACGCTGATCCTGCCTTTCTTAAGGCCCCTGACCCAGGTTCCCTTCCTATCCCTGCCTCCCTTCTTTCTAAGGTTCTCCCCATACGTGAGGAGTTCTCATAGGATTTATTACATTGGGTTCTAGTTCTCATGATTTTAGATTTGAGTTTCTGCATAGGTTCCTTATTTCCTCATAGTTATTTTGTTTATGATTCTTTTCCATATCTGTAATTAGGATTAGACAAATTAATACCAATGTTACATGCTTTTGTAGTAATGATACGTAGGCTGCAAAAATTTCAAGTTTTAGAAAATAAAAGCCATATACCATATAGTCAATATACTACGTATGTTTTAAGGTTTCTATAGTTTAAAAAATAACTCTGCTGGTTGTGGGATGTGGATTTAGCTATGGAATGTTATGGTCTTACTGCATGGTTACTTATCACTTGGACTACATCTTTAGATTTATTGAAGGACCCAAATTAGGAACCATCAGGGATTGCATTGTGTGATGTCTATTGTTTCAAATATATATTAAAAGATATGCTATGCCTCTTTTAGAACAAACATTGGTACCCTAGGCGATAACTAAATGATGTTGTTTCAGGTTCTCTTCCCTTTCTTTACGGTCTCCACTATTTTTTAAGATCAATATTCCTCTTTGTACAAATGTTTAATCATTTGCTGAGGTATGACTATAGAATGTTTTCCCTTAATCTACTCTAGTTTTGTGATATTTGCGCATGATAATCTGAATTCACATGTTGTCTAGCTCTCTGAGCTTTTTTCCCAGTACTCATATTTGATCAGCATCATGTAGCCTTTCTCTGCTTTCTCGCATTTTTCAGGCATGACGCACCTGCACTCTGTTCTGTAGTCATTTATTTTGATGAACAAAAAAACATCCTTGGTGTATTCTTATGGGTTTAGTGTGCAATTTTTTCTATAATACTGCCTATCTTTGATAGTGTGCTGTTATCTGTGAGAAAGCGCATGCTTATGGTAGGTATTGTGCTCGATGATGAAAATGGGCAAAGTGAGACAAGTGTGGCAGCATAAACCAATGTTCTAGGCTTTATTTCGTTTTAGTCTTGTTTGTTGCATTTGTTCTTTTTTTTTGGCCGTTGGCAATACCCTGTGTGTTTTAAGTTTATTCTCTATTATCTGATTAGAAGTTGCTCCATACTGCTGGATAATAGCTAGAGTATTGTCTGCTAAACTAAAACTAGAGCATTGGATATGCGCTGTCACACTAGTCTATGATCTTAGAGAAGCCAACATTTAGCGTTGGAAGGCCATTAATTTGGCAACCCGCACTGAGAGCAAATATAGCTGAGCCATGTTAAAATGTGCCATGGCTTTGTTTTTTATGAGTTGACATTGAATTGATTTGGAATCTGAGTTGAAATGCAGATTTCGTAGGATCGTCTGAGCATGTTTATTTGTTGCTGTGTATGATTGATGTTTATCATTAACCAGAGTTGGTGAAGGTGGTGAAATCTTGGAAATGCAGCATCGTATGTGCATATGTTTTCCACCTTATCTTGAAAAAAAAATCTTTCTTGGTGCCTTTTTTGAGTTTAGTGTGCAAGTTTTCTATAGTAGTGCCTATCTCTGATTGTGCACTGTTATCAGTGAGAAACTGCATACTTATGGTAGATATTCTGCTCGATGATGAAAATGGGCAAAGGGAGACTAGCGTGACAGCACAGACCATGTTCTAGGCTCTATTTTGCTTTAATTTTGATAGCATTACTGTTCTCACTACTTGTTCTTTACTGGGCAATATCCTATGCTTTTCAGGACTTTTCTTTACCGTCTTATTACAAATGTGATTGTTTCACAATGCTGGATGATAGCTAGAATATTCTATCAATCTGTCTGCTAAACTAAAACTAGAATATTGGATATGTGCTGTCACACTAGTCTATGATCTTAGAGAAGCCAACATAAAGCGTTGGAAAGCCGTTAATTTGGCAACACGCACTGAGAGCAAATTTAACTTAAAAGCCATGTTGAGATGTGCCATGGCTTTGCTTTGTGATTTTTACGTTGATTTGAATTTGAGTTGAAATGCTGATTTTTTTAGGATAGCGTGAGCATGTTTATTTATTATTGTGCATGATTATTATTCATCACCTAATAACCAGAGTTGATGAAGGTGCTGAACTGTTGGAGGAGAAGGATATTTGTTTTTTTGTCTCGTGATATGTAGGTCATTGGAGCCAATTTAGCAGTCAGCAGAGGGAGGCTTGGGGCTGGATGATCGAGAAGCCTTGTGAGGTCAAAGGTGATCAAGCATGCACATCGAGGAAGTATACTGGAGTTTTTATCAAGTCGGTGAAATACACCAAATCCTCTGTTTAATCTAAAACCATGGAAGCAAGACTGGCGGTGGTGGCACTACTGGGGATATCCTCTTTTCCCTGTTGTCAAACTGAGGGCTTTACTGGAGGATCATGTGTTTCCACCAGTTTGTGCAGCACGTGATTAGGGCTGGTGATCAGAAACTGTATGGATCTTGCATTGCTGCCTGCTGTACATCTTTTGGAGGATTACCGCTCTGAATGTTAAAGCTTTGGAAGTGAGACATGTACTCCATTGTTGCTTTTGCAGTGCTTATATGTGATCCTGAAACTGGCCAAAACAGATCCTGACGGGTACTATTTGTAAATGTTCAACTGTTATTTTCTATTATGTTTGTCCATTTGTCATTCTTTATAATGATTCAGCATTACTCTTATGAAATAAATCGAGCTGAGTGTCCTGAACGAAGAAGACCGTTGGCTCTATTTGGCTTAGATCCATGACTCCCTGAAGTGACTGAGTTATTTGGGGCCAATATAAAGAATGTATCTTCATTTGAGTAATATAAAGAGTTCTCCTGTGATCTATGTATTGGTCAATCTTCCACTAATGGAATCATTATGTATGTACATGTGTAATGTAATATTTAATGGAGCAGAACTTTTAGCACATTTCATTGAGTAGCCTGAACGGAAGATGAAAATATATGGAGCCCTGGACCTTTGGAGAAACTTGCTTGTTATTTCTTTATTTCTTTCTGGACGAAGGCTACCAGGAAGTTTTATTTCTTTCTTCAGGGCGCAATTAGCTACCGATCGATTGATATGATACAGATATGTAATTCGATTCAGAAGGCGTAATCATATGGCAGATAGTGCAGGTTCAGCAACTTTGCATCAGATTATATTGTTGCCTCAGAAACTATACAACCCTGGTTGAACTGATGGTTAGCCTCCAAGCCCGTAATCCGACGGAAAGTCAAAGGCAGGCCGAGAAAAGCTCAGCCCATTCGAGAGACCCGACTCAAGTCCAACCTCATCCCTCCCTGACTCCCTCGTCACTCTCTCGGCTCGCTCCCTCCTCCGCCTCAATGGCGCCCATGGCCGCCGTCTCCACTCCCCTCGCCGTCCGCGCCGCCCCTTCCGGTCTCCTCTCTCACCGGTGAGCACGGACTTGTCCCCTCCAGCTCTTAGATTATCCGCTACCCGCATCGCCTAACCGTCTCTTATCTCCTATCTGGTTCCTTGTGCAGGCGGAACGGAGCTAAAGCTCGCCTGGGTCTCCGAGGTGAGCTCTTGTTCACTGTTCAGAATGAACTTTTGAGATTAATCTTGTTTCGGACTGCTATCAGGATCAGATTGTGCCACCCAATGAAGATTGAGTTGTGCAGACAGACTGTTTGGGTTTGATTTTATGCACTTACTGTTCCATATGTTGGAGCATTTCGTAATTCTTTCTAGTGTGAATATAATCTAGCTAACACAATCATAATGATTGCGTCCGTTTGTAAAATGGAAGCCCAGACTGCTCCTGGACTCAGAGGGGGTAATTGAAAGTTTCAGTAGATTTCTCACTTCTCCTTAACAACTTATGCTTTGTGGTGCCTGAACTTACTTTCTAGAGAGACAAATGCTTTGTGGTGCCTCTTCAACCTAGCAAAGTTTGAAATGCAGAACACATGAACAAATGGTAAGAAAATATGATAGCAGAATAACTGCTGAAGATGTTTAGCTTAGAGAATGTGTAAAAAAGTATGGCATTCATATAAGTGGCATATATTAGCTTAATTTGTTATGATTTTGAAGTTTGCTTAGGCTCTTTGCAACAATTCATACTGCTAAGTACAAAATTATGACTAGTGTGAAATGATATTTCATATTCTACTTTCATTCTTATGTTTGCTATGGCTACACGTATGAACATTGAAACCTCCACATGGATACCTGAAGACAGTGGCCTTTAGCATTACTATAAACACAGGAAATGCTTTCAACCATTTTTATACGCTTCTTCTTGTATTGTGCCAAATTGCTATCTAACTCAAATCATACACATAGGAATGCAGTTAGTAACACACAACATTTCTTCACGGCTACGTGAGAAGTTGCAATGTCGTTCTTCTCTCAGGTATTATATTTTACAGTACCATCAGTCTGCTATGGGCCTGCTCCTTTTGAAGCTATATTGAGTGCACTAGAAATTTGGATATTTTCATTGTGATGATACTATATAAGACAATACCGATGTAACACTGTAATGAAATTTTTACAGGCAAAACACAATTGTCGCAGCAGAGAACGACAATCCACCTTTAATGCCAGCTATCATGACTCCTGCTGGTGCTCTTGATCTGCAAACTGTACTCCTGGGAAATCGTGTGATCTTCATTGGTCAATATATTAACTCCCAAGTAGCACACCGGGTGATATCACAGCTTGTCACACTTGCTGCTGTTGATGAAGAGGCCGATATTCTGGTTAGCATGAAAACCTGTTTTTTTTCCGGTTCCATTTGTATCTTGCAATACGAAGCCCCCACTGCTAGCATTATCTTCTACCATCTCTTATATCACTCAAATTATTTTCCTGTTTTCTTAGATCTATCTGAACTGCCCTGGTGGAAGTCTGTATTCTATCCTAGCTATTTACGATTGCATGTCCTGGGTAAGTGACCTGGGTTCCTTGTGCTTCCTGAACTAATATTGTGATTTTGTTCCCCGTATGTTATACATTCCAAGTTCAAATTTGCAATTTCGCCATCACAGCTATGTTCTTTTGTTTTAGTACGCACACTACAATATAGGTTTAATATTACTATGAAAGCATAATGTAAACAGATGCTAAGCTTATAAAGATAGCAGTACATAACTGCTTGAAAGATTTATCTTTCCGTCATTCTATGTTAGTAATATGACACATTGGGCTTTATGGTACTGTTTTTCTTTGTATATTTTGCTTTGTTTTATGTGATGTTTGTCCTTTGGGACATCCACTTCTTCCAGCCTTAATTTTCATCTTTTTTTATTAATCTTTTCAGTAAGTCTAAAAATAGGGGAAATAATATATATTAGTACTGTATTCCAAACAGGGCCTCGGAGTGTTCTTGGCCTCTGGTCACCGATTCATTATTGCACCACACTGAAGTGTGCCAAATCTACACTCCCTTGTATAAATACAAAACTACATTTATCTTGCTAGATCCCTTTATATTTTATAAAAATATATTTGTCTTGCTAGGGCCCTTTATATTCCCCCATGATGTCGACAAACACCGTATATTCATGAGACTTATGAGAGTAATTTCTTATGTTTATGTAATATTCATCGAGTGGCCGAACCGGCCAACTTTAAATGCTCACATACAGAACATCTTGTTTTGATGTGCCATTCACATGTTTTTTATTTGACTATTTCATTAGTTCACTGTAATAAATTCTGATGCTGTATACCTATGAAATTTCCTTGGCCAATCTTTTTATGTAGCATAAGACATACTTAAATTTGTAATGCATTTGGTATATGTAGATAATCAAATACTCAAATCTCATTCTGATTCCCTAGT
Source organism: Chloris gayana (assembly GCA_031894775.1). Lineage (NCBI taxonomy): Eukaryota > Viridiplantae > Streptophyta > Magnoliopsida > Poales > Poaceae > Chloris > Chloris gayana. The sequence continues at coordinate 46,143 of JAUNZO010000624.1, forward strand.
GCTAATACTCTAGATGTCACTTCTTTTATCACATGCAGATAAAACCCAAAGTTGGGACAGTGGGTTTCGGTGTTGTTGCTAGTCAAGCGGCAATCATTCTTGCAGGTGGTGAGAAGGGAATGCGCTATGCAATGCCAAATACTAGAGTGATGATTCATCAACCTCAAGGTGGATCTGAGGTATAGCTGTTGGCTTGGTATTGATTGAAGTAGCCAGATGACTTTCTGATTGTGTTTAATTAGTCTTATAATTATTATCCTTTTGTAGGCGTCACATCTTCTTATTTATAGAGCATGTGTAAACTGTACTGAAAAATCGAATTACTTTCAGGGTAATGTGGAAGAGGTGAGGCGACAGGTGGGGAAACCATTTATGCTCGAGATGTAAGTCCTTTGTAATGGCAAACAAATGGTGTACTTTTTCTAGATGATGCCTAGAAGAAAGCCAACTAGACTGTTGATTTTGGTTTGTATGCCCTTATTTAAGTTTGTGGCATTCTGCCTGCAGAAAGTTGATAAAATGTTTGCTGCATTCACTGGGCAACCATTTGATCTAGTCCAACAGTGGACAGAGAGGGATCGCTTCATGTCTTCTTCCGAAGTAACTCTCTCCCTTATACATAGCAGTAGATAGCAAAGTATCACATTTGTCTTATTGCAACTATAACTTATGCTTCACCTTTCTTCAGGCCATGGATTTTGGATTGGTTGACGCCCTGCTGGAGACAAAATACTAGGAAAACAACACGGAACCACACTCCATTAGCAATGACTGCACAGTAGTAACTGCCGTTTATATTGTTTGGATCCACGCTTCAAAGCCTTGGACTGAAATGATGTTGGAACATGGTTTGCCGTGATGCATGTGCTGAGCCAACTCCATTAATCACTCTGCTCTGTCGAGTGCGATTTCACTTCTGCACATTGCTATTTTGTGTCATTCTCCAGCTCATAGCGCCTGATATAATTGCTTGGTAGTGTGAACAATGAACATGCTATATTGCAGTCCTAAATGATCCTTATGGCTGGATAAATGTTAGTCTATATAAGCTTTAGATTTAGACATGCCAACAAGCACCGTTTGCGATTTGTAACTAGACAGTTGTGTGAACTTTGTGTTTTCAAGGAAGACACATGTGTCAGTGCTCTTAATCCTGAAAGCTATGACTCCTGTGATAATTGAATTGGGATTTCTGCAAAATTCCTGTGAATTTCCTGTTTTGTGGAGCGACCTCTCGAGTGGGCTGGTACTCTACCTATAGAGGATGATCAGCTGATGATTTTAGTCAGATGGTCATTTCACCTTGGATTTCTAATCATAAAGTTTGGCGTCGTGTGTGGATGCACCAATCTATTTTAGTGGTTGAATGAAACGTGTGAAGTGGGCACTGGAAATGGAGGTGAAACTGGAACACCTTCCGATTGTGGTGATGGATTTGCAACCAACTAATTCCGATGCCCTTCCACTCACAAGCGACCGCTAGTAGCATGGTACCGGAACCCGGGCCCACACGGCCAACCTCACTAGCACTCGCCAATTACAAAGCCAGCTCACCACGGGCCCTCACTGATCACGCTTCTCTCTCCCACTCCACCGACGCCGCCATGAAGGACGCCGCCATCGCCGTTGCCTCGGTGCCGGCGACCAAGATCGTCATGCCGGCCTCCGCAGCGGGCGCGGAGGCGGCGCTGCCCGGGAAGGGCCGGTACAAGGTGTGGGCCTTCGTGGCCATCGCGCTGCTCGCACTGTGGTCCATGTCCGCCGCCTCCGTCTCCCTCCGCTGGTCAGCCTCCGGCGACATCGCCATCGCCGGGGACCTGGACGTACCCCTCGGAGACGACCTCGATTCCCTCGTACGCGTCCTTTTGCTGAGATTTCTGTCTAGTTAGCCATTTTGTGTTTGGTTTGTTCTAAATGTGTATCTGCAGCTACGCGTGATTTGCTTAATTAATTGCGTGTTGGAGGCTTGATTTACTCAATTAATTGTTTGTTGCTAATTCTCAGATTAAATGGGAAGAATAGAATGTGGGGGTAAACGAAGGGTCAAATTGAAGTGTTGCCGGAGCCTGTAGTGCTTTCAGGTTCAGACGTTCAGTGCTTTTGATTCTTTTTCAGGCGAGTCAGGAGGTCTGGCAATAGCATCATACAACAGTTTAGGATGCCATCTCCATATATTCGTTTTCCTGTTAGAGCATTTGTGAGAAAATTGAGCTAAAATTAGCGAGCAGCAAAATAGATGCTCCTGACAAGCTGGGTTTCTACTGCTTACCTTATAGGCTCAAACCCAATACCCATCAGTTGCGATTCGCATTAGCAAGAACTGGATGAGGATGAACCAGGGTTTTAAATCCAGATTCAGTATTTCTGGTACAATCTAATCTATCTAGTTCAGATTCAGTATACAATACCAAACAAATGACAGATCAAAACTGTTGCTGAGAACACCGGTTATGGACAGTAGCCGGGGGTCCAGAGTTTTCGGAGAATCATAATTTAATGTCCAATATAGGTTTCTCAGTAAGCTAGGCGCTCCATGAATGTTTGGCCGGCTTCATCCTTCACAGCTACAGCCTACATCAGCTTTAGCATGCTTATTATGTCAATTTCTGGCAACCCTTCTTTCTTATAACATGCTTATGATCAATAAGGGATTATTCTTCTTTTATGTTTTATTATTTATATCTTCAAATTCATGGATATCTGATAACATGCATGTGGAACATCAAAATATGGAATGCCTTATATACTCTGATTCTGTATGTTCTGTTGTGTGGATAAACAACTTAAGTTTCTTTAATAACTTGACCAGGAGATGGAAGAGAGGGAAAAATTAGTAGGTCGAATGTGGGACATGTATACACGGACCAGTGATGAGGTACGGCTTCCTCGGTTCTGGCAGGAAGCGTTTGAGGCTGCGTACGAGGAACTCGCTGGTGATGATACGCAGGTCCGTGATGCAGCCATCACTGAGATTGCCCGAATGTCAGCCCACAAACTTGAGCTTGAACAGCCAGTGAATGAGGATGAGGTATGCCCTTGATAATGTTGCCACCAAATGCCTTATGTTTAGGTATAACCTATGTCAGTTGTTTAGCTTGTGAGACTGCCACAGATTTTACCATGTCAGTGGTAGAATTTTGAACCACTAGTGTTGTTATAGATAAGGCCTTGGCATGCCAATTTATCTCATTTTGGAACAATGTCTTGAATTCAATACAATGCTTGAACACAGAATTTGCAGTCACAGGTTTTATCCGCAGCTGCTTTTAGCTAGAAATAGAAAATTCAATAGGTTTCAGCTAGGACAGGGCTCAAGAGAACATCGTCCTAAACAATGACTAATGTAACCAACGACATATGAAACACAAAACTCCACAACCATCCAATACAATAAACTGTTTTGTGCTTAGAATACTATGTTGTTGTTTATGTGTATTTTGGTTAAACTGCTGTGTATTATGACGATTTTCTGACTCAGTTACCTCGTGCAGGAAGAGAAGAATGCAGTTGGCAATAGAAGTGGCATGTCAAAGGTGAGGTAGTTTCATAGATACCATCAACCTTACAGCTTGGAGATCTGTTGTTGTAATCGACCATCAGCAGATGAATCTTGCAGTTTTGACGTGGTTGGTTATTCAGTGGTTTGTGCGCCAGCTAGGCTATAACAAAAGGTGCATTTCTGGCACCATGCAACATTGTGACGCGTAATCGAAGGGTAAGCAAAAGCTTGCAATTGCTGTAAACTAATTCGTCCTGCTGAGTTGTGGTCCTACATGTCATTAACAGAATGGCTAGCATAATCTAGGAGACAATCTTGGAAGTGGCATATAAATACACATGTAACATCAATCGTTATAGCTACTATATTCGAACTCACAATATATAAGTAGATATATGAAAGAACTTTGTGTACGACTAATCAAAGGGGTGTGATGATGGTCAGCAATGGGTGATCTGTCGTCTGACAGTAGTTTTCACTTTTCTGCACTGTCTGCTCTAGCAAAGAAACTCATCTGGAGCGTGTAAAATATTTGGTGTCCGAACGGCAAGATCTTGTACCGTAAAGAGTGTGCAGGAGTTGGTGAGAAGTGAGATGCTTAACATGCAACATCAGGCGCTATATCTGCAATTCTAACCCGAAACATACAAATAGAGATGAGAGATCAACATTGGTACCATTCATAAAACATAGAAGATGAAATACCGAGAATTAATGCGTGAGAGATTATTTGGAGATCACGGATGTGAAAGATAAGTTGGGATCAGTACCCGCTGATGGAACACCGTGCCAAAGTCGTCCTGCCTCCTCGTGGTGAACTTTTTTTCTTTCTATTTTGACTTTTTTTCATCTAAAATTTTAAAAGTAACCTACGTTAGACTAAATTTTTAAGATCTGGTCTCTTTTAGTCACGCCATTCACTTACGCATCACTTAGGCATGATTAAATGAATCAGATTCTAGAAATATAGTTATTGAAGGGTTATTTATAAAATTTTAGACAGACAGGATAGAATAGAAAAAAAAGTTCTCGGCGAGCTGCAGCCTGCAGCACCGTCACTGTGAAACGGTGCAACGTGCACTAGCGCGCAGTGCAAGACCAAAAGGATGCCCGGATGGTCCCCGGCTGCAACATGCCGCCGCCGCGGCTTGCCGGAATGACCTCGCGTGGTGTCCGTCATTGCTTGGCTGGCAAGTGGCACGGACAAGGATGCTCCATCGGTGTACGAACGGATCGGGCTCGCTATGCGTTGAATTGCGCGAAGATGTCATTATGCTCCAGGACTGGTTAATCGCAATTTTCAGGTTTAGGCCATCCAAAATATATTATCTGTAATATAAAATCTTAGAAACATTGAAAAACGTCAAGCGCATCTGGTGTAGTGGTATCATAGTACCCTCCCACGGTACTGACCGGGGTTCGATTCCCCGGATGCGCAACAAATCTCTTTCTTTTTTTTCTGAAATTTGTGGGATAAAAACTACTACTACATTATTATTATGCTGTATAATTTGCTCGCAATGGAAAGATGTGCATCGCATTATCCATAGTCACCGCATGAATGCTTATCCTTTCAATCTGACAACTTGCAATCTGGTATAAGATTCATTACACATATGATAGTGTACGGGAGTATCAACAATGCCTTACCTGATTAGGCAAACAGGTCATTTGTAGCACACTTTTATAACAAATCGTAAGTTTCAAATATAATCCGAAAACAACTAGGTCACCAATAAATGACTCCACAACAAAAGACTTTGGAACAACTGCACGTGGTGAGTGGTGACACACATAAGAAGCAAAACGGTCATATTGTAATTCATCGGTAGCATGGACCATCGCATATCATTGATAATCTCTAATCTAAGCACATGAGAAACTCAGGTCCAGGGTTACAGCGTGACAAAAATTATAGCCTCAGGGCCAGCCACCTGAGGACAATATTCTATCAGGATTACATGGTAAACCACCCCTTGACTGCTCATTTCCACTTTTCTTTGCACTAGTGAAAACTGCACACACAAACTGGTAGCTGGTCGCGACCACAATCTAACCCATGTCTTTCACCTGCAAATGAAAAGGTGGATAATCAGAATCACTAGAAACCAGATTTCTACAAGCACAATGAAGCAGTTATGGACCACTCAATCTAGGTTCTAGTGTAAAGATTACAGTAATAGTTACACACTAGCAGAACAATGTTGCCTGCTTGTACGGCCAATGGGAGTATTGTGAATGCAGATATCCAAAGTATATGCAGAACAATGAAAATTAATTATAGCAGCTCATGCTCATGTCAGCAAATCAGAATGAAATGCTAAGGTCAAAACAACATGATGGATCAAAATACTTGCAATCAAACATTGTAGTCTAGTAGTTTATCCACCAGGCCACTAAGCATGTAGAAAACACATAACGGAGAACAAATTGCCAGGTTAAATTGCAATGATAGGATACCTGCACCCTGCACCCTTCATCTCTGCCGTCTCTTCTAACAATTCAGGATAATCAAATCAATTAGGTTAAGTTCGATGATGAATGCAGCTTAACCATTGATTGACTGCAATACTAAGATTGGATGAGCAGTTTTTAACATGAAGGGCATGGCATGTTTCTTCAATCAAAGAACTAAGAAACCCCTATCTATGCAACTTCTTTCTGCACATATACACAGAAGATTGCTAATTGACAAAATACTAAATAGATCTTTCAAATACTGAAGCATCCAGCCAAGCTTCATCAGTCATAAATACTTTTGTCATATCAGAAAGTGAGAGGACACTAATTAGCAATTCTAAAATGACGAAGAACAAGATTAGTATCCACAGCAACATAGTTTCACAACTAATTAACCAATGAGTACATCGAGATGCATATATGTGCCGATCCACAGAGCACACAGTAACAGAGGCGTAATGTTCCTCAACCTCAACTCACCTCACATGAGCTCCTCCTCCTTGCGGAGGTACTCCCCAGCATCCGCCTGGTGGAGCACGACGACGGCGTTGGTGTCGGCCTTCCTGCAGTCCTGCGCCGATCTGGCCGCGATGCCGAACCCAAGCGGCACATCGGACATGGACATGACGACGACGCCGTCGCCTGACTTGGTGTTCTCGGTGATGCGCGCGAGGGACGACTTGGGCACGGAGTTGCCGAAGAGGAAGGAGCGCTCGGTGTCGGGCTTGAGCCAGACGCGGCGGCGCGCGTGCGCGGCGAGGAGGTCGAGCGCGTGGACGGTGAGGTGGAAGGAGCCGTGGTGGGTGAACTTGCCGATGGGGGTCCCCACGCTGGCGAGGCGCGGGCGGGCGACGGCCGTGGCCCGGCGAACGAGCGCCTCGGAGGCGTAGTAGACGCGGTTCTTGTGGAGGCGGAGGCAGTAGCGGCCGGGCTCCGGATCGGGGCCCTCCACGGCGGGCCGCTCCAGGAGGTGCTTCAGGTTGGGCCCCGTGAACTTGAAGAGCTTCTCGAAGACCATCGTGGTCTCCTTCTCGTCGAGCGGCCGCATGACGACGGCGACGGCGGGGCTCGGGAGCGGCGGGTTTGGTGCGAGGCGGCGGGGGTTGGGGAGCGGTGGCTAGGGGTTTTGGTTTTCTTTCTTGTTCCAATTTATCCTGACCGTTGATTCTGATCGGTGGAGATCCGTCGCGCCTTATCTGCCTTGTTCGCCCCAACCCAACCTACGTGCGTGTTGCAATTGCAACGCCATTTTATTATTGCACGGAAAATCCGCTGCGGTCACCTTTCGTGTCTTTTCACGGAGGCAATCAAAATGTCCATCGGGTCCCGGTTGCCGAACCAGTGCAGTGCAGGCGTACGCCATCACGTATTACCACATACAGTTTCCGAGGGAGCTAGTATTACCACATACAGTATCGTGTATCCATTTTTTTCTTTTTCCTGAATTGAACATAGTACGGACGCAAAATAGCAACGGTCGACTACATATAACACGTCCTTCCTCCGAGGAACAAAACCTACAACGGCCGCACACAACAACAATCCACGCATCAGCTAGGTGTCCCATATCATGACGACGGCGATTACCGCGACGCCGAGCACGACGGCGAGCAACCTGCCCACCGCCGTGTCCACCGCGACGGGCCTGCGGGGCTTGTAGCCCTTGGAGAGCAGGTGGTTGATGGAGACGTAGATGAAGATGCCCGTGGCGAGGCCCATGGAGACGGCGAACACCCAGTCGGCCACCCGGCCCTGCGTGGTGGCGTCGATGACGATGCCGATGCCCACGCCGACGGGGCTGGAGATGGCGAAGGCGAAGGCGTAGGCGAAGCACGACAGCAGGGGCCGGTTCGGGAGCATACGGAGCAGGGCGATGCCCATGGCGATCGCCGCGAAGATCTTGTGCAGGCTGATGGTCCACAGCGCCTTCCACGCGTCCGCCTTGGTCTCTGCAATATATAAGTTCTCGTTTATTCAGCTGTGATACAACAACAAGCAGTTTTACCAATAATCAGGTAAAATTTTCAACCTGCTGGATCAAGATGCCACACGTTTCAGTGAAACTGGAAATGGACATGGGCTTATTCCGTTATCAGTTTGATAAAGATGTAACATTTGCTAGTGTCAACCTGAATCTAGAAATCGCGTTTGAGAGTAGTTGTGTTATATGCAGTGGCTTTAGAAATGCTGACTGAGATGTCTTGGTCGGAATTGCAACGGTATTGTAATGTTGACAGGAAGCAAGACATCAGTAGTTGAAGTGGGCTATGAAAGACGCGTTAGCACGCACGGGAAGTTCAGAGCTTCTGGATGGGGGGTTCTAAATTCAAATCCTTCGTTTTCTTTCGACATCTATCACCTAAATAAGTCAATACCAAAGACTGGAACAAGTAAAAGTACGCATGACAATGACTAAACTGAAACTTCGCATGAAGTTCAGAGCATAGCATAAGGTATATCCAAAAAAGAAAAAAAACTGATTATTCTGGCTGCAGTGAATCTCTAGGCTGCTTTCACTTTGACGGAATAGATAGACACTAACGCAACTAAGACAAAACGCATGGAAATATCCTACTTGGTCGTTGTCACGACCATCACACGAAGGTACTAGCTAAGAACCAGAGGGTGTTCATTATTTCAAACTTTATTCCTCAACTTTGGAAGCACGCCACGGTTCCAAGCAGTGCACTTATACTATTCTAGTCAGACTAAACTAAGCTTGGAACCTTAACCCGTGATAAGATATGACAGAGACCTTAGGCCTCACCCGAAAAATCATTGGATCAAATCAAGCAAAGACATTTGTTCGCATCGTCTGCACGCTGAAAGCGAACAATCGGTGTCCAGTTTGGCCTTACCGGCGACTCCGATGGCGATGCCTTCGAAGACGGAGTGGAAGCAGAGGGCGGCTATGAGCAGGACGCTGTCGCCGAGGGTGCTGGCGTTGCGTAGCATGGACGCGACGGAGTGATCGGACCCGTGCGCCTCCTGCGGAATCAAGTGACGATAAGACAACTGCAGCTTGATCTGACTTGGTCGAATTCAGAAAGTGAGCTGTAACTTACAGCTGGTTGTGGTTCCGAGTTGGTGCCATTTGTAGCGTTCACCTTGCCCTCCTCCAGCCCCGCTGAAAATTATTAGTAAAAGGGAATGAAATCATGAATTGGGAGCGTGCTAAGTATGGAATCAACACGGATCATGCAGGAAGTCAAATTTAGTAAGGAGGAAATGTTGGCACAGCCGGTAGACAGATAGCATTCCATGATAACAAGTGGACTATTAAAACATTCCTTATTCATGATCCCGTTTTACCCTAATTCTCATCGTGTCGATCACAAGTTCAGAACCCAAGAACTTTGGTCGCCTGCATGTACTAGACTGAAGTCAATCTCTATCTTGTACTAGTACTAGTAGTACTACTGCATTAGCTCCCCTAAAACGCAGCAAAAGACATACCAGTACTACCGAAGCAGTAAACATTGGGAGGTGGTAATAAAACTGTAATTACTGAAAGGAAAAGAGTAAATCTACCCCAACTGAAGAGAGAGCCCCCACCAATCTGAACAACCTGTGATCCGGCAATAGCAAAAAGCGAGTGCAGTTAACCCAACTTCCAGCGGCCGCCAGCTCACCCTGCCGCCACCGTCAAAACAGAGCCAGCTAACCTTTCTACAACTAGAACGGTAAGACACGTGACACTAGTGTCCTGCGCGCTCACCTGCTACGCCGGAGCCGTCGCCGGCGGCAAGCCGGGAACGGGAGACGACGTGTGTGATGACGCAGTCGGCGAGCATGGTGACGACGTATCCGGCGCAGGCGAGCATGAACGCGTAGGGGTACCCGGAGTCCGGCAGCAGGTCGGCGAAGGTCTCGTTGGCGTCGCTGAGGAAGTGCATGAGCGCGGTGCCGAGGAAGACGCCGCCGGCGAACTGCGTGCCGAGCGCGAGGAAGGCCTCGTTCCAGCGCATGAAGTAAGGGGACACGCCGCCGGCCAGCGTGCCCACGAACACCACCGCCAGGCACCACAGCTTCGTCGCCACCAGGCCCCGCGCGCGAAGGTCGGGCTTCTCGCCTCCGTCCGCATCGGAGTCCGCGTCGTCGGAGGACCCGCCGCCGTGCGCCCACGCCGTGGTGGCCGCGACGGCGAGGACGAGGAGGGAGAGCCAGAGGAAGCCGGCGGCTCGGGGCGGCGCCATGGCCATGGCTGGCTGGGGGGGCGGAGATTGCGCCTGCGGTGCTGGAATTGGGATGATGGAATAAATGGCGGGTGAGGCGGGGGCGGGTTTAATTGGGAGGTTTGGAGGAGGCTGACGCGTGGGCCCGCCCGGGCGGGTTGCTCGCCGTACTTTGTACTGCAATAAAAAGGGGTTTGCGAGGCAGCAGTAGTACAGACAATGACGCGATTTGCAAAGTCCGTTTACGGCCGGAGTGTCAGGTTCGTTACCGCGACGTGCCCCCGCCACTACAACAAATCCATTCTTGAAGGCGAAAACCCACATGCCGGCAATAAATTTGGGTTATTTGGCCGCGTTCAAATACGTACCAGGAGGTCACGACAATATAATCGAAATGCACCGGAAGACTTGTTCACGTACCTCAGGCCTCAGCTACCTCAAACAAAAGAACCCATACATAATTTCGACAGGTAGAGAACAAGTCGAGATGCATAAAATATAATAAATTACATTGCCCGATCAATTCTATATTTCAAGTTGAGAATGTGTGCAAGCCAGCAAAAGTGCGTGTTGCGTGCCTTTTCCGGCCATCCAAAACTGATTGACAGCACTGTTTCTATTTCTATGATGATGATGAGCCCAACGGACCCGTTGCCGTTTGGCGTCAGAAGGCCACGAGTTCACAAGGCGTTGGACAGCGACCAACAAGCACCCTGCTAGTAGGTGTGAACGATCAGGCTCCTTAGCCCTAGGACTACGTCAACGATCTACGCCACCACATGTTCTGTTCCTCCGTTGCTTAACTCAAAATGCGCTCTTCCTTTTTCAGGCATTCTATTTTTCTCTCTTTCTGGATCAAAGTTGTCATTCCTTTTTTTTTTTTAATTCGTGCAGGAAGGTTCAGATATGGGTTATTGGGCTCACCAAGAAGGCCTTCCACACACACACGTATTTCGGCCCAACAAATTAGTTAAAGTTTGCTGCAACTGAACTGAATTTCCTTTCCCCCGATTCCTAAAAGAAGCTGCATTGGACAGAGGACAGGCCGTCCGTGTTAGGGCATGGTATTGATGGTCTCACATCTAGGCAAGGTTCACAAAACTGGCTTTCAAAAAAAAAAGGTCTACAAAACTGGAACCGTTTTTCCACCTCCCAAAAGCCGTTTTGATAAACTGATCAATAAAAAATCTAATTTGATACAGTAACTAGGTTCGATTTTTACTGTCAATTATCCGTTGCATCGAGGTATTCTCAGATGCACATGGAATCAAGCGTCAATTTTCCATTTCTGATTCACATCCCACCCAAATTGCAAATGGTCAAACTAATTGGAGTCAGCGATTATGGGCCGTGGGCTCAAATTAGATGGTAGAGAACCAAACTCCAGTAAAAGGCGCCAGCTCCCTCAAATTCACAATCCAGCCCAAAATAAAAAAAAAATCATGTACTACCGGATCCAATATAACGGTTCTGTGAGCACAAAATCAAGATAAAGACAGGGGTAAAAAAGGAGAAAAACGCCCACAGATTCCGAATTCCTGCCCGCCCACCATCTCTTTCCGGCTTTGTTTTGTTCCCCCTTCGCCGCTCGCCAAATCAACTGCGGCATCGCCCAACCCAAGCCGCATCCGCCGCCTCCATCCTCTGCCCGGACTCCGAGGTCGGTGGCCGCCTCACCTCCGCTTCGCTGCTGCCGGAATCCTTCAAGAAGCGAACCTCGGGCTCTCGCGCCCAGCCTCACCCGGAGTTCGATGTCCGTTTGCGCCCGATGGATCCGCACCGCCTGACTGGCCCCACCGCGACCGACGCCGACGATGCCGACGATTGGGGTAAACTTCCCAAACTCCTCATCACTCTTGCTTCATATGGGTTAGGGTTTCGAATCATTGATGCGCGTACCTTTTCTTTTCTCTGGGGAGGGAATCACTATAAACATCATGCCTGTGATACTGCGCTTGATTTGTTGGCGTGTAGGGAAAATAGTAGAACCACTCAAGTAAGGTAAACGTCTACGGTACAAGACAATAAGATTTGAACGTTCCTTTGGTAACACAAAGGAAAATCGAAGAACCGCTCTAGTAACGTGAACGTCTACGGTACAAGACAATGAGACAAGAACGTTTGTTTGCTAACGCAAGTCTCTACAGCAGACCTTGGATACTTACAAGTTAACAATATGCGTAATATTATCTGAGAAATAGTTGTTGTAATTAAGATTTGTATTTTTTGGGCACAACTACATGTCAACCATGGTCCATCACAACTTTATGGGGAAGTAGGGAGGCGCAACTGACATATCGAGGTTGCTCGCAAGTTTTGTGGATGTCGTGGATATTTGGTATGGGAGGTTTATAATTCTTTTCTCCTTTGGACCAAAGAGCGCAATGATTCCTTATTGAATATAAAAATTACTGCAATCTGAGTTACTTCATATTATTTTTCTAGCATACTTTGATTAAGCCAATAGGTACTTAAAATCAACTGCCTGTTCTCATAGGTTCCAATGTACTTGATTTCTTAAAATAATGTTGTCTTTAACAACTGAGGAAATTCAAATCTCTTTTGAGTTATTGTAACTAATTTGTTATTCGTACTTTCCTTATTATTTCTGCATGCAACGGAGTAACGGAACCAGCATGCTGCATCAAAACAAGAAACAGAACAACACAGATGCGAAATGTTTTACAATATTTTCATTATTTTTTGGCTTGCGGAATTTGGAGGCCATAGCAAGCCCCCAAAAATAGTTTGGAACTTATTGATGCGTAATGAACAATACCCAAAGAGTCAACAGTCAGAAAGTTCAATACTCATTCAGCTTTGTTCATTGCTCTGTACATCTCACTCTGTTGGGCCATCCATATGTCATGAAATCTTGTTCATCATCTGTAGCTTAGCCACTCTCAGAATCACTATTGAACAATTTTAATGTTGGTGCTTTGTGATGTATGTAAAAGGATTAGACTGAGTGGTTTAACTATGATGAAGAAACAGAGTAGCATAATGTATGGAATTTGCGCTACCCCACACAAGATATTACTTATCCCGTGACCTTCATGGAGCTATATATTCTTATGTTGTAGACTTGTAGTATGTAGTCGTACAATAATATATGCCCTGCATGAGTTTGCCCACTTGCACCATTGTTTTTTAAACAGAACAACAATAGTAAGATTCTCTGGAGTGCAAAGGTCTTATGCTTTAAATGATGACGATAAAGGGAATATATCTTTTCTATTCTTATCGTATGCTATAGTGTGTCAAAAGAATGAAATAGATGGTGTACGTGTAGCACCAAATTGTTCATGGTAGCTAATGCATTTAAGCGAAGCTATTAATCATCACAAAAGCTGTTACTGACTTGTTGGTGTGGAACTAAAAGTCAACCAAAACTAGAATACAGGGCATACATTAGAGTCAAATGGTAAATGGTGTACCCGGTGCCGAAGGCTCTCACACACCGGGGTATGGGGACAGACAGCTTTACCCCTGCCTTTGCAGAGAGTCTGGTTCATACACATTACAGTCAGTGGTAATGCATAAAAAGCTGTCATGTCTTAAATGGTATCACGTGATACCTTTTTTTTGTAATGTTCAATCTGAGCATGTTAAATTAAACACCTGAAACGTAGAATTTAAGGTTACAGTTTGTATATACCATTGAGCTGTCATTGTGCTTGTCTTTTGGGTTTGGATGATGTTCTTACGTTGACAGGTGACAGACATTACATGTCATCTGGACTTAATGTTTTTACACACTTATTGATGGTCAGAGGAGTCCCGCTTCAAGGGTCCTTTTGTTTGCACCTGAAACAGGGGTTGTGTGGTCTTTATGGGGATGATATTGAGAAATTTAGAAGATTTACAATGCGTCCAACCAGCTTTCAAACATTTTGACGCTCAAATATCTGTACATAACAACAGCTATTGCCATATAGGCTTTATTATAGCTTACAAAAATTCCAATATATGTCTAGTACACCATAGCAGACAGGACATATGCTAACAGCAAACAATACAGAAACGAAAATATAAGTTTGATAAGAACCAATCACTAGCTCTAATAGCTAACTGGAATGGTAGTAGTTTTCAGTGCCAACCCAACTATACACTGTTGCTAGCTTAGTCCATCGAAAGAAAAACAACACTAGAAACTCATTAATATAATTTCAACGCAAATGGTATTTGGTCCGTTCACTGAACCTACTCAGATAAGATTCACTGGAGACGATAACTTTCCTTCCTGAGAGAAGTAGCAGAAGGAACACATGAGCAGTATTAGAAGATATGTAACAATAGGATAGCGTGTTATGAGGCTCTCAAGTATATGTAACAATAGATGGAACATAGTAGCATATGCTCTACTTTCTGAATTCTGCCCGTATGGATAATTTTTGTTGCCTCCTTATTGTGTTACTCTTTTCTTTCAAGATGTTATTGGACAACATTGTGCTTTTTATGCTGATTTAGTTATTCAAGCTCATTATTGGTAAGTTTGTGTGCAACTAAAGCCTAAAGGCAGATTTGACCATTTATCTCACTCGATGTGCCTGCACTACTTTTATTGGCAAGTTTTTATATTTTTAAAATGTATGTTTGTGTTTTATTTGTCCTGGTCGACCATATGATCTAAATGATACGAGACACATATGGAATCGACTGGTCCAATTTAATTCGTTTTTTTGTGGACTAAATGTCAATTTGGTTACTAAAACATATCCTTACATGCTGTTTGTTACATCTCACCGATAATGATGGCTTTGTGATTCCAAGCTTGAGTGTTGAAGAACCTGATCTTGGTGATTGGGAAGCTTCGAGGGCTTCTGATCCTCAACCACCTCCAAAGGTCTCTTTCTAATCATATCATGTTTATGAATTTCTGGGGCCCTTCCCAAAAGTGAAGCACTGGTATATTGTCATTCCTTTGTGCTATGAATGGGGTCCAAGTAGCCAGTCACTGTAAAGTAACATGATACAGTGTGGTTCATTTGTTTTATGGCACAAATTATTGTTGCTTGATTTTAAGAAACATACTGGTATCATTGGGGATTGCTACGTTTCATAAGGTCGATAAGGTGTAGCATATGCCAGCAGCAAAATAGGAAATCTGGATGTTCAGTTGATAGATTTCCACTTTCCACCACATCTATATTTTCTTTCTTCTTGCTTACCCTTATCTCTACCTTTTATTCTTGTGTTCCTTCTGGATCTCTCCTTTTCGTGTTTCCTATGGGTTTCATCTGTAGCCTACCCCAGCCTGCTTGGGATAAAAGGCTGTGTTGTTATTGTTGTTGTTAACATTGATGCTTTCTTCCAGCTGCCTGCCAAGGATACAGAGAACATCTATCTTGGACCACACGGTGCACCACCACCTCGAGCAAAGAAGCCAGAGGATTCTATTGCTACAATTGGTTACCGTGATAAGAACAAAGTGAAGGAAGCTGATCAAAAGGCCTTTGGAAGTGGTCGGAATAACAAAGGAGGCAACCTTGGAGACTTTCATCGCTACAATGCTGCCAACCATATCAAGGACCCCTACAAAAGATCCACTTGACCTCATCCTGGTTATGGCCCATTTCCAGTGATACACATCTCTTGTCGACAGCTTGGTCTAAGTTAAAGCATAGTATTTTTACTGGGTGTTTGAATTCTTTGTGATCATCGATCCAATTATCATCCAGCTGCAGGTATTTCTGATCTGTGGATATTATTTCCAATATAGTACTGGAACAATGTATCAGCTTGCTCTGAATGGAAAATTTGTATTCCTAGATCACCATTTCCTGTGTGTTCCTGTTGTTTCATTGTCCTGGTTAACATGGTGAAATTGGATAAGAGGCCATAACTGTGGGTATTGGTTTGTGGATTTGTGCCTGTTGCCTCTGCAATATTTGTTTCCGTGCCTATTGGCTTCTGATTCTGAAACGAAATCTGGTCTGTCATCATCGTTTATCACTTATTCTTTCTGCTCTGGCAAACAAATATGACAAATGTAAAAGTGTAAACTTGTAGCCAGCAGTCTAGCGGTTTAGCCTGAGGTAAGTAGTTGCATTGCCGCTCACTCTGTCCACATTCGTTTCTTTTCCCATTCCCTGCATCGATGTTTATTCTTTGCTAAAAAAAAAAATCTAAAACCCATCAATAGTATAGAGAGCTTCAAGCTTGGACCATGTGGTACATAACCGTCTCGAGCAAAAGAAGCCAAAGGATACTTCAGCTACAACTGCAAGGACGCCGTACTAAGAACAAAGCGAGGCCAGGTAATAGAAAGGTGTTTGGAACTGTGCCCAAAAAGGAAGAAGGAAATGAGGCTGCAGTCTCTGCAATGCGGTCCACTTCATTGCTCTCAAAATACACTTTATAGTCGGTGAAAGTTTAGTGATTTTATTGGCGCCAGTATTCTTTGTGCTCGTTTCTGTGATATCTTCGAGCTGCAGGTGTTACTCATGTCGAACAGATGCATTTTCTTTAGATGAAATTCATTTTTCCATAAAATAATCGCACATGGTGAAAATAGGATGGTGATCCTTTAGAGTGATGGTTGGTTTTACGTAGTCTAACTCGTTCAAATGTAAGATTTATCGACAAATTTTTCAATAACATGGTCAAACACATTCGAAAGTCGATAAACGCTACATTTTGAACGGAGAGTATATGTTATTGTTTCTTTTATGGGCGACAAATGGAGGAGATGGGAAGGTAATTGGTGAAACGAACCTAGTCGCTGCGGTATTGGCTGTATTGGCATATATTGCCATTGCCTTTTGCGGATGGCACCATACATGTTAATGTCTGGTCCTAACAGGACACTTGAGGTAGCTGCGCCATCATGTCTCTTTCCATGCCCTTGGCCTAGTAGCTTTCTGTGCATGGTACACGGATCCGGCCGCTCGTGAGCAGATAGTTGGGCGTCAGCAAAATTCACAACGGGAATGGGGAGCCAAAGCAAAGCAAGTTCTGAAGCGTAGTATTTCAAGTTCTGGCTGATGAGATAAGGTTGTATTTTTCTGAATAGTTGCTTGAGCAAAGACCTCTTTCATTTTGATCCCGTGCAGTAGTGTGTAGCACTTTGAGTCGGCGACGCGTGAATGCCGTAAGTGATCCTAATCTTAATTTGCTGTTATCCAATGGTCCCAGATGCACACTTCTATGTACCCTTTGATGTGTAGCTAGAGCCTGGCACTGCTGTCCGTGCGTGATGTCTAGAGCTAGCTACCTGCTGCTGCTGTACGTGCAACTGAGAGCGAAGGAGCACCAACACATATATTGGACTCACTGGATGCCGGATGGTAATGGAAATGTATCCCACCACACCACAGTAGTACTACAAATTAGTGGCTAAGTGCATGATAGCTCAAGGCCAACAAACCCGCTCCCACGAAAGCAACGCGGCACGTTCTCTCTCCCATCCTCTGTTTTCTTGATCTTTTCTCACCAACAGTAGCGGAATTGGATTAGGTGACGTTCGTGGGATTATGGGGCTAAAGATATGCACATTTGCACTAATGGCAAACGACATCAGTACCCACTGCAAAGGCTCAAAAGCTGTTTCGCACTGCCTAATTTCCGGAGAGGTAGCTAGTAGTGGTGCGGCCGCTCCAAGGCACATACGCGTGTCGGGTTCACATAGAGTAATAAGTTTGGCTACACCCGACCCGACCCGCCAAAAGTTACCATAAGCTCGATTCTTTCCTCATCTTGTATCCCACTTTTGACAGTATAGCTATGTGTGATTCTTTAATTGTTCGCGGCAAGAAGATCCGATCATGGGTTGAACAGAGAGTGGCCCTTGCTGCGGAAGAACGGATGACGTGCACGGTGCACCGGCCCCGGAACAAAAGCACATGGCCAGATTTCGCTCTCTGAAAAACCCATCACCTGGGTTCAACTCTTGGGTCACTACTTTTCTTCAAGACAGCGTGCGCTAATGCAGGGACGATGCATAATATAGGACAGTGTGCTAAAGATGTCTTTCCTCTCACCGCTCTGCTTTCTTCCCATCCGCGACGTTGGTGGGAGCTACAACTTGGTTTAGTGCGTGATGGTGCTTATCAGTCCAATAAAGCGTCATTATTATATATATACATATATGTGTAGTACATGCGCCCGCACTCGAGGAACGAAAGTAGGAAGTTTGAGATATGAAAGAGATGTGAGTGAAAGTGTAGACTATCGACAACCAATGCACGCACATATTTGCATTAGTTGTTCGTTTAAAAGCCGTAACTCCATCGGCACTGATTCGTTGTTTGATGTTAGGAATGTGAATTCCTCCTCTTCTTTTTGGTTCGGGCCAGGCCAACCTTTCCATTGAAGAAGGATATGGTGGTGCTCAACTGCCCCATTTGCAGTTAGGCGCCGCTAGAGAGTACAGTGGTCGTAGAGCAGCACGGTCCACACCAGGGTGGTGTTGCTGTTGGGTACCAGATAGTACCAATGATTTGCTGCTGCTTCTGCTGTCTCCCTGCCCAGCCTTTGATGGATCCCCCACAGGAAGCGAGTGAATCGGCACAGTTGCAGCTTTGTATACATGTTCTGAGATGGCCAGATAAACTACCCTAGGCACTCGTGGTAATCACAACGGTGACATCACCGACACGGCAAAGCAGGCTTGACGATGGTGCTTCCGGTGGAAAGGGAGCGGGTGGGCCCACGTGGCAGCCAGAGCTTGGGTGTTAGTACAGGGTAGAGCACTCGAGAGCGGCACGGTGCCAGTAGGTTCATCCCATTCCCATCCCAACAAAAGGCGGGGGCGGTTGCACACCCTGTCCCTCGTCTCCTTTCCTCCCTTCTTATCTCTTCCTCTGCTCTCTCTCTCTCGCAAACTGCCTCAACCTCTGCTCGCAGCAACTGCAGCCGGCAGGCCTTGAGCCATCCACAGCAGCTGCTCACAAGGTACCAAGTTTCTCCTCTTTTCCTGGTTTGCAAACTGCAAAGGTGTTCATGAGCTACCTGTAAAACTCTGCTCCTCTCCCGCTACTTTCATCTCTGGTCTCTTTGCAAATACTACTAAGTAGATGATTACTTACATTCCATCAGCACAAGGAGTTAGTGACAATCTCTTGCAGAATCGTAGTAGCTGTACTCTTTCGTGTCTTCTCCATGTTTGGGAAAGAGATACTAGTAAACAAGATGCATTCGTCATCTCAACCTCTGCTGGCTCTGCTTTTAGCATACAGATCAGTTGATGTGCTGCTACATCTGTTTGAAAGGCCCTGTGCTGCCTCCACTCAACTAGTAGTTGGTTGGCGTGAAGTAGACAACAAGCAACGTGCAATTCCCTTTTTTCTCTTTTGAAACTTGACCAAGTACCTTACTCCAGCTAGATCCACCCAGGGGTATTTCGGGAAATGGATAGGGACTAATTACTCTGCATTTTTTCTCTGCGAAAATATCATCTCCCGCGAGATTTTTCAAGAGCTTTTTCATTCCACTGCATGACATTGATAAAGTCGAACAGAAAAATTTGAATCAAGTATATGGTAATAATGTCTGTCACCTCTCAGATGTCCACGATTGTGATGAGAGTCGATCTCGACTGCGAGAAATGCTACAAGAAGATCAGGAAGGTCCTCTGCAAGATCCAAGGTCTGCTTTTCCTCTCTTGTTTCTCTTGTCTGTCCAAACAACGACTGAACTAATAATCCTGCTGCTGCATCGCCAGACAAAGTGAGCATCAGGACCATCTCCTACGACGAGAAGAGCAAGACGGTGGCCATCTCCGGGCCCTTCGACGCCGACGAGGTCGCCGACAGGCTCACCTCCAACGCCGGCAAGGTCATCACCGACATGCACGTCGTCGGCCTCGGAGGCAACCAGAAGCAAGTCTTCAACGCGCCCACCAAGCCCGGGAAGGGCGACGGCCACGGCCACGGCGGCAAGCCGGAGAAGGGGCACGGCGGATTCGGCGGCGGCGGCGGCGACGATAAGCAGGAGAAGGGGCTCTTTGGGTTCGGCGGTGGTAAGCAGGAAAAGGGGCACACCCATGGCGGACACGGCGGCGGCGGCGGCGGTAAGCAGGAGAAGGGACACGGCCACGGCGGACACGGCGGCCACGGCCACGGCGGAGGCGGACACGGCGGCGGCAAGCAGGAGATCAAGGGGCATGGCGGCAAGCCGGAGAAGAAGCAGGTCAAGTTCGACTTCGACGACATGTCTGACGACGACGACGATTTCGACGACGAGCCGGCCCACGCGCACCACCACGGCGGCCACGGCGGAAATGGCGGAAAGCCCATCATCACCAGGACCACCCCCGTGGCGGCCCGCCTCGAAGCCCCCGCACCGGCCCGTCCATGTCAATGGCGGCGGCGGCGCCCATGCGGATGCCGCCGCCGGGGATGATGGCGCCGCCGCAGCAGCAGCAGCCGCAGGCCATGGCCGTGCCGTCCATCTGGCCGGCCCCGGCGGCGGCGCCCGAGTGGGGATACAGCGCGCCGCAGCAGTACGGCGGAGGGTATCCCGCCGCCGGAGGGTACTACGGCGCCGTGCCTTCCGCGGCGTACGGTTACGGCGGGTACGGCGCGCCGGCGGCGTATGGGTACGGCAGGCCCCCGTACGGAGCGGCGCCGCAGTACTACGAGGAAGAGCCCAGCGCCGGGTGCAGCATCATGTGATTAGTGCGATCAACTCATATGATCGCCCATGGCTAGGTAATTAAGCACCGGTATATGTTTCGTTTCATCAGCGCACGTACGAGAGTTCAGAAGAAGATTTTGCAAAGTATGAATATCTACAACGAATGCTCGGGTTTTCGTGATGCTTACCGTGTTGTAAAGTTGTGTGGAAACTTCTCTCCGTTACCCATTAGGTCGTATGCTGCGATCCCTTTTTTTCCTTTTACTTTTGTAAAGTTTGTGTGAATACAAGTAGTTTGTAGTATCTTGTTTGTTTACTGTGCTGTGGACAGGCTGCAGTTGTATGGCAGCAGAGTGTGTAGGTTGTAAGTAAAGTTACATAATCATATGCTACTTTTCGTTCTGTGTTTTGCATATTTTATTTATGAATGTGTGTGTGTAAAATTTAGCAATGTTTGTTGGCTCTCGAGGATCCATGCTTTGAGACTATCAATAGTAACTCCAAATTTAGTTTTAAATTGAGGGTGTGTTGGTTTCCTAGGGTCTAAACTTTATAGCTGTCACATCAAAAAGAATTTTAATATTTATGAGTACTAAATAAAGTTTAATTACAAAATAAATTACAGACCCTTAGACTAATTCACGAGACGAATCTAATGAGGTTAATTAAGTCGTGATTAGAAGATGGTTACTGTAGCAACACTTTAGCAAAACATAAATTAATTAAGCTCATTAGATTTATCTCGAAAATTAGCATCAATCTCTAAAAGGGTTTTGACATTAAATTGATCGAAATATTCATAAATAGTAAGATTCTCTTTGATGTGACAGATCTTAAATTTTAGAGGGAGGAAACGAACAGGCCCTGAATGGCACTAGAATCTTGATGTATTTTGAAACATATTGGTCAACAAATACTTGCAGCAAGATAAGCATAAATCATGGGTCAATCGATGGAAGAAGTCTAATTTACTACCTCCAACAATTCACTTTGTTTATTTTGCATTCTAAACAAAATTATAGTTCAATTTACTACCCAAACAATTTAAGTTAGAGCAACATACCCTTGGCGATGTCTTTTTTTTATTATTGTTTCTTGGCATGCCAGCTTAACATTCTGTCATAATAGGTGAGACAACAACCTATATTTTGGAACATTGATTGTTATGTCAATTATCATCATGTAAAATTTCAGCCTCAAATTCAACTTGTATGTCGAGAAATGAAAACAAACATTGTTATAAGGGTAAATTTTTATGAATTGTTTGGGGTAGTAAAAATTGAGTTAAGATTTTGGTTAGGGTATAAAATAGATAAACTGAATTGTTTGAGGAGTAAAATAGACCTTTTTCCCATCACAAATTGAGCATGAAAAAAGCTTACTCCGAAATTACTATTCTCTCTATCCAAAATTGAGTTGAGTCAGTATCTATCACGATCTTATACCTCGTAGATAACATGCACAAGGATAGTACAAAAAATGTAGTATACAATATTCTATAATGGTTCAGTTGCTTAGAGTACTAAGCATATGATACTTCACAAGTCGGAGCAGATAATCCGAGTTACATTTATGAAAAGTTAAATTGCCAATAATAATAATAATAATAATGCACTATAGATAAATAAGACGGAGAGCTGCCTGACCACGACAACAAAATATGAACCACCTGATTAGTACTGATGACTCCACCTATGTGATGCCTAGCTTTCACATCTTTCCTGTCGACAGCAGGATCAGGCAGGTCACAGATGGATGGTATACTCAAAACTGTGTGCATCCTTTTTATTATAGCTTTGTTGTTTGTTTTATTACGCTTTACATACATTAAGGGATCGAAACAAGGAAATAGGGAGCTAAAGTACCTTTTTAACGTTTGCTGATCACCATCATTATAGAAATGTTCGCCGTGTGGTCCATGTGGAAGGGAGAGCTGCTTTGGTCTGGAAGATAAGAGATGAAGGCCATTGTTGGGTGCTAGTTGGAATGGGAGGCATTTGTTAGTACTCATTCTGTCCCATTGAAAGTATCGTTTTGACTTTTCAGACTTCACGTTTGACCACTTGTGTTATTCAAAAAGTTATAAAAATACTAAAATAAATACATTATTATCAAAGTATTATTAATGATAAATTAAGTTAGAAAAAATAAATATTATTTACATAAAATTTGTGAATAAGACTGAACAATCAAAGGATGATGTCTAAAAGTCTAAAAGGACACTTTCAATGGGACGGAGGGAGTAGTTATTGTTGTGCTGTGGACTATGTATAGTTCTGTCAACCGCTTGGACTAGTTCGAGGAGTGGTGCTGTAGTTGTAACTTTCTCCTCCTCTTAATGAAATACATGGTACAATATAGTCTCAACAAAAAATGGTGCAGGGACTGTTCCATCATTTGCAAAGGAACAAAGATAACAGACAATTCCAAACAGAGATGTCACAAGCTCTTTAATTGAAGAGAATTGCTGTTGTTCTTTATCTGTTTTGCATTTTTTTTGAACTTACGATGAAAGAATTATAAATTTAAGATTTAGCTTGTGTGGGTGTGGTTTGCGACCGTTGTAATGTTTGTTGGTTCATATTTTAACTAAATAGGGCGCTGGAATCCTGGTTTAATTGTAAACTATAAAGTTCAGCAAAGGCATGGTGAAAAACAAGCTTGAAATATGGGTTATGGCAGAAAGTCTCACAAAATGAGCCTGAGAAAAGCTTACCCTTAGCTTATATAAATCACAATATACATTAGTTCAAATAAAATTTAAAGCTTCATTGTGTTCTCAAAATTTAGATATAAAAAAGTTATTCCTTAGTGTTACTTTGACATACGAAACTTGTATGAAATTTTTGGAGCAGAAACTAGTTTATTTGAGGCAGGGAAAAGAGGGAGAAGTTAAAGAGCTGGAAAATGAATATTTGGTTGGGCCCACATGTCGTAATCTCTTACTCACCGTTCCCTCTCTGCAGGCGTCGTCTATATTATGAAATGCTGCAGCGAAACTATTTTATTTTCTCGTGAAAGTCTTTTCCCAAATCATATTGCACTGGTGTTCGATAAAGCATATGCATTGATCTCATGACGGTGAACCTCGGAAATGCATCAGAAAGATACAGGAGCTTTCCTGATGACCAGCAACGAGACGGAGCAGAGGAAAAAGGCTAGGTCGAGATAGACAAGCTAGTTACAAGTTACTATAGTACATTGATCCATCGTGCAAGTGCTCTGTTTTCTGCTGATGAGACGTGCCACCGAACTCACTCTTTCTCGGAGCTGTTACAGCCTGCTTCCTGGCGGGAGCAGAGCAAAGCGTATTAAAGACTCGTGTATTCTGTTTGCATTTTGATGAGAAGAAAAAACAAGGCTCGCTCCGGCAAGCGGCGGACGGAAACGGACGGCAGCTTGTGGGCTGTCATATCGGTGATTCTACGGCCACGGCAAGCAATGGTGACCTGCTGGCCTTCCTGCTGGCATACGTCAAGGTCAAGTAACACACCAGGTTCTCCAATGCCGATACCTCACTTTTCACAGTTAAACCAACGTGAGTACTATTAGTGCTCGACAAGTTGCGTACATAAACACGAAGTCAGCATGATTAAGATTGTTGTTATCAGTGTTGATTGTGCATCTGCTTAAACAAATTCATTGCGAAAAGAAAAATAAATCCACAAACAATGACGCCAAAGTGTCTTTAATGACAACTGATTTGCGTCAGGGCCGATTCAATTTTCATGGCATCATCAGGTTCAGTCATCTTCAGTCCAGATTATCAGAAAGAATAAGCAACTACTCTGGTGTTGAGTTCTTGTACCTCGTCAGGGACAGACTTACACAAGCTTTTCCATTCATCTTTTGTCTCTCCGTCTTTTTTTCTTTGACCTTGAGGTGCTCTCTTCACCCGGCCTGCAGAGTCGTATTATTATTATAGTTACAAGCCA
The DNA here is from genome assembly GCA_031894775.1 of Chloris gayana. Taxonomy (NCBI): domain Eukaryota; kingdom Viridiplantae; phylum Streptophyta; class Magnoliopsida; order Poales; family Poaceae; genus Chloris; species Chloris gayana. Next base: position 70,790 of record JAUNZO010000624.1, read on the forward strand.
ACATTTTGCATCATCAGCATTTGCACATGAATGAGATTAAAGCAGGCCACTTACCCATCTTGCAGCTGCTTTCGTTTCTTGCCAACACCATTTGACATTGACTGGACCTGGTTGGACTCGGGCACCTCAGGCCGATGGGAAGGGGCATGCTCGTCAGGATCCCTGAGTAGCGCAAGTCTGTCGATCCCACCCGAGTTTTGATTCTGTTGGTCTTTGAAGTGTTCCAGCAAAACGGAACCTGGAAATTTAAGCAGGCAGGAAGTGAAGGAAGGTTTCAGTTTAACTCACGGTAGTGGCTTAACAATAGATAGATATCATCAATACTGAAAGTGTAGGTTAAATTGTTCAGTGGATGGTACCAATGGTTACTGCTACGGCTGTCCAGCCACTAACCCCAAGATTACAAGAATGAGGAATAGTACTGGAAGTGTAGGCATACCGAGAGCACGCAGGGTGCGGAGATGGAATCTTTGGGAGAGGTCAAACTGTGCGGCCTGTGTGACGGCGAGCTCCTTGAGGCTGATCAAGAAATCCTGCACACTGAGTTAGGTATTGAAAACTCTCTTTCTATCCGAATCAACGAGGGAAGGGAGAGGCCTTACGAGCTCGGGCTCAGAGAGAGTTTTAAGCCACTGCACATCTGCATCTTGGCTCTCGGGTTCCGATGGGCTTTTGTCCGAGGTGCTCGGTGGCATGATTTGCTATTCACTCTATCGAATTCCTCCAAGATAACGTCCTTCGTGTTCCAACCAGTGCTCACCTTCTTTACAAATAGAGAATGCTGTCACAACATTTATAAACATGAAATAAAATATATAATCCAATCAAATCAACATGAAGAACTTAAATATCATCCAATTCAACTTGCACAAAATGCATTCTTAAACTACAGATAGCATCAAATCAAATCATCCAACATGTCATTTTTACTTAACAACTCAAGCTGTTGGTTTAACTGTCATGGTAAAGTATTATAGTCCATGCCATTTCTGCAACCAGAGATGCTACTTGTTCAAATGAGACGAGTAAAAGGAGCTTTGAAAAAGCCTACAAGTAGTGCATAAAATTTATCCTGAACATTGTAATATTGTGATTAAGAATTGGATTCTGAATTTCTGTTACTAATAACCTAGTGTATCATGTTCTAGCATCAAAGGCATATCTATATCTATCTATCTATCTATAATCTAATAATAAGCTGAAGCCGGAAGGAATTGCTGCCCTTACAGCATTCTGGCCGACGTGGCCGGCCTCCGCGCGCGCCACGCCGTTTCTGGCAAGCGTGGCAGCCGGCCGTGGGCCGCCTGGGCCGGGGAATAAGAGGGAGGGGGCGACGCCGCCGCGCGCGCGGAGGTGAGGTGGCGGTGCCGTCGCCGCGCGCCGAGGAGAGGGGGCGGCCCGACGTGGGGCGTCGATTCGCGGAGGCCTCCTTCGTTCTCGCCGAATCGGAGGCCACAGCGGCGACGCGCAGACGGTGGATAAGAGGGAGTGGGCAGCGCTGGGGAGAGAGGGAGGGCGACGCCGCGCGCCGAGAGAGGAGGGTGGCGCCGTCGCGCGCGGGAGAGGAGGGTTGCGCCGGTGGGGACCTACCTGCCGGGGAAGGACGGATGGCGCGGGCGGCGGGCTGTGGTTGTGGCGGCAGCGCCTGGGTGACGGCCGGGTTGGCGGCTCCGAGAACCCGCGCAGGCCGGGATTCACTGGATTGAGGACGGCCAGCTGGGCTGGCGGCTCGAACTAGGGGACGCCGGCAAAAGCGGATAACGTAAAACCGTGTTTACGTCTTTTAATGAATTGAAATGATATTTAATAAATATTATTTATTTAGTACATAAATTTCGTGGACCAATCATTTCATGGCTTCTCATCTCCTCGCGACGAACTCGTTTCATCAAACATCCTAGGTGCAATCCTATGTGTTCCAAATAGGTAGACCAAATAATCACAAATTAAAGATGTTGCGTATCACCTTGCAATGTCAGAGCTGGAGTTGAACGACGTTACGAGATGGCAGGTCGTAGTCCAAGGAGTGCATGGTCTGAGGTGGGAATCGACGAGCGATTGTGAGAGACGGATGAATCCTGTTTGGACCATCTTCGACCCGGGAGGTCATGAATTCATGGTTTGGCCATGAGCCATTGCGGTGGTCTAGGCGAGGCGATTCCGATGGCTACGGCGACCCGATTCGGGAGGAGTCCGGCGGGATGGGTGTATGAAAAGGTGGCGGCGCGATGCGGGCGCTAGGTAGGTTTTGATTTCTTTTTCCCTTTTTGAGACCCATTACAAAAAGTGTTAAACTTAGTTAACTTATATATTTATTTTAAAAAAATTATATCAGTCAAAACACATGAAATTGATTAAGCATGTGAATATTCGGGTGGCTTTTACAACAAAATCTAGTAGGTGGGTGTGTATTTGCAACAAAATAACTTATGTGTGGGAATCTCAAACTCAAGATAAGATATGGGATGGTTTTTGTAATTAACCTTTTTTTTTTCCTTTGGAGGTGTGGCCAGGTTGATATCAATCAAGTCCAAATAGATTAGGCCGCCGCGTATTACCACTGTCGCGTCGTGTTTTAGTTTGTTTGGTGGCAGTTTGAAGACGGACGATCTTGACTCGGGAGTCAAGAGCGATGGTGACATTAAACTCGCTACTAGTTTCTGGTAGGTGTTGCACTCTGCTTCCTGGCGCGAGCAGAGCAGAGCAAAGCGGATCAAAGACTAGTCGAGTCTGTGTTGCAATCTGTCCGATGAAAAGAAAAAGTAGAGTGTTCTGCGAAGTAAATTGGAGGGGTTCTATACATTGATGTGATGACGATGAAGGTCGAAAAAGCTAGCGTGTAGCGTTAGAAGAAAAGAAAAAGGCTTTCCGGATCAGTATTCAGTAGTAGGGCGTTCCTGATGAGCAGCGACGAGAGGAAACAGAGGAAGCAGAAAAAAAAGATCTCTAGCTAATTGGTTTGGTTACTACATGGATTCATCGCGCAAGCAGCGCTGTGTTGTGTGGAAGTGATGGCGCCGGGTGGGGGTAGGGGTGGAGGGCCTCGAGGCGCATCTTCTCCTTGGTGGCGGCGATGAACGCCTCGAACCGCCGGTTCATCTCCTCCATGTCCTCTTCTTCCTCCTCTTCCTCTTCTTGTGCGAATTGCTCTGCAGCTGCTTCGCCTTGCGCCGCGCCGTCGTGGTTCTGTTGGGGATCGGCGAGAACGAGAGCACGGCCCAAGTCCATGGCAGCAGCAGCAGCAGGATGATCGGGTTCAGCTGCTGCTGCGGCCTGGAGGTGGAGACAAGACGAATGGGTCTGCTCCTGCTGCTGCTGCTTCTCCTTCTCCACGAGGACGATCTCCTTGCGTGGCCACCAGGCTCACCACAATATGCTCGCCGTGTTCTGGTTCGGCGAGACTCGTGCTGCCTGGGCGTTGACGCTGGGGACGGTCGACGCCATCACCCACCGGCGGCACGATCATCATCGGCCCGGCGGCGGTGACCACGCGCGGCGCAGCAGAGTAGTAGTAGCAGGCGGCGGTGGTGGTGGCTTCTTCCGCGGCGCTCTGGCTCTGGCGGTGGCGTCGCCGGCGCCGAGCGGCCGGGACGCCGAGGATGCCGGCGTCGCCGAGGAGGACGAGGAGGATGGCGTGGCAGAGCAGGACCATGTTCCGCCGCGTGGCGAGGTCCAGGAGGCGCGCGCCGTCGAGGCGGTCGAGCGCGTCCACGAGGAGGTCGGCCAGGGCGGCGCCGGGGCCGCGGAGCCGTGACGAGCCGTGCCAGAAAGGCAGCGCGTTGGACAGCAAGAGCAGGGCGCCCACCAGCGACAGCACGCCCAGGATCCTGCTCACCGCCATGTGGATTGGATCGGTCTTCTTCAGCTTCAAGGAACAAGGAACGGCTCTTGATCGCGGTCGCGGCGAGTGTGTGTGGAGGGAGGAATTGCTCGGCGTTTGGCAATGGCAAGCAAGCGCGCCCCATTATATACTACTCGCCCGAGCCCGAGTAAACGAGCCGTGGGCCCACCCACCTGCTACAACGATGAGAAGGAAGACTGACCGCGACTTTGACGCGCACTGCTGCAAGCAAAAGCTTTCCTCGGCGGAAAGGCGTGATCACGATCGGCGGCCCCACCGGTCAGCGACAGGTGCGACCGGGTCCGCATCAAGCTTCCCGTTCCGGATCCGGCGTGGGGACCTCGTACAGAATCTGGAAGGGCAAGATTGACGGGCTCCTCAAGTCCACGCCCCGACCCGACACATGGGGGCTCTCTCGCTCTCTCCTCCTCGTAAGAGGAAATTCCTTCTGAGCCACTATAAAAAGTTCCGATCCCTTACAGTTTCCCTCTGTGCCACTAATTGAATTTTCTCTACCTTTAAGTGACACTACTGTGAAAACAAGGCCAAACGTCTGTTACAGTTAGTATGAAGTGACTCATTTACCCTTCAATGTTAAGATTCACTTTGGTAGTATGAAATGGTTTTAGCAATAAGAAATAGCGTGATAAGTTTAATAGACTGGTTCATGACACGAAAAATAATAATAAACTGACCATAGTTGACTAATTCATCAACTCAATTGTTGATTGACCATAGTTCAACAAAACGACACCATATGACCCATAAAAACTAACTTGGTTGGTTTGTTTGTTCCAAGTCACAACATACAACCCATTAACAGTGCGCACAAATTCCATCAGTTCAAAAGACAAGTCCAAAAGATCATACGACATCAAAAACTAATATCACACATTGAGATTTAGTTTGCTTCTTGTGTGCATTGCTTGGGCTATCGGGAGGGACTTGAGCGAGTATCATTGCGTTTTTTGCTTGGTGTCCCCTTGTTTACAATTTTTTTCTTGCTCTTCTTCACTTTCCTCTCGGTGTCCTTGCTTATTGCTTTCTTCCTTTTCTTCTTTGGAGACGATGCAGCCTGCTGACTCGGAGGGAACATAATGGAGAGTGGCTCCAGCTGTTTGGAGCCTTGGTCCGACTTGGTCCTGCATTTTACATAGTGTAAGTTCAAGTGAATACTTGAAAGTGTTCAAAATATGGTACCGATAAGGCAATTAACCCGACCAACCTCCCGGTTTGTAAAGCTTCTTCAACTCCTCTTCTCTTGCCCTTAGGAGTTATAGGGATACTTGTTTCATGTTAACATATAGCCATTAGTTAAAAAAAAAACAGACGGACAATAACTGAACCTTATGCGATTACCTTGGTGGGAAAATCATGGTTGAACTAGTATTCGATGCAACCACAATGCTAAGCTCGGATGGGGTTTCTACTGATTTCTTCCTTCTCTTTGGTGGACCCCTTTCAGCAAGCATTGCAACTATATCTGCTGGATCTCCATCCTTGCGGTTATGCCAATGGTGACCATATCCCGTGCAAATCGGGCATTTGTGTCGTCCCTTGTTGCCCGTTCTTCCCTCATTGCAGCCCTTGTACCTATGTTGCTTGTGCCTCCTGGCTGTGGATCTCAAAAGTGGCGGATGCATAAAGAATCCATGCTCGGATTTGGGCCACAATGACTTGTCGGGTATAGCGAGGATTATATTCTCATAGGCAGCTCGAATTTCTCAACGGAGAAGTACATGTCCACATGATCTTCTACCTTAGCATTTCTAATTGATGTGATAAAAGCAATAGCATGTGTGCAAGGTTTGCACGATACCGCCATTCTCTGCATGTACAAGTTCTTTGGTCCAAGTTGACAACATACCCGAATCCAGGTACCACCCTTTGCAACCACTTCGCTATGCCATCACAAGTGTCCTCAACATCCATATCCAGATTCCTTGTTTGTTCTACCATCTTCTTAGCAATGCGAGGCAAGATTTGCCCTTCTAACTTATATGCAATCTTTCTTCTTGTTTTCCACTTGACCATCAATTTGTGCCTGATTATATCCATGAAATCATCTACATTCAGTCCTTTGTGAGCCCCGATCCAATTATTGAAGCTTTCTGCCACATTATTTGTCACATAGTCAACCTTTGATAATGTTGAGAATTGACTTCATGACCATAATTTCTTGTGATTCAGCCTTAGGTATTGCATTGCTTCGGTTTTGCTGACTCCATGGCTTGCCAATGCTTCTCAAACATGTATGGATGCCAGGAATATGCAGCTGACCACGAGATGGTCATCAAATACCTTCCCACGGAATCTTTTCTTGAAGTTGTTCACCAAATGGAACATGCATTCCCTATGCTCGGCACTAGGGAAAACTTCTTCAACACTAGCCTTAATTGATTGTCCTGCATCTGTGCAAAATGTCGACCCCTCAAAATTTCCAATGACATCTCTCAACCTTTCCATAAACCAAATCCAGTTTTCTTTAGTTTCGAATCCATAATACCAAAAGCAACCGGATAAATCCAGTTATGCCCATCTACTGCACAAGTCGTGGCTAGCTGACCCCGAACTTCCGGTAAGAAAAGTACTATCCACAGACAAGATACGGCCTGCATCCTGTTTTGAATCCATCTATACAAGGTTTAAGTGCACAAAAGAATCTTCTAAACCTGATCTTCTCTTGTATTGTATGGTGATCGATGACCACAACACTACCAGGGGAGGACCTATCAATTTCTGCTTTAAACCTATAGAGGTTATCAAAGCTATGGCTCCACTCACCATATAATTCCTTCAGAGCTAGCTCCTTACCAAGCATACACCCTTTTATAGTTGACGGTGACCTTATGCTTGTCCTTTATCCTCCTCTCGTAGTTCCTTTGCTCCTAGAGTAGCATCCTCTACTAGCCAATCTTTCACCTTCTCACAAATCCGAACTTGGTTGCAACCTTTGCCTTACCACTTCTTCTAGTACTATGACAATTATGACCACAAGGATTCCTCTTTACCTGCAAAAGACAACAGAGTTAACACAAACAATCCACAAATATATAACAAAATTTAACCAAACAAGACATAACATGACATATCACCTTTATTGTCACTCCATCCCCCATTTTTGAAGCATGAATCCTCCAGCTTACACCCATCTCGTCTCGCAGAACAATAGGCTCGGAACCTCCCTGGATCACTTTTCTTTATGTCATATTCAAATTCATTTGTTATAGCATGTGATGCAATAGCCATCCTAAATTCATCCATGTTTTCATAAATAGCTCCAACATGCATTGGTGGATCATTTTTGTCATAGTTAACTGTAGGGATATGTGGTGGAACATGCTCCTTCATCGCCAAATCCTCTTCTTCCTCCTCGGATGAAGAATCCTCGTAGTCAGAATCAGATTCGTTTGCAGACCCAGGAACATACTCCTTATCATTCTCGGGAGCAATTGGTTCATTTTCAAGATCAATGTACATTCATTCCTCATCAACACCGACATGCTCATTTTCTGGTTCCGGATTCGGAAGATAAGTGTCTTCGAGCTCGATTGCTTGTGTGGACTCACTCACTTTTTGATCACTCGGATTTGTTGGGTCAGTAACATTTGTTGGGTCACTCACATTTGTTTGTGTTTCCTCACTTTGGATTGCATGAGATGGGCCTGGTAGGGATGGGGTACAAGGTACTGCAACTAAAGCACACTCATTTGTATGTTCGATTTCTACTTCCCTCCTCTGCCCACTCTTTTTCTTTGGAGAATTCCACTCAGGTATAGGCAATTGAGCACATGTGGGTGGTCGATAAGTTAGAGAAATACGAATGACCTTGGATTCAGCATGTTTTGAGAACATCTCAACAAGATCTTGATCACATGTAACTGTGAGATGGGATTAGCTCCCTACCACTTCTCTTGCTCAGATTTGGTGGAGGAATCGAATTAAAGGACGCGTGGCTGGATGACGGATTTGAGGGCGACGTCACCCGCTCTTCCTCTTCTTCCTGTCTGATGCACGGTTCGCCGGTGAGCCCCAAACAGGCGGCGCTCAAGCTGTAGACGGCGGACAAGAACTTCTGCAGGCGCTTCTATCTCACTGACTGCATCGTTCCTCATCGATTATAGATGGCGGGCTGTGATTGTTTTTAGGATGATTTGATTTCGCAGGGAAGCATCATTCCTGGTCAGATTTTTGAGGCATCGCGATGTTCTTTGCGCCATGGGCACCACGGAATAATATTTTAACAAATGAGCATCGGAACGAGCAGTTGCTCCGCTGCGGAATTTTGAGCATGGAGGACAAACCAATGATGATATCCTGGTGCATTTTACGACAAATAATCGTAGATTGCTCTTTGTTACTCAAAATATATGTCATTTTAGGAATCCAATTGCAACCTTGTTAACTTTAACCCTCGATATAAGTACACATAACTATATGTGCATTGACAGTAAAAATGCTATGCTTTTCCGTTATGGATTCCTTATGTATTACAGAGATTTTTTTAATGTTATAAATTCATGATTTTTTTTATTAAACTGTCATTGTCCCCCTATATATATATATAGATCACTGTCATAAGCAGGTCGTTATAGTTTGCATCATCCGATGAGGGAGCATTACATCATTATATTATTGCTCCAATAAAACTCAGGTCAAGTTCAAATATTCTGTTCATTTCTTCCTAGGTTTTGTGTGTCCCCATTAGCCAATTCCTCAAGTCTTTTCAAATTTCGTCCCCAAAAAACATGTTCGTGGTACAAATGATGATGAATATGTTCTTCTGCGAATATATTAGCAGACATGAGGTATCAGGTTTATAATAAGTATAATCTCACTCTAAGAAATGACCATATTGAACTGCTAATGCGCCACCGGTCACACAGCAAATCCGAAAAACAAAATAAGAGTCTCGGGGCGCTGATCATGGTGGTGTAGCCAGCGGCATTGCCTTTCATGGTCGTACAAACTGTTTTCTGTTTCGTTAATTTAGCGTAAGCGATTTAGTGAGTGGCATCAGTGGACAGAGGTTCTTCAAGTCCACGGTCACGGTCTGGCACATGCCACCGTATAGTACCTGTTCCGGACGGGCGTGCGCGACGGGTAGAGAGAAGCGAGCAATCAATCAAGGGGCATGTGCGTACTTGTATAGGCCTCATTTTAATTTGGTCGCTAGTGATCGACACGACACGACGGACAGCAGCGTTTAAGTTTCGCGGTAACCTTCGCTATCTCCAAGCCCCCAACCAGGGATTAGGTTATTAGCACGACCTCATCGTCAACAGTCTATAACTATCGCAACGCGTCTTGGGTGTGTGGAACTTTCCGAGCGCGTCCGCGGGGACGATAGTGATACTACCTTGTACGGCACTTTGAAAGTTCGAGAAAAAAGGGTGTAGGAATGCATGCGCCGGGACACTCCTTGTTCGTTCCCTTTTGTTCTTGGACTTGTTCTTGACCGTGCAGCAAATCCGGGCGATCTTTTTCTCGGAGTAGCTCACTCTTGGGCGGAATCTTGAAGCAATTTTTTTTTCCCGTGAGGAGAAAGCGGCTTTGCTAGTGATAGTGGATGACCTATCATACAAACAAAGGTTATGAACAATCAGATATACAATTTAATCTAGTTGACCAGTTGAGTCTATAGTGGATGACCTGGAGATGTTAGAGAGTCTTTCTTTTTGAGAAAAGAGAGAGACCAAATAATATTAGACCTACCATCCGAAAGGAAACCATGACCTGATGATGGGTTTGACACAAATTTCATGAAAAAAGTGTTGGCTAGTCGTATCCTATGATTTCTATGAACTATGCCAGAGACATTCTTCGGTAAAAATCATCTTTATTAGAGCATTCTCAATTGCAGAGTTAGTTTAGAGTCATTTCCTAGCTCTCCACCGGGGAATATTGTGGGTGGGAACCGCGTGATGTCACTGTCATATTCTTGATAACATACTCTTGAAGACGAGCTAGCTAGTGTCCCTCTGTCTCTTTTTTGTCTTGAAATACAAATTTTCTTGACGATCTTAGAATAGTTGCCTTGCCACGAGAGCACCCTCCAGCCATTTCAGCCTCACTTGCACATTTACTTGTGACAACTGAAGGAGTTGCTATCAGATCTCGCATATCTCACTGCCATGGCCTATCGCCCTTACGGTGTTTTGTTAGTGTTACTCCCTCCGTCTAGAAATACCAGCATTCGTTGACTTTTAGACATTTTATTTGACTACTCGTCTTATTCAAAAAATATATAAAATATTTATTTATTTATGATAATTTAATTTATTTATAGATATATTTTAAGTATGAATTCTTTATTTTTTGTATTTGTATAAATTTTTTAAATAAGATGATTGGTCAAACGTAATCTCTGAAAATCAACGAATGCTTATATTTCCGGACGGAGGTAGTATTTAATGATATATTAACATTTATGGTGATAACAAATACGAGTTACTAAATGAATTGGTACCAACATGAAAATATCCTAAAAAGTTGTTTCTGGACTAAATAACATATGACGAAAAGAAAACATGGGCCACAAATGGGTTTGATGTAAAAAATTTGGGCCTATGAATGGACCATTTTCATACTGAATTATGATTTAGGGAAGAAGCCAAAATTCTTCCTCTTCGCTTTTCCTCCCTAAATTACAAAAGTAGGCAAGTCTAGTCCTTAAACTTGTCATAGTGACCGTATTACCTCGTGGCGATGGTTGAAGGAGAAAAATCTGGACTTCTTTATGTGATTTATGATGGAGAGACAAACAGACCTGGCCTGGAAAAGAAAAAGTTGTTTAACCCATACAAAATCAACATAGGACAAACAATCTTCGGCCCAACAAGAATAAGGTTCGCTCGGCCTCCAAATTTGTGATCTTCTTTGGATTTCATTCTTACAAAGGTGATCTTCCGCTGCATGTCAACTCCCATTGGAGTATCTCGAAGATGATATTCAACACATGGGCAACTCATATATAGATTATTATTATCCAAATGAAGCAGAGGTAAAACTAATCATGTTTCATGTACACAAGCCATATTAGATGGGGGACTTACGGAAGGATAATTAGCATAGAAAGTTACAAAAGCAGCAATGTCTTACACTGAATAGTTGGGTGGATTGTGACAAGGATATGTAGTCTAGTAGTTACAAGAGCCTTAGTAACACCTCTGATCCTAGGTTCAAATCTTTATGGGACTGAATTTTCTAGGATTTCATGGTATTATGCTTTCAGTGATAGGCGATGCTTCTGTCGACATCAAGTGTCAATGGTGTCGTCAATTCTGAAGATTTGTCAGCTCAGTCTATGAATATGCTCATATGGGTATGGTTTGCGTAGGTATGGTTATAGGGGTAAGTGCGTGCGTTGTGAGTGTCTAAGTTATATTGTGTAATCGATAAAAGAAAGAAATAATTGGGTGGATTATCACTGGGATATAATTTCATCAAATTCCACCTTTTCAATTTAGTTTTGTGTCATTTATTTTCCTTTTGTGATTAGCTATTTACGGTACCTTACAAATAAATCTGCACCCAAGATTTTCCTTTTCATATCTAGAGCCTTATATTATTATGGGCTAGATGATGGCCCCTCCTGTTTCATATCTTTTTTGGGTGATTTCACCAAAGCCTCTGATTCTTAAGATTTTCTGTTATTGAAGTATGTAAAGTTTTATACAAGTTTAAGATGCCCTCTTTTGTTGGCGCGCAAAAATGGACTTTAAAATACATATTCTTAAACCAAGGAGGAAGCAAAGCAAGGGGGAAAATAAAATATCTCGATAGCTTCTCTTATCCGTGACCACTTATCGCTGGACCACGGTCTCCGACCTCCCTCCCTACCAACTGCCAAGATTTATAGGAAGCCATCATCAAGAACCAGTATCCAAATCTACGCTCCTAAAACTGATCCAACTGGATTAGCATTTTGGCAGCCAATCTTGTTCCCTTCCTGCTCCATTGATCCCATGGCGGCCACCGGCTTACATTTCCAACCGGCGGCCTTCTTCTCAGCTCGTCAACGTGATGCAGGGACCAAACCGTTCCACCATTGCTCGCCTCATAGGATCCTCATCTCAAGAAGAACGTGCCTTTTCAAAACGAAGTCCTCCAATGGCCGCCCGCAGATCAGTGCCTCGTTCAGCAACGGTACGGGCAACTCCAAATTGCACTTGAATTTGAATTTAGCAGACACTTGCGAGACGTGGATGATGAGTATAAATATTGTGAGTTCATTTCTGCAGAGATGCTGATGATGGAAGTTTATCTGGTGAAGGGGCGCCGAAGCAGGGAGGGAGCACCGTCAGCATCACCGTCGTTGGCGCCTCCGGTGACCTGGCCAAGAAGAAGATCTTCCCAGCTCTCTTCGCATTGTTCTACGAGGACTGCCTCCCAGAGGTTCGTGCTCGTGCACCTACTTCTTGCCCTGTTACTGAGGACACGGCTCTGTTCTTCGAGTTTGGGGTTTGCAGTGTGGTAGCTTTTAGCTGCATTACAGTTGAAAATCTGTCATTGCAGCATTTTACAGTGTTCGGTTATGCCCGGAGCAAGATGAGCGATGAAGAGCTCAGGACTATGATTAGCCGGACCCTAACATGCCGAATTGACAAAAGGTATCTTCACATTTTCTGCTTTTAGGCTATTTCTTGTTTTTAGCGAACCAATAAGGCTGTAGCAATTTATTCACACTGACTACTAGTCATCTGATTGGGTTAGCCAAAATGCTATCTTTCCAAAATAGTGACTACCACTACTAGTCATCTGATTGGCTAACCAAAATTGTAGTATAAGATTTGGCACATTTATTCACACTTACTACTGGCTCTGCATGACATTCATTCATTTCTTTTGCATCTTAAGCAATAGCAACTGTAATTGATTCTTAAGAATTCCGAGCCTCCATTTGTATTCTGAATGAAATGCACTTCCTGTTTGGGCAATTAACAGGGAGAACTGTGGTGACAAGATGGAACACTTTCTGCAGAGGTGCTTCTATCAAACTGGGCAGTACAACTCGGAGGAGGGGTTTGCTGAATTAGACAGAAAACTGAAAGAGAAAGAGGTAAATTTAACATCATTAATAATTGAGTTCAAATTTGAAATTACTGTTCCTGTGGGCTTCAAATTATTGAAAAGCTATCCCTGTGCTATCAGGCAGGCAAGGTACCAAACAGGCTCTTTTACCTGTCGATCCCACCAAACATATTTGTGGACGTGGTGAGATCAGCTAGTCGCACAGCATCTTCCTGCCGGCGGGTGGACAAGGTTTATAGTGGAGAAGCCATTCGGCCGCGACTCGGAATCTTCAGGAGAGCTGACTCGATCCTTGAAGAAGTACTTGGCCGAGGAGCAGATATTCAGGTACGCGTAAGAGGGTTGACATGCTCTGTTCGGCGCTGCGGCCATGCAATGAACAATTCCCTCTGTAGGATTGACCATTATTTGGGCAAGGAGCTGGTTGAGAACCTTTCGGTCCTGCGATTCTCCAACCTCGTGTTCGAACCTCTGTGGTCGAGGAACTACATCCGGAACGTGCAGCTCATATTTTCCGAGGATTTCGGCACCGAGGGGCGAGGAGGGTCTGCAGTATATCTTCTTCTTCTTCTGCTTCTTCTTCTGTACAAATACAAGCTAAGGGCGTTCAATGATGAGCCTGCAAATATCGTTGGAATTGGATTGCAGATACTTCGACAACTACGGGATCATCCGGGACATAATGCAGAACCACCTGCTGCAGATCCTGGCCCTGTTCGCCATGGAGACTCCGGTGAGCCTGGACGCGGAGGACATTCGCAACGAGAAGGTCAAAGTGCTGAGATCGATGAGGCGGCTGAAGCTGGAGGACGTGGTGGTGGGGCAGTACAAGGGCCACACCAGGGCCGGGAAGTCGTACCCCGGGTACGCCGACGACCCGACGGTGCCCAAGGCCAGCATCACGCCGACCTTCGCCGCGGCGGCGCTCTTCATCGACAACGCGCGGTGGGACGGCGTGCCGTTCCTCATGAAAGCCGGCAAGGCGTTGCACGACAGACGGTGCGTGCGCGATACTATTATTAACTGTGTCTGTGTCGTTGCCGATGAATATATAGCTGAACAAATGAATATTGGTTGCAGCGCTGAGATCCGGGTGCAGTTCCGGAGCGTGCCGGGCAACCTGTACCGGCGCAACAGCATGGGGACGGAGCAGGCGACGAACGAGCTGGTGCTGCGCGTGCAGCCCGACGAGGCCATCTACCTCAAGATCAACAACAAGGTGCCCGGGCTGGGCATGCGGCTGGACCGGAGCAACCTCAACCTGCTCTACTCGGAGCGGTACCCCCGCGAGATCCCGGACGCCTACGAGCGCCTGCTGCTGGACGCCATCGCGGGCGAGCGCCGCCTCTTCATCCGGAGCGACGAGCTCGACGCTGCCTGGGCCATCTTCACGCCCGTGCTCAGGGAGCTCGAGGACAAGAGGGTGGCGCCCGAGCTCTACCCGTACGGCAGCAGGGGGCCGGTCGGCGCGCACTACCTCGCCGCCAACTACAACGTCAGGTGGGGAGATATCGGCAGCGACGACAGCTAGCTCCTGCTTTTTCACACATCGGTCATGATAAATGTACTAGTATTCGTGTGGGCATTCTTTTGTTCGAGATTGACATTTGACACTTTGCTGCCGTCCATGATTTCCATGTTCTTCAACCCACATGAGGTGGTCAACATGCCTCTTTCTCTCCACTGGAAGGTGACCGGTGGGCAGCGTAGCAGCTCACTGTGTGAGGCTTGGGAAGAACTTTAATGGAAGTAGATTCGGAAGAGTTGAGACTAGAGATTACAAAGTATGTTGTACCCACTTGGCAATATCCTAATGACTTCACAGCCTCTTATTCTTCAAATGTTTTGAGCAGATATGAATGTATAATTTACAAAATTATTCTAAAGCAAGTTATGTGGACATACATCATGGGAAAACTTTCAAGATCATTATATTATATGAAAGAAAATATTTAGATACTAAAAATGTATATTAGGACAAAAGCTAAAATATTTAGATGTGCATGATTAAATGGTAATGTTATTTTACATTAGCTTGTCAATTTTATCAAATCAAGTTTGAGAAAATAAATTTACCAGCATTAATTTATTATAAATTATGATTTTTCAAATAATCAATATAAATATCTAAATGACAGCTAGCTCCTACTTCATGCTACCCAACCGATCAACTACAACGTCGGGATTGTAGCTAGATGGGTTTGGTCGTGCAAAAGGCCGTCGGGTGTGCCGTGTCGGCGGGGGGACCGGGCTCGGAGGCTCTTGGGGTCAAAGAAAAAGGGCCTCTTGTCACCGCTTGTTACGACAAGGACATCGCCGATGGCCTCGGTAGCGCCTAGGAGGCCAAAGTCGGGAACCGGAAGCCCGACGGTGGTAAGTGTCGTCCATTTGATGGCGGGCCCATTAGATGCCACCTCGGTGTCGGAGAAGTGGATGGACCGTGTATGGTACATCACGGCCGTGCATCAAAGGATTCAGCCTCCCGTCGGTAAGAGAAGAGCACCTTTGGGCATCGATGCTCGGGAGCTGTATGAAGGAAAGCTTGGCTCCGTCCCTACTCAAGTGGAACTTGACGACACTTCTCCCGTTTGTTCGGAAGAAGATATTGTCACCGACAACGGTGGCACCCTTCTTCTCGATGGAGGCGTCTGCGAGCGGCTTCTCCACGGATGTCGCCGCGCCCCAAAAGCCCTCGTGTCGGATCAACTACAACGATGCCGGCTACAACTAGAACTTTATCGATGTGCTTGTTAATTCTATTAGATCAACTACAATGTCGGATGGGGCGATAGCTCGTGTGGGTATTCTTTTGGTCGAGATTGACATTTGACAACAAAGTATCCTGCTTTCCAATAGGCCAAAAAACTGATTCATTACCACTGTTTGGTTATACACGGGTTTTATTCGAGTAAAGCTATGTGCATCGCAACAATAGATTAAATTGGTTATCGGGAAACGTCTTTGCTCAACTATGGAGATAGCAAGCACATGTATCACTCGTTTGAGGCCAAAAATCTGATTTATTTGCGGTAGAGAATCTATTATGGAACACCAACCAATGAAATAATTTACACTTTGCTTGGCGTCCATGATTTCCATGTTCTTCACCATGGCTCCAAGGTAATCTTACCATTGAAAAAGCTACGCATGTTGATCTCAAGGTGCAATCGAGCCATGCAAACTCCAAGTGTGATGATCATCATCATCGAGATAAGGTCACTTCGGATGTCATCCAACAATTGAAATAAGTACCCAAATAACATTATCAAAGATAAGCCACCTTGACCATCATTAGTCCAACTGTGATAAAAAAACGTTTCTGCATTTCTCGACCACCGATTTACTAATAATAAATACGTGTATCGAACTCTAATAGTTCATCATAACCACATTTCCTTCTTGCCTCTAGAAGAAAAAAGATCCGGTCCTTAATGCATTGTCCTCTTGGACTCGAGAAACCCCAATCTATAACACACCACCATTGTGTATTGCCATGGGCCATGGACCTTGTTTTACCATCATAACTACACTCCGTGAGCACCGTGCCATGCATGATTTGAACTGATTTTTTTACTTTTTGGTCCTTTTCGAAAACTTTTTTTCACAACTAGATCCCTGGCAATATAATTTCTAAATTTGGACCCAAAGCACGACGTTGTGGGTACACGGGCGACGCTAGACTTTGTGGCGTCGTGCTATGCCACGTCGACAAGGACGTCGGCGCGCGCCGTCCTAGGCTGGATGGCACGGCGCCGGTGCTTTTGGTGCCGTGGTAACTCGAGCACGATGCCGGACCCTTTGGCATCGTGCCTAGGCGACTATAGGCCGCACACGATCGCTCCTTACTTCCTTCTCCCCATTCTTTCCCACGGGCAACCCATCCACCTGCCATGGTTCTCTCTCTAGGCGGCGCTCCTCCTTGTCAAATCCGGTTCCTCTACTAGTTTTCCCCTCAAATCTCCGTGAAATTATTGTTCCCCAAGGTAATCTCCCTCACCTCCCTAGTTTTTGTGATGTTTTAACGTAAGATTTGTACGTATTTAGTGTGGCATGTTAGGGTTGGGGTTGAGGTAGGGTTGGGGTTGATTAGTAGTTATTTTTCTTGTGGGAAGTAGGTTTGATAGGGTAATTTTAAGTGTATTATTGTAGGTGTATGCTAGGGTTAGGGTTAAATGTTTCATTTGAATTTGTTTCATGTTGTATTGCATTGGTAGGCATAGAAATGTTCGGTTTATTATTTAATCGAGTGTGTGGATGTAGATGATGAGATGTATAAGGGTGCATCACGGTGATACTTGTCATGATGGTCGATGATGATAGTGTTGAATTTGTTCACATGGCATCGAAGTATTTTTGTTCGACAAAGCACACCTTCTTTGTGTATATTGGCTTGTCGAGTTCGTGAACGGTTAGGATGGATGGGCAAGGAGATTCAATTGTAATTCTTCTAGTGGGCCTCGTATTAAAATGATGGCACCGAGTTGGTGATGAGGTTGAATGGAAAGCTTATATTGATGTTGTGATGAACTCAAAAGTGTCGACTTTAGATTTGGTAGTGCATAAGATATGGGTAAATCCGACTTTGCAGTTTGGTGATGTTCCAAGAGGTAGTGATGATGAGGAACAAGATGATGTTGCTATTACTAATGCTTCGGAAGATAGTTTTAAAGGAGAGGATAATAATTTTGATGCATCAATTCGAGAGAAGATGGTGAATGATTCATTGCCTCAAGTAGTTCCAGATGGGTGTAATGTGTTTTTGGTGGCATAGGTGAAGGCAATGTCCGTGAACATGCGGTTGCCGCTCATTCGGTTCCATGCATGAATAATTGCGTTGGCACATATTAGTTTGATGTAGATGTTTTTGGTGACAATGACACATACAAAGATGAGAGGGTTGTTGATTCGGATGATGGTCGTTCGGTTCCGGAACCGTGTGCAACAAGGCCACTTGCCCTTTCGACGGACTCAACTTCATTTCTTACTCGTGCCTCCCGACGATGCTTCAATTCTGCCTCAAATTCAACCTCCGATTGCCTACACATATACATTTTTCCTCCCGTTTCATTAAACTCTTCTCTCTCTCAAGATACTCCTTCATCTAGCATCTCCATATCGATCCACTCGTGGAAGTCACAAAGAGGAGGTGGATCCTACAAATATATATTTATCTCTCAAATTTGGCACCATGATAACAAGACTAAGGAATTTAGATGAAACAACACATATCCATGGCTTCTTAGGGTCTGGATCATGAACAAAGTTCCTATAAGTCAAGTACCTCCTCCACGGACTTACGTATCTTAGAGAAACCTTCATCTTACACTCATCGCCACAATAGCACATGGGTCTAGGACCATTTGGCGTTCTAAACAATGCCTCACAAAAGCTGATGCAATTTCATTTGGAATGCTTTGGTCTACATCACATCAAAGCATTATGACTTCCCACGTCAACACGAGTACATGGTAAAACATTATCATCACCGTAATCACATTACCTCCTTCCGTATCAACCTCATCCATACTTCTACAAAGGTTACCTCAACCTACAATTTTTTTAAAAAGTAATCGTATCAAATCTAATAATGCTACATGTATCATATAGTTTTTAATTCTCTCACTCCAAACCTAACCCTAATTCTAACAAAACTTTCAACCCTACAACAACGAGGACTTTGAATATATCACATCTAAAGTTGCACATTACCACAATCAAACAATAAATGCAAACAAACTCTTCATATTCATGACCAAACCTTAATTATACTACAACCATGAAATGTCACCTAAACTTTCACTTCCAATGGATGTAACAAAACAAGAAGAAGGGTCGTACCTTCCACACTTTATCCCTCAAAAGATTTGGCCCCAAATCTTCGGGGATTCAAGGGATTTGAAGGGGTACCAAACCCTAACAAGTGTGCCCTCTATTTCTAGCAGCTGCGGAGCAAATGGGGAGAGGAGGAAGAAGGGAGGGGCAGCGTGCGGCCCTATGGTACCCGGGCACGGCACTAAAGGGTGCAGCGTCATGCTAGTGTACCACGGCGCCAAAGGGCATCACGTCGTGCCAACCAGCTAGGACACTACGCGCGCGGCGTCCATGCCGACGTGGCATAGCATGGCACTAGGGCCTCCGGCACCATCTTGTGTACCTACGGCGCCATGCTTTGGAAATTGTTTTGCCATTTGTAGAAAAGGTTTTCAAATAGGACCAAAAAGTAAAAATTTTACTCAATTGAATCCTTGCCAGTATAGTCCGGCAAGGAGACACTCTCCAACATTTTTTTGACAAAAATAGCATGTGCTCTCGCCTTTTTATTATAGTAGAAGAAAATGCCTCATTTTAAGGAAAAAACAAGGTCAAACCAAAATAGAAAAGTAAAAACCTATCTATATTTGTACAACAGACTATGTTTTCAAAACGGCTGGCCAACAATTCAAACTGTGGGAAACCACCACCAACAAACAACTCACAAAAAGCGAGGATCCACCGCAAGCAACCTCACCACGGAGCACATCAAAGGTTATCATTGCCAAGCACAACACCTCAACGATGTGGCAGCTCGACTCCACAAAGATGAGCCCTAACCTTGGCTCAAGGTCTTCGCACCATCTTCGGTGACACCATTTCCGTTGTGACGAGGATTCTCCATGGCAACACCTCTAAGAAGGGAAACTACGTTCAAAGACGCAGTCGCTGCCCACTCTATCGATCTGGAGCTTTAGTTTCCACCCGAAGGAGCCTCATTGACACAACTAGTTAGTGTATACTCCCCAACAATGCCTTCAGCGAGGCGTGTCGTCCTTGCCGATGTTAGCATGAGAGAAGGAGCACCGACCATGGATTTTACCCGGGCGCTACATTTACAAGTTGTGCCCGCAACGTATGCAGCACCAAGTCGCCCACACGATCCTGATTTCACCAAGCAATCCACTATGTCCGACTTCAAATCTGCTACAAACCACTCGCCATGATGACACATCCAAGACTACTTCGACACGAGAGGCCACCACCAAGATCACCGACTACCCCTTTCTTGCCAACTGCTCCACCAACTACCACCACCTCCACCACTAGCCGACACCCGACGAGGACATTGCCGACACCTAGCCGCCGGCGCCGGCCACAACTCCGGATTCGGCCATGCGAGCATCGAGATCCGAGCCAACCGCATTGCCACACACCGCCGATGAACTTCCAATTGCCGACACCACCTTCTCTAGGCGCCTCGCCCATGGCCGGCACCCATGTGTCGTGCCATGGTTGGATCAACCATCGGATTGCTAGATTCGGTCGACTAGGCAATGCCCCGCAATTCGTCGGAGCCATAATCCTTTCCCGTGACGTCCACATTCACATCACGCCGCCGCATCTCCAAGCGCCCATCATGGGCCGCCGCAGCCGAGCACCCCTGCACCAAACAAGTCACCTCCGCATAGATCTCGACCCGTGGGAGATGGATATGAGGACGAGGGCGTCCGACCTCGCCGGAGACGTCTCGGTGGCGAGGGAGGGGAGAGATGTGCGATAACGAGGATCCCCACTACCTCCTTCCTTGCGAGTCGCGCGGTCGTGAGGCAGCCCGCTCGGGCAGCATCAAGAATGAGAGAGATGGAGGGGGGGGGGGGAGGCTATTGCGGCGACGACGACGACAACGGGTTCCGCCTTGTTGCCCTCTCTTTATGAGAGGCGTGCGGGCTTTCCGCTTCGAGGTTGGCAATAACATACACTACTAGCACTTAAATGAACATGTTCGACGAGTGATGCCCAACTGTCTAACATGTTTATTAAGTGCTAGTAGTGTATTGTATGATAATTTAATTCATGTAGAGCTATATTAAAAAAACTTTAATAAAGTAGATTCAAAAGAGTTGAGACTAGAAATTTGAATGTATGTGGTACCCACTTGGCAATATCCTAATGACTTTACAACCTCTTGAAATAATGGTGCTCCATGACCTCATTCATGCATAGCCCATAAATCATGAAACCAACAATATATTGAGTTAAAAAATATATACCGTGTCCAAGAAAATCAGGCTCTTTACTTGAGTTACCACCATTGTACCATTACGTTACCTCAACCATATGCAACTTTTTTGCATCAGAATGTAATGGGTGCTAGGGAACATTCTTGAAATGTTGTGAGTAGATATGAATGTATGTAATTTAAAAAATTATTCTAAAGAAAGTTATAAAGAAATACATCATGAGAAATTTTCAAGGTCATTATATTATATGAAAGAAAATATGTAGGCAGTAAAAATGTATATTAGGACAAAAGCTAAGATATTTAGATGTGGGTAATTAAATGGTGCTGGTATTTTACATTAGCTTATTAATTCTATCAAATCAAATTTGATAAAATGAATTTACCAGCATTAATTTATTGTAATATATGCTTTTTCAAATAATTAATGCAAATATCTAATTAAATTCCTATAATTAATGGGTGTGATCGAATCAATCTGGATGTCATGTTTTGGGCTACGATCGTACAACCCAGCTGCCTTCACCGATGAAAAAGTCCGATTCAATTATTTTCTCTTATTTTTTTCTACCAAGTTTTGCTCCTAGCTGTACAACCACAACCATGTAACAACAACAACTAATAGCAGTATCTGTAAATAGCTGATCCGATCACACCCATTATCGAAGAACTTCATGTTGTGTAACCCAAAGAACATACAACATACAAAATATACCTAAATATATATTATGTAATTTTGAGTCATATATATTCTTCTTAGGCTTCAACATGTCTTGTTTTCTAAAAAATAGTTAAAAAATAGTATTTAAAATAGATAGCGATACAAACGGTTGATTGGAGGAGCCTAACAATAAAGTTCTTTTTCGGTTCTTATGGATATTAAAGTGCCTACTTATTTTGAGTGTCATTTCTTTTAATCTGTTACACCTTGGATAATGATACTTGTCATGACACAAAGAAAACAACAATGGGGAGATCGGAAAGAGTGGGTGAGGAAAAAAATAATGATTGAGGAAGAAGCATGATATGTATTGAGTGCATAATTGTATTAGTGGTGAAGCTATAATATAATTTGGTGACGAGTGTATTCTCAAGTCAAACAACTGCTCAATCACATAAACATGAATTTCAATTGGTTGCACATATATTATACTTCAATTTTTCCAGAAAATAGGTATAGTTACCCAAGTGTCATGACACAAGGGCCGTTTGGTTTATAGTTAAATTTTGTCACACAACGAGTTAGTCATGTCAAATTCTTAAGGTATGTTTGAATTGAATATCATAACTATAGCTTGCCAAACTTTCTTAGCTCCCTACCCCATACGTGTGTAACGTTATATTTCGTTACCGAACTTTTTATGACAGCCACACTTCGACTAAATTTATGCATGACAGAGTGTGACTAGCAACCGAATCCGTCCATGAAGTCTAATTTTCACCCTTTGTGTGCGTTCGGAGTCAAGGTTTTCACCATTATCACCGTCTAACAAATAACACTCGGACCGTTGACTTCGTGTCACTCTCGGGCCGAAGTCCACGTGACCACTATTCAGGTCAATACTTATGCCAATTCACTAGATTTATTTGGCATTGTTGTATTGCCTGACAACTTAAGAACTTGCTAGATTTATTTGACACTATCGTCAGTCAGTACCTAAAAAACATGAGATGAAGAGGGAAAATACTTTGAATGTCACCTGACTAAAACTGAAATCTCTTATATGTTATCCTGACCCGTATGTCATTGAGATAGCTGATTTCACCTATCATTAAGACAACGATAGCATACGAGGTGTTACAAGTTTAGTCGGTGGCAGAATTCCGATAATGAATATTCCAAAACCGGCCGGTTAATCGGCTCCTCTCCATCTTTGCCTGCGTCGCCCACACCAAAAGAAGGAAAACATCAACCCAGTAGCACGGCTCAGTCCCCGCTGGCGCTCAGCACTGTTCAGTGAGCCGACTGAGCAGGGGTGTCTCTTTCACTGGGATTCAGTTCGACGGACACTTCGGCGACTTCGCCCTAGCCCGCCGAGGACGGGAACAAGCGCGATGGACTGCCAAGACGCGGCGGGTCCCGGCCCCGTCGCCGGTGACGATCGATCCAAGGTTAGCAAAGACACCTCACATTCCCGTCCCCTCTAAATGTCCCCATGAACCGGGAGAAGATGTAGCGACTCCAGTAGCCGTGAACCCTACAAGGGCACCAAGATGGTTGTTTAATCCTTCTCTGTTTGCCTGTTGGGTGGCTGAACCTGAACTTGATGCATTTCGTTGAACCGATGACTTTTGTTTGGGCTGCCTCAGAAATCCGCAGGATAAATTTGGTTCTTACCATCTATTGGTGTCTTCTTAGAGAAATATAATCGGTGGATTTGGTTCTTTGCTGGTACACAGATGTGCTCGAACCAAACATACCAATTAATACGATTTGAAGTGTCATGTCGAATTTCCTTACTTGCTTTGCCTTGGACCACTTCGTTATATTTGCTCCAAAGGGAAAACTTTAATCATTGATCTTTGGGCCTTAAGGACATATTTTATGCCAGATGTCTTTTATACTGTCACAAAATTTAATCAAGTATAATAAATAAAATTGCATAGCTCTAGTACTCAGTTGTCAATTTATGCCACATAATTTTAGATGAATTTATTCTATCCCATAGCTTTATCAAGGGCTGGATTTGTCCTTCCAGATCTTAGTCATCTTTGAATGAAAGCTGCTGTAGTATTCAACAAAATAAGTTGTCTATAGTTACCTCATGCAACAAGTCTTGCACTCACCATGAAAAGAATAATAACAGAGCCGTTGGAGTATAGAGTAACAGAGAGTGTATATTGGCTTGTCTGTTGGATGAGTAGAGAGATATAGAGAGGACATATTTTAAAATGTTGCCCCAAAAAGAGATATAGAGACCGAGTTTTAGGTAGTATGCAAAGTTTAACGAGTCAAAGATAAGCTTACAACCATTAGGAGGAATCGACGATGCCCACTTCTTTATGTATATCATTCCACTTGCTTGGAAGTTGATAGGTACTATAGGTAGAATGCTGGTGCTTTCTGTTCTTGTTAAACACTGGTAGATGCCATGTGCTATGTTTGTTTTCTGTAAACAAACCAGGTTATTGAATAAACTTGGATGGTTATGCACGTGTGCTTGATCGTCAGGAGTATATCTAATAAGCTTTTGTTTCGTATCATCAGCAGGTAATTGATTTGAGGGAACGAATCCTCCAACTGGCTGGGCATGACTGCAATGAAAAAGGGGTATGCAGTTCTATATGATTCAGTCAAGTGCTCTTCATGTCTGTTATTTTGTTGCAGCCTCTTTAATACTGTTTGTATTAATCTGATATCAGGACAAATCACGGACAGAGCTAATGGAAGATCTCAGCATTTGTAAAAGGGATACACTAATTGAACTGTGCCATTCATTTGATATCGCTGGCTCAAGAGCTAATAAGAAGGTTGATCCAGCTAAATATTTGACATTCCTGTTATCATCTGCAAATGGACGACACTGAACAATATACTTTCTCCCTTTTCAGGAGGAACTGATATCATTTTTGATGAAGTTCTTGAAGAGCAACTGTTCTCGTAGTGATACCATAATCCCTGTTAAGGTACTTGTATTGTTAGCAAAATAGGAATAAATCTTGCTTTCTAGTGACACGGCACCATCTCGATTGAAGCTGGTGGGAAAATTCAAAAAATGCTCATGTGGAGTGACATCCTCAAAGTATAAGTAAATAGGAGAACAGTCAGATCACATCCAACCAAATAGCACTAACACTAAATGGTAAATCCCGAGATGTTCCTGAAAACATGGTTAAAGTAAAATGTTTGTATAATTTTCAGAGGGCATTTTTTTGAATTTTGGTCTTTTTTGTGTTTCTCTTGTCCTTGAGTCTTTTGAGTTTCATCTCTAGCTTGCCCCAACTTGCTTGAGACAAAAGGCTTTGTTGTTTTTGTTGCAGTTGTGGTTTGGTCTCATTTATTTGCAAAATGTACATATTTGACCGAGTATAATACTTTGGAGTGAATAAGAATTTAGACATCTCAATCATTAAAATAAAAATGGTGGGGACACATGGTAGATTGGTAGGTTTCCTCCAAAAGCCAAAATGACCTTTAAATTCAGTAGATTGATTTAGAGTGCAGTTGAATGCCAAAAGTCAAAAACTTTCATTTCCTAATCCAACGGTTTAGTTTGATCTTTTTCATCTTACTTAACCTAGATGGCATCCCCACTGCTACGGCGCTCACCAGTCACCATACAACAAGGTTCAGTGAACTGATTGAAAAGGAACAGTATACCCGTTTGTTTGGTCTTTTAGTCCCTTTGATAACATCAGCATGTTACTAACCTACAAAACGAAACTAGTATGGCAGCATGATGACCTGCAAAGGTGGCTCTGGTGCCAGTTTGGAATGCTCCTAGATTAGCTCACACTTCATAGCAGCCATATGCCCATGCCAATGACGGAGACATCAGCTAAGAGAACTATTTTCATCTTCTCACCTGTATGTGTGTTAACTGGTTAGTGATTCAGATAGTGATAAAACAAACTGGAATGTGAAAATGCCTTTTCTCCCTTGTGCCTTTTGGGTTGTTTGGGCAGCACATTTCCAAGAAATTATAAAATTCGAAAAATATTGTTCATTTGGGTGTTTGATGGGATGCTTCAGTTTATGCAGCCTGTTTGGGATCTCCTTTCAGAATTAGTCGGCATATTTATTTCTTTGTTGGCCCAGAGATGTGTCTGAGCTAAAGGCCATTTAACTTGACGTAACTGGATTCATTCAGCTGTGTTGACCTCGTTGCAGATTTTTTGAAATTATTGGTTTCCCTAGGGTTCACACCTGTTTCTCTTAATTTATTGCTTTTTCATGCAAATATTAAGGAACCTAATTAAGGACCCTACTGGGCGCGCGCCCTGCTGACGCCGTGAACCACACCGTCCCCATGTGGTGGGCCCATCAGACCAGCACCCACGTGATGGAGCAGCCTCTCTCTCTCCAGCCAACAGGACGGTGCTGCTGCTGCTTCTCTCTCTCTCTCTGTGCTATTGTTGCTAGCTCTCTCTCTCTCTGCTACTGCTCTCTCTCTCTCTGTCTCTTCTGCTCTGTTACTACTGCTCTATCTCTCTCTGTGCTGCTGCTGGCAAAAGGCTAGTGCTGCTGCTGCTAGGACGTTTGAGGTCCGTTAGGTAGGAACCACAAAGAAGGGGCTTGTCGGTGGAGATGTTGAGGGCACCAGCTGCACTGGGCGCCAAATCTGCTCTCCTCTGATAATAATGACTAGCCTCTTCCTCATATGCGCAAGCTAATTGCTTGAGGTGGTTAGTACCGGAATGCTGATGCTTTGTGCATCTTTTAAGCATTGGTAATTGACTTGCTGTGAACTTTTCATTGTTAGCACCTAACTGTGCTACAGGCTCACCGCAGTACGTGCTATAGACCTCCGAGATTGTAGCTTGCATTCACGTGGTGGTTCTAACAGAAATAATTACACAGTTATTCAATATAAATAGATATTTGTCACTGTTACTTTAGCACTGAATCAAATCAATGAGTAGTGTGCCATGTACAAGGTGGCTGCATGTAAATCAAGTAATAGGCTGAACATTTGTGTGTTTTGTGTTTCAATTTCGAGGAATAGCACCTAATTTGTATCTCAGTAGCAGGCTGCAGAGTTACAAGAACAAATACTTCAGCTCACTGGGCGTCTATGTCATGATGAAGAGGTATATAATCAGTTGGAAACAGCTGGCGAGTACTCAATCAATGTGTATTTCCTTTCTCTTACTTTATTGCAGCTTATTTGACATCGTTTGTCATTTTGACCTGATAACAGGAAAAATCACTGGCAGAACTACTGGAGAGACTCAACGTATGCAAAAGAAATACATTAATTGAACTCTGCCGTTCATTTGATCTCATTGGCTCAAGAGCTAATAGGAAGGTCTGTATAACTCAATATTTGAAATTTATATTATCATCAAAGATGACACATATTTGAAAAATATTTCTTCTTTTTAGGAGGAACTGGTATCATTTTTGATGACATTCGTTAAGGAACACTCTTCTGCCATAGATGGCACAAACCCTGATAAGGTACTAAATTGCAAGATATTGTGGCCATATTTTTCTGAAATGGGGTGTCCTTGAAATCGGGCTTACTACCGAGTAACAAATCTACAAAATGATCAGATAAGCTATACTGCTATAGTGCAGGAACTGAAATGCATAATCTAACAGAAATAAATACACTACTGAATCCATTACTGTCTACTATTACAAGCAGCAGAAACGGATGTTGAACTGGACCCAATCAATCAATTTTCTATCATGTTAAACTCCCCCTGGCAAGTTGACATACATTTTACATCCAGTTTGGGGGCAATCAATGTCATCTTTAGTGAGAGCAACGCTCCAAATCCTTCTCCATCTTCGGGTTGAGGACCTGCCCAATATTTCAGAAAAGAACAGCGTAGCTAGATCTCATGGTATTTTGTCTCGAAATATAATTTGCTCCTTAACTTCCATAGAGACCAACAAACAGCTGGTGCTATCTAATCATGTAAACATCATCCTGACCATGTAAGAAATGTTTGATCCAAATAAAATACTGTTTCATGTATTCTGTCCTACAATTATAAGCAATAATCAAACCACTTAAACTCTAAATATACTTGAGGCTATGTATGTTTAGAATATAACTTGTTCAGTTATTGCTTATAACCAGTTTTTTTCTGGTGTGAGCTTCTTCAATCTCAGTTTTGGGGAGGGGACTCGTTGTACTCTTTTCTTCTCTATTAAATATAAAGATACACAGCTCCTGTGTGTTCGTGAAAAAAAAATGTGAACATACTTCGTTACCAAACAACCAAGGATCTACTTTTTATGTCCTGTTGATCTTTCGTGAGTTCGCTTTAAAAACAATTATCAAAATCACCTTTGTGAGAATTGCTCCTTGACAAATCGAACATATACTCCCTCTATCCCAAATTACTTGTCATTTCGGCTCATTACCAGATTCACTTAACATTCTCTAACCTTGACAAACAGTATATCCAGATTCATTGAACATTCTTTGAATTTGGACACAAAAAATACGCCACCAGGATGATAAGTAAACTGGGATGGAGTAATATTTTTATTTTAAAAGGCATTTTATCCTTTCAATTGTTTCTAGAGAAAAACCATACTCAATTCATTTCTACTTTGGCCATATGAACTGATTGAAACACTACATCTGAAACGTATAACAGATGTTGTTTTTGGTCATAACTGACAATATACTATTTCCCATTGTTCATAAATATTCTGTTGCAGAAAATAAAGAAAAGAAGACGTATGAAAGAAGAAGAAAATTTGTCTTGTGGGAAACCTCTGAAGGTATTTTGTTTAGCATCACCAGAGTTGTTTACATATACGAAAGTTGCTAGAATTCTTAGGATGTGTTCTACAAATTCTTCTAGTTTCATCATTGCCATAAGCTGCTTTTTTATTTGGTATATTTCCAAAATAATGCAGAGAAAGAAACAAGAAAATACTACATTGGAAACTTGGGATGAAGAGGAAGCAAATGTGAGCAAAGCTGTGGAGAATAGAAGAAACTATTTGGAGTGTGATGGGAAGGATAACAAATATCCATGTGCTGATATCAAGAATGGCGAATTCCCGAATGAAAGAACCAACCTTGAAACACTGATTTGTATAAACGAACAAGCACTAACTACAACACCCTCTTCAAAGGTGGTTACAACAGCTGAGGTTGGTAGTACCAAGGTGAAGGCTTCAAAGAAGAAAAACTCATATGTTACCAAGAAAAAAGCAACTCCTATTAATGATCTCAAAGTGAAATCTGGTATGCTTCTGAATGATTTGCTTTGACATATGCAATGCACCTGACACTTGAACATCAGTTGCATCTTCTCACATGTAAAATACTTCAAAAGAAAGAGAGCTATGTCAGTTAGACATTATTATTCTAAGGGATAAGAGAAAATATTGATGGCACCTGAATATCAGCTTCATCTTGACATACCTGAATATGGATAAAACCCGTGATAAGGAGAACTAATATCAGTTAGATACTTAGGAGTTGACCTGAACCATCATATGTGTGAAACTTTGAACTGGATTCATTTATTTATCATTATTTCTGCTGAAGATATTGTGTTTTATTGTTCTGCTTCTTTGTTATATGAAGCTTACTTTTTCAATTCCTTCATTCCCATGATATTACTAAAGTTTTCTGCCTTTCTAACAGATCGGATGCCAATTACTTTATCATTTTCGTTAAATTGTTTCCTTTTTTTGTTAAAGGTAAAAAGGGTTCTAAAGGAGACGCAAATCCTCGAAAACAAGCAACAAAGCCAAGCAGGGATGAACTGCGAGAAGCTATTGTCCTTATATTGGATTCCACAGACTTTGCCACGGTGAGCTTGACTTGTACATCATTAATCTGTAACCTTATGTCTATTAGCAGTTTATGAGGCACAATAGTTGTTTTGTGTGACATGCCTCTATAGTTTATACTTATTAGCTATTTCTTTTGTCCTTCTCAGATGACATTTGGAGATGTGGTAAAAGAAGTTGGTATGTTCTTTGTGCGCTTCCTTTTTGTTTAGCTACTTATGCTTTATAATGTAATTTTCATATCTTCAGACAGATACTTTGGAAAGGACCTGTTTGAGAGAAAGCCACTAATAAGGTCCCTGATAGAAGACGAGCTATTTAGGCTGTCCGAGGAGGCAGAGAAGAAGGAATTGGAAGAGGAGGAAGACGCAGAAGCAAAAGCTAGAGCTGAACAGTCTACCAAGAAAATGGTTCAAGTTCAAACAGGTATCGATAAACAAAATAAACATATAGCTGGCCAAAATTCAAGAGCTAAAGGTTGTGGCAATGGGCATGAAAATGATGACAAAAGTTGGTTTTCTGTCAAAAGAAACATCAGTGATGCTGCTGAAGGTTTATACAATGGCAAAGTCTGTGCTAATACAAAGATTGGAGACAATGAACCTCCCAATGATGGCAAGTGTGAGAAAGTTTCGCCCAACGTAAGGAATGATGTGGATATAAAAGGTTGTAGAAATGGCGAAGATGCAATTGTGAATGTGATAAATAACTCTGTTGACACTCTAGAAGGTTCTAAAGATGACAGAGCTAAAGAAGTTTGCAATGGAGAGCATGCTGACACCGAAGGGGGCAAAAGTGAGAATGGCAACAACAATCCAGACGACATTAAAAGTTGTGGAGCTGAGTCACAAGGTGTTGCAGATGATGAACGTGTTGAACATGCAGGAAATGTCAAAACCGAGGAAGTTAGTAATGAGAAGAGTAGCAGTATTGCAATCCATAGTGATAATGATGGCAAACAAAAAGAAGGCAATATAGACGCGGCACAGAATCCAACAGATTGTGGCAGTGACGGTAAAGCTGAAAATGCTGTGCACAATGCGAACACCAAAGTTGATGTAGATTCTGGCAAGAATGGTGCTGCTGTGAACGGATAGACAGGCTATGATGTGAAAGCTGACAGCAACGGCATAGCCAAAGGAAGGAAATGTTACGAGATGGGTGCTTACTATCACAGGAGTCCTGACATAGGATTGTGACCGATCTTCTGTAGAGTCGCACTGATGTTCCAACTCCTGTAGGCTACTACCTTATGTAGAATCATAGAAAGTTTGAGGTCTGGCCTTGACGAACTGGTTACGTTAGTCGTTTAGGAATGGCCAGATTGTTATGCAAATTATGCAGCATCTTAGCTTGACATGCATAGCACTGTAATATGGACTGGTTGGTCAGTTGCATGAATCATGATGATGGAGATGCGTTTGTATGGGCACTAGAACAAGAAATTCTGAGTAGCAAAATCACCTTATAATCCGTTTGGGACTCGGGAGCAGTCTTTTCTTGTGTGGTTTCTTCCTCGGTTCCGCCTGCGGACTGCTCGTCTGGTCTGCGCGCAAATCCTACGTGGCAGACCGGTCGCTTGCGCACCTCACGGTCGGGGCGCCGTCCCACGTGTTCTCGGGCCCACTACGACGGCCAGGATGTGTCTTACGTGGCATAAATCCACGGCGGCGCAATTGCCAGGTGGCACATACTTATCAGGAAACGAACGGCGGTAGGCGCGCCACGTTCACACGTGGATGCGTTCTTATCCGCGCGATCCAACGGACCCGCCATTCCCCACCACCCTCTCGTGCTCTTCAATTTGAGCTGTGGAAAACACACTCCCCGAGGAAAATTTTCCTCCTTTTTTCTTTCCTCCTTTGATAGATCCTGCCATTCTTACAGCAGAGATTAGTTAGTCTGATGAGATCAGCATAATAAGCTGCTGTGCTCTGCTTCCTCGGGCTCTGCTTCTTGGCTTGAGGAGGCAGGGAGAGCAAGGGATGCCGGATTCGGACAACGACTCCGGCGGGCCGAGCAACGCCGGCGGCGAGCTTTCGTCCCCGCGGGAGCAGGACCGGTTCCTGCCGATCGCGAACGTGAGCCGGATCATGAAGAAGGCCCTCCCCGCGAACGCCAAGATCAGCAAGGACGCCAAGGAGACGGTGCAGGAGTGCGTCTCGGAGTTCATCTCCTTCATCACCGGCGAGGCCTCCGACAAGTGCCAGCGCGAGAAGCGCAAGACCATCAACGGCGACGACCTGCTGTGGGCCATGACCACGCTGGGGTTCGAGGACTACGTCGACCCGCTCAAGCACTACCTCCACAAGTTCCGCGAGATCGAGGGCGAGCGCGCCGCCGCGTCCTCGGGGGCCACCTCCGCCTCCGCCCCCGCGCAGCAGCAAAACGCCAATGCCGGCGGCGCGTACGGCGGCGGGTACGGTGCCGGCGGCATGATGATGATGATGGGGCAGCCCATGTACGGCGGCTCGCCGCAGCAACAGCAGCAGCAGCAGCAGCAACAACAACATCAGCAGCACATGGCAATGGGTGGGAGAGGGGGTTACGGCCCCCACGGCGGCGGTGGCGGCGGCGGTTCCTCGTCGTCGTCGGGGCTTGGCAGGCAAGACAGGGCTTGAGCTGCAAGTTGCGGCCGAGACGGTTTGTCTCTGCCCATGAGTGCTCAAATGAGTCCGTATTAGGTACTGTTACCTGATTGACACCTGGTTCTTTCTTCGTATTGAGATGTATCCAAGCTAATTATATTAATCTGATGAGGCTTCCTTTTGAAAGGATATACAGTTATTTCCGTTTTATTGGAGAATCAACACTGTTTCATGTAAACAATCTTTTCAGTCTGAGGTCAAGTGTGACGAAATTTCCAGCTGATCAGAGGATATTTGCGTTTGCTTATTGCGCCGTGCAGGCTCACTTCACTGTCACTGTCTCACGGACCGATTTAATTCTTGCCAACGACACCGAAAGGGCTGCCTGTTTGAGTGCCAAATGTGTAATCACCAGCGTCCTGTTATGTCAGACAAAGATTGCCTTCCGACAGTTAGGAGTGAGCCTTCACCTTTCGATCGGTTGACAAGAGTATTATACGATCGCAGGGAGTCGAGCAGGCTAGAACGCGATCAGAGCTCCTGTAATTTTGAAAGTCAAACTAGAACATTTAATTAAATTGACTGAGTTTTTCTCAATCATTTATTTGAATGAAAGCCCTTCGGTGAGGGTGCTCGTTACTTTGTTCCTAAATAGAGATATTTTATATTATTAACGTATTCTCTCACACGCACATCCTCTCGTCTTAAATGAAGAAAATTCTCTGCAGCAAATTGACTCTTTTACACCTTCATCTTGGCTTGCAAGCACGATTTATGAGAGAAATCACATGGGAGTCCCTATGTCAACAATTCAAATGGTGCTACCGTTCGAATTGTTGACACGTGGACTCCACAGCGAATCCCAGCCTTCAGCCACCTAAATTCTCCAACAAATCGTGATTGTTGACATGTGTAGAGAAGACAGTCAGGTTCACTGCAACATCTACTCCTCGATCGATCCACAATCAAACCAACAAATGAGATTAGGTGGCAACGACGGATAGGAATTCATCAACATCTCTGAACCGGTAGTGATGGCAGCAACATGTTCGATCTCGCCACACGTGATGGAAGAAACAGGTTCGATCTCGCCGCAGGCTTCCGTTTCATTCAAGCCATGATTTTCTATTGCCGTCGTCATCGAGTGTTACGGTTGTAGGTCTGTTGGTTTGTGTTACAATTTCATGCAACAATGTCATGGCCATCAAATGGAAATCATATCTCCCAGCATCCTCAACACGACGATCCTGTTCCGGCTGTGCGCACAACCATTCGCTAAGCCTCAGCTCGTTGGTTTGCTGGGGTTTGTGGCAAGACTCGTGAGAGTTGTGGCTCGTTCTTAGCTTGCAAGCACGATTTCTGGGAGAAATCGTTGGGGAGGCCATGTGTCAACAATCCAAATGGTATTGTAAAGGAGTCAATTTGCAACAGTGTTGCTTTCTCTGCATGAATGCTGCAAATTGACTCCTTTATAGCACCATTTGGATTGTTGACACGTGGACTCCCGAACGAATCCCAGGCTTCCCATATTTTATCCCACAAATCATGATTGTTGACACGTGTTGAGAAGGTAGCCAGGTTCGTTGCAACATCTGCTCCCCGATCGAGCCATGATTGAACCAACAAATGAGATTGCTTTTAATGTGAGATTTTTGGGGTCACACTTGATGAGATTAGATGGAAACGACGGCAAGGAATGCATCAACATCTCTAAAATGACAGTGATGGTAGCAACATGCTCGATCCCTTTACACCACCATTCGGATTGTTGACATGTGGAGTCCCCAACGAATCCCAGGTAATTTCTCCTACAAATCATGATTATTGACATGTGTAGAGAAGGCAGTCATGTGGAGTCCAGTTCTATGAAGGCATGATTTTCCATTGCCGCCGTCGTCGAGTGTTATTATTGCAGGTATGTTGGTTTGAGTTACAATTTCATTGAACAATATCACCATATTGAAAATCTTTTCTCCCAGTTTTTTGGCCACGACGATCATGTTTCGGTTGTGCGTACAACCGTTCGCTAAGCTTTGGCTCGTTGGTTCGCTGGGGTTTGCGGCAAGACTCACGAGAGTCGTTCTTGGCTTGCAAGCACGATTTGTAGGAGAAATTATTAGGGAGACCACGTGTCAACAATCTAGACAATGTTATAAAGGGACCAATTTGCAGCAGTGCTGCAGAGAATTTTCTTCCCTTCTTAAACACTCTTAACCTAGTTGTCCCAAAAACCATTCGTTACCTGGTGACTACAGAAGGAAGTAATTAAGTTTCGTAGAAAGTAAATGGCAATTTAAACTCCTCACGTCCCCGAAAGAAAGAAAGAAGCGCAGCAAAGTGTAGTTCAACCTGTTAGCTTTGTTGTTAACTAATCATTACTCCCAAGTCTATCATGTGTCTCCAACCATTTTCATCAGTCTTAAGATATGCTTGGCCTGACCATCACTAGTGGTTCATGGAGGTAGAGTTTACATGCACACTAAGGGCATGTACAACGCTAATTAATGAACGGGCTCTTAAGCTGATGTGGCAGTGCATTTTTGCAATTAGTCCCTCTATTCTTTGAAGAGACAGTTGGGTGGGCTCTTGACGAAGAGACGGTATCTATCACGTGTTTCGATGTAAGAGACAACTCTTAACACCGTTGTACATGTGAAGAGACGACTTATGTCATACAATCATTAATATATACATTTATTAAAAGACAACATATAGAGTCTCTCCTTCGTATGACTAGAATTGTTTCATATCTTTTTGCTTGGATACATGTGCCCAAGAGATCATAGTGGGCTCTCCTTTGTACATGCCCTAAGATAACCATGATGAATATGAATGTTCGTCCTTTTCTTAGTTATGAGATATGTGAGATTTATTGGCCCCAAAATAGGAATTACATAAATATCAAATAATCAAGACACTGGCTTCCCTAGACGTGCTCATTTTCAGACAGTGTTAGATGTGTTTTTCTTTTTCTGTCTTTAATAAAGTTGCATGTTATCACTATTCACGATAAAAATAACTTTCCCTTTTTTGCTTATCAATCGGCCTTTTGTGAAACAAAACAATCTTTTTTTTTGACCACAAAACAATCTTAAAGACCTGAGAGAGGAGGATAGTAGTCTGTGGCGGAAGATGGTGAAGAGAACCTCGTGGTTTCGCATACATGAAGGTTTTTTTTTTTTTTTTCCTAAGGTCCCCTGTGTGTCTAAAAGAGAGCCTCTTTGTTATTTCTAATTTTGTTGAGGTTGCATGTAAAACAGGTTGAGTGCTTTGTATATTTACTACATATAAACCCTTCCGCAAAAAAAATCAATCTTAAAGATTTCTCAAAAGAAAAATAATGTTCGAGATTGGTGACAAGGATATTTGGCCGTCCCTTTCAGCTTTGTACGGTTGGGAAAGCTAGCGTGCAATTATGTTTTGAGCTGGCCCAAATCTTCTTGTCACATCTGGATGACGGGGACGTGTAGTTTGCATTTATCTATCGCTTGAGATTGAGTTTAAGGCCAAAATCTCTAGGTTGGAGCCGATTGTTTTCAATTAGTCACCGCAGTCTGCAGCTGATTAACAGAGGTGGTAATGATATATCGAAGGTATCTATTAATATTTCAGCCTCTGTATCGATTAATACATGTAACTGTCCATTATCATGTTAACCGAATCAAAACAGGTTTTGCAGCACACCTTACTCGAAGTTCTCAATAGAGAATTATTACAAGTATGAAATTCTATTACTAAAGCATCAAAAAAAGGTCCATCAACATGGTTACAAGAGCACGGACACCCCCATTTGAATTGCGATCTCTCCTCTTCCTTTTGCATCAATGACCAAAACCTGATCGAGTGTTTGCCTCTGAATAACACCATCCTAATCCTCACGGTTTCTTTATATCGAATGTATAAAGGATCTCAACCAATCTCTTCATGGCCTATGGTGTTGTTCCAACCTATTGTAACAGAATATAGCTAAGATAGTCCCAAGGTTCCTTTTTTTGTTTTTTGTTTTTTTTTTGGTGAGGGAAAGCCCCAAGGACCAAGGTTCCGTTTCATTGTATTCAAATCATTCTGGGCCGCTGATCCACTACCAAAACCCCAACCCAAAGCACCTCTCCTCAAACAGGTTTATTCGACTTACTCTTCCTAATACAGTATTAAAGAAAGAAAACGTATGTGTACTGCACTTCTCTATAAAAGAATTCTGACATGCCTATACAAGCGGCACTCCTTATCTACACTCTGCCGCCCCGTAAGAAACTTACGGCCGAGTAACGGCCGGAGGCAAAGGACATGCAGGCGGCGCGCTGTTGCCGTCTACCGACAGTGGAGGCAGGCGGTGGAGGGCAGCCGAAGAGTCAAGTTATTGGTTCGGTTTGCAGGCATGACAGTGGGCGGCACAACACGGCTACGAGGGCGTCGACGGCCGTGGTGGTGGAGGACGGTGGGCTAGTGCATGGCGGGAGGTGGGGGAGGGGACCGAGGCGGTGGAGGACAGCCGGAGAGTCAAGTTATTGGTTCGGTTTACAGACATGGCGGTGGACGGCGCAGCACCACTACGAGGGCCCCAGCGGCCATGGTGGTGGAGGGCGGTGGGGTAGTGCATGGCGGAAGGTGGGGGAGGGGGCCGAGGGTGGGCAGCTCCAGCGCCGGAGTTCGTGCAGAGGCTTCGTGGGTAGAGGCAGCGGGCAGGGCAGGGGTTGCGGCCAGCCACAAATTATCAAGCCCCCTATACTAGCAAGGAGAGTACTGGTCGAAGCTGAAAGAGTGCTGACATGCCTATAGAAGCCAGGAGAGTACTCGTCGAAGAAGCCTGAAATTCGTGATATACTCATGTGGTGCGAAGAATCTAAACACCACTAGTTGGAAAGAATTCTTCAGTTGCACATGTAATAACCAACTCATACAACACATAATTCCTGTAACTTAGTAAATTCATTGCTTTCACAAAATTCTTTTAACCAAAAGAAGCTAAAGGATTCCCTCCAGCTTTGCTTCTACAAGACGGATATCATTGTGAGGATGGGACCATTATGAATCAGCTTGTTAACAAAACAGACATCTTGCTTTCTTGGCCCAACTCCACCTTGACTCATAAGAGTATTACAACCACCCCATTGTTCCAAAAGATTTTCATGTTTACTGGAAAACATATGGAACTAACCTAAAAGAGCTGAACTGTCACGCATGTCTTTACCTCAGATATCCAGTTAAACATTTTCACATGATACATTGCCAGAGCACAGGAAAAATGCCACAGGACTCAAGTTGAAAGAATTTTCAGAATTCTTGCAACTCTCTTGTTCTAAAGCACGATGAGCAATTGGGGAAGCGTGAAACCATTACATTGCAGCAAAAAGCTTTATCCAGGATGCATTACACTAGTAGGACGGCATTGATGCAACCATCATTCTCTGGATTGTTTGTAACTTGGGCATATTTACCTGCATCATGCCAAACAATGGTTAATAAAAACAAATAAGGTAAAGCAAAACAAAGAGATGGGCCCAGTGATACATACCCCAGACAACCTTTCCAGCTGGGGTCACAAGACCAAGTTCACTCACATTAACCTGAAAGTGGAAAACCACAAGCAATCTTTAGAGGAAAAATGTTCTGTGAACTAGGTATACGAAACAGATAAAATGTAGACATGGAAACTATAGTAGCATAGTGATGCTTGAAGCAAAACACACAGCATACCTCAATAATGGTACCCTTTGTCATAACGCCAAGAGATGTATACATTGGACCATTGGGATTTTTCTTCACCGAGATAATGTCAAGGTTAAATGTGCACTTCAACACAGGATGGGTCACATGAGCTTTGGTGAAACGCAAACCCGTCGGACGTATGAAACGCTCATACTTTGGAGGCTTCCTTGTGAAGCCAGGTCCAACAAATGTTGCTTTTGTGACCATTCTCTTCCACTGTTTTGCTGCATAAGTTGACAGATATTAGATGGTTATGAATTAAACCTTCATTAATTGGTTTGGAGATTTTAACGTCGAGTCAGTGTACTAAGTCCAGAAAAATTGACTTTGACTGCATACCATAGCTACACGTCAACAAATACACATTAGGTGGCTTATCACAAGAAAATATGGATCTGGGCATACAACAGATGATCTCTTGCCATGTCTAGTTTAAATGCAAATGATTAAAAAGGACGTGCATTATAGTGAAGCAAATTTTGCACATAGGAAGTTAACCTTTCAGGCTGCATTTCATTGGAAAAGGAATGGTATACGAAAGGAACACTTGTTCACTCTATGCAACATGATCTATGATCCAATTTCCACATACAAAACATTTTTTTGCTAACATTGCACCGAGTTCACAAGTCATAAGAAACATTCAACCTATACTTACTTTTCCTTTTGCCAGTCCTTAAGACCTTGAACATCTCTTCTTCTGCCACAGGTCTGACCTGAAGAGAAAATAGTTGTAATAGCATGGGGTTAGGTCAATAAGGGCACATTGCTGCTATAACAAACATTGTTTACCAATTCTACTAGAAGTCATATGCTTTATTGCTCTACAATGTTATGTCAGCTATGTTGATATGCATTCATGAGTTGGTGGTGTTCATCATAAAACTGACCTTTGGCAATGGAACATCCCATTTTCCAGCCTTTTCCTTTCTCTTTTGCTTTATAGTGTTACTAAGGACCTGCATGGCAATGAAACAAAGTGGTCAGGTATCTCATACCATTTATTAAGAAAAAGCAAATACTTCTTACAGGTGAATAAAAGAGGACATCAAGTCAAGGATGAATAATTACTTTTGCCCGTTGTGTCTGATCACGATCAAGTAGATACGGCGGGACAGCTCCTTCCTGAACATCCTCAACCTTATTTCTTGAAGTAGACTCATCGTGCATTTTCAGGCTGCAGAGAATTACTTGCAGCTATAAGCACATCATGTAACCACTAGTAAAGAGTATACTGTTTCTAAAAGCCACACATAAAATTCACATGTCAAACTATTACTAATTCCTAATGCACAAGATTATGAGCGTAACCCTGCATAGTGCAGTATGAGCTCCCAAATCTAATGCAAAATATGAACAGCACTTCTGTATCAGTTCCAGTAATCAGCATGTATAGAGCCATCTCGAGAGCACTGTATTCAATCAAATTCTGAAACCCCAATTCCTAATCACAAATGGATGAGAACTTACGTCTTTTTCATCTGTGCCTTCTCTGCATACCGCTTCTTGGCGAACCTCTTACCCTTGGCACCGAGCAGCTGCATTGCCACAGAATCCAAAAACACAGACGCAAGCATCAATCAAATAAGCCCAGTACTAAAACCAATCAGACAGCAGAGGGAAGCAAAATCCTCCAAACAGGAGCGGCGCCTGCAACGCACCTTCTGGGCCTGCTGCGAGCGCTTCTTGACCTCGCGCGCTTCGCGCTTGCGCTTCCGCTCCTCATAGTCTGGGCGCCGCCCATGGCGCTTCTGGTGTAGCTCTATGTGATCTCCCTGCGGCTGTAGCACAATCCCCAGCACGGGAAAATCAGCAGAAAAATTCCAAAAAAAAAACAGCAAAACAATAGAAGAAAAACCCAGATGCAATCAGCATTTGGACGGATCAGCACAGTGGATGGGCAGGATTGTAGGCAAAGGCGGGGAGCGGCGTTGGCACTTACCATGGCGGCGAAACCCTAGCAGCGCAGGGTTCAGGGGAGGCGGACGAAAGGGGAGAACCAGTCCGATGCGGCGCGGCGCGGAAGTCTATCGGGCTCCCCAGGTGACAGCGGTCGTTCCTGGAAAAATCAACGGACAAGATGGAGCTCGTGGTATGTTTTGTGGAAAGCCCCTTGAGAATATCCCGCACTTCACACTAGTGCCCTCGTTCAACGTTCATCATACATTCGTAGCTTGACCCTCGCGTGATTTTTTTTTAAGGGAATGTCAGGTGTTAGCGGTAGAAGAGAAAAAAGAAGTTAAAAAACACACACACACATCTGCAATAGTTACCACGCGAGTGACTAAAGAGATACTACATCCGTTCAGAAATGTAAGTATTTGTTGACTTTCAGATATTATGTTTAATCACTCGTCTTATTTAAAAAATTTATTAACATTTTATTTATTTTGTTAGAAATTATTTTATTCCTAGATATGTATTAAGTACGTCTTTTTTATTTTTGTATTTACATAAATATTTTGAATAAGACAAACCGTCAAACGAAAAATAAAAAAGTCAACAAATCCTTACATTCTTGAATCAAGGGAGTAGTTTGTTTCATAGCACAAGGGATTACCCTGCCATGATTAGGTTGCAAGTTCGCAAGCTGGGGAAGCAAAATTAGGAGAATTAGGAGAAAAGGCTTCTGATTGTTGCTTCAATTGTCATCCCACGCCAGTTCTTATGGTCACCATCTTCAGTAGGTTTATTTCTTCTTTGGCTAGCATGGAAACTTGCATTGGCGTCTGTTCACGCTCCGAAAAATTATTTCATTCCTCTCTTTCCATATATTCCACCACGCATATAGAATGTTTCCAACTGCATCTTTCTTATGTCGTGTAGGCATTTTTTAAGAAAATTGTTTCAGCCATTCGGCAACTGTCAATTGGAAGACTTTGTTATTGGTCCTGTGATGCCCCCTATTATGGAAGATTTTGTTCGTTGGACATTTACAGGTCACTTATTAATCCATCAGATTTCTCTTACAATTGATATTGGGACATGCAACTAAATTACTTTGTCTCATAAGTGATGAGACTCGCTATGCGAAAGCATGATAAACTCGACGAGGACCACCTTCAAACATGAGGGCAACCATCATTCTTACCGGCTAAAAGGAACAATTGGATCTCTAATAACATACTCTCTTAGTTCCGATGAAAGTGTCGTTCTAGGTGGAGGAAAAAGGGTGAAAGTGTCGTTTTAGCCTCCTAAGACGTACAGCCTAGCCTAGCAGGTCGGGAGCAGCAGACTCGTCCAAACGCAGTGGCACGTGGGTTCTGGGAAAAAGAAAAGCACAACATCTCCTCTCCCATCTCCACCGAGCCAAAATACGGCGGTAGCTCCACCATTACCCATGGAACCTCCAAATCCATGGCTCCCTCCGATGATGAGTAGAGACGTGCTTGTTGCTGCTCTACTCCCAACCCTTGTGGTGGTTGCGGCAGCCGTGCGTGTGGAGGACACATGCTCGACGACGGTGAAGGCGGGACCTGTGTGCACGGAGGCCACGGCCTTGGCGACGCAGTGACGGGCAACGCTCGTGGAGGCCACAAGCTCTATGGCGCCAACGAGGTACCCGTGCGCTCGAAGGACGTTGGCTCCACGCAGGCGGCGATAGGGCTCGTACGCGTGGAGGCCACGAGGCTCAACGAAGGCGAAGGTGGGACCCGTGTGCAAGGAGGCCATACGCTTGACAACGATGCGATAGGACCCACATCCGTGGAGGCTACGAGCTCGACGGCGGCGCGGTGGGACCCGTGCACGCAAAAGAGCGAGTAAAGAATAATACGAGCAGAATAGGGGTAGCAACGTAAAATATTTTGCGCTTTGGTTTCAGTGTGTTAATGTAAAAAGATACTTTCACCCGGACAGAGGAAGAGGAAGTAGATTCTAAGACCGACACTTACAAAAACATGCTCTTCAAGGAATTGGTCATGCTCACTCATAGAGCCAAAGCATAGTTCTCCCATATTTACTCTCTTTTAGTTTTTATTCTCTTTTCTTTCTTGTTTTACTCATTTGTACATATATGTTCTTGTAGGGGTTTGTCCCTGTAGTTTTCTTTCAGAAAAAAGTTTTGAATATGTGAGACACGTGCATTAATCAGTATAAAAATGTGAAAAATTAAATGCAAGAAATTACCTAAAATTGGTGTGCAGTGCCCCATAGAAGGGGCTTATCTTTACTGTGATTGTTTCTTATTGCCCATGAACTTCCAAATGTTTTAAAAGGTAATAAATATTCATTGTGGACACTTCATCCAAGGCGTGAAGGAACAAATATTGGAAATCCATAGTTAGATAATGTGCAATGTAAGTAGAAATTGGATTAATTTTTTTTATCAAAGTGACAATTTAGTATCCTTTATTTATTTACTCTGTTTTGTAGTGAAGATCGATGAGGTATTGGATCCAAATGTGCGGACATGTTCCTATGTAAGGTTTCAATGTCGAACATCTCCCACATAAAACTACTATCCATAATGCACGTGTGCCACCTTAAAACACAAGTACTAGTATATCGAATAGATCTTTAATTAGAACTAATAACCTAAATATACGTATGGTGGTTGCAATGAGAAAAATATGAAAGCTACTATCACACGGGTAATGGAAGGTGACATTACGTGAAGGGACTCACACCATATGCGTATCGGTGGAGTTCTTTTCCGTGAGAATGAGGTAACGTTTTCTTTTAAAAATGATTTGTTTTCTTCTTATGATTTCTTGTGTGATCGATTGGGCCTATATTTCATTCTTATCTAAACCTAAAAGCATGAGGAAAGAAGAAAAAAAAAGAGACTAATGCGGAAACCAAAATGCACTCGTCTACGTATACTGAACGAAAAAGATCAAGCGACCGTATCTGACCCGCAAGCCAAAAGTAGCCAAAGCTGTACTCATCTGTTGAGTCACCCACCGCCCGGCCACGTGCGCCGCTCACATGACCATCGGGCATTCAGAGGTCAGTACGGGGGGGGCGTCAGAAACGACGCGACCAGTACCCAGGCGA
Organism: Chloris gayana; assembly: GCA_031894775.1. Classification (NCBI taxonomy): domain Eukaryota; kingdom Viridiplantae; phylum Streptophyta; class Magnoliopsida; order Poales; family Poaceae; genus Chloris; species Chloris gayana. The sequence continues at coordinate 113,383 of JAUNZO010000624.1, forward strand.
CGGGGTGGCCCCGCTACTGACAGGTGGGCCCGGCAGCCACGCGACGCCTTCGTTGCTAGCCGCCGTCATCGCGTATATCTCAGGCTCAGAGCGCGAGCGTGGGTACAGCTGGGAGCTCTGCCTCTGGGGACGTGTTGGTTGGGGCGCGTGTGCCGTTTCACCATTCGAGGAGGAAAGGCAAAATCCTTGGCCTTTCCGAGAAGCTTTCCATTTCAGTTCCAGTCTCGGGTTGGAGCGGATAGAAGCGAAATCCTTGGGGGAGGGAGAGGAAGAGGAAGAGGAAGAGCGAGAGGGATAGGCTTCGTCTTGGGTTCTTTGGTGACTGCAATCATCTCAAAGGCATGGGTAAGTGGAGCCAAACATCCCTCTGCTTCATCTCCATTTCGTTCTTTGGTATCGCTCAGGTCGGGTAGTGCGGGGATTGCTTTGCTTTATGGGTCATAGCGCTTGGCTCCCCTGATTCCCCCTTTCCACAGTTCTAATTTTGGTATCTGTGGGCGAAAATATTTTGTTTTCCTTGTTCCGAGGACGATGATGTTCTCCGTTGTTGCCAAGAATTTTCCCTAGTTTATTTCTTGCGGCTGTTGGGGCGTTTCTTGAATCATCATAAAAGACACCTCTAGATTGTTTCCTGCCTAGTCCATTGTGGATGCGACCTTACTTTTCTCGCATATGTTGTCGCGATTGTGGCCTGGTTTGGAATTTTGAGTGCCTATTTCTCCAATGTAGCAGCACTAGCACATGGGGTGACGACTTCATCCTTGTGGGACAGTGACGACGAGTACGAGAAGTTCATCCAAAAGATGAACCCTCCCAGGTGCTAACCATTCCACACCTATTTTGTATTTTCACCCAGAAAACAAAACTTCAGCATCTATCTGTCTTAGCACTTTGCAAAGTTGTACAAATGCTGATTGTCACTAAATGCTAATCAAGTTATCTTCTGAGTTCAGGGTCACATTTGACAACGCATCATGTGCGAATGCAACAGTTATCCATGTCAGTCCCTGTAAAAGTTCTTTTTTCTTTTTTTATTGCTTCTCTATGTCCTTGTGGCTGAATTCTTTTTCTATTTTTGAATGTTATACAGGTCGACAGCGCCAACAAGTATGGGATACTTTTGGAGGTGGTTCAGGTCCTAACTGAACTCAGGCTCATAGTCAAGAAAGCCTACATATCATCGGATGGCGGATGGTTCATGGATGGTACAAAGCGATTTTGCAATTGTTTCATGTAAATTCCTTGCATGAAGATGAGTTGTGGTAGGATCTTTCTTACTTGTTTAGTTTGTCCTTCCAGTGTTCAATGTGACGGATCAAAGTGGACAGAAGATCATGGATGAATCTGTTCTTGATGGGATAACAGATTACATTCACAAGGTAATGTCTACCCTTGTTTTGCCGTTGCTCCTGTACTCTGTTCAGTTTGCTCAATTTGTCATTCTTTCTATGCAGTCTCTTGGGGCTGATTCTTGCTTTCATCCCTCACGGAAGAGATCTGTTGGAGTGGAGCCTTCCTCTGACTACACCTTGATAGAGCTAACTGGAACTGACAGGCCTGGTCTTCTCTCTGAAGTGAGTGCCGTGCTCACGAATCTGGAGTGCAATGTGGTGAATGCAGAGGTGTGGACACATAACACGCGAGCAGCAGCGGTGCTGCAGGTCACTGATAGTAAGTCGGGGTTGGCAATCGCTGATGCAGAAAAGCTTGGTAGAATCAAGCAGCGTCTTTGCTATGTGTTCAAGGGCAGTAATAGGAGCCGAGATACAAAGACAGCAGTTTCAACAGGGATAACTCATACGGAGCGGAGGCTCCACCAAATGATGCTTGAGGATGGAGATTATGAAAGGTATGACAAGGATGGAATAAATGTCAAACCTAGGCCAATGGTCTCTGTCGATACTTGGCTTCAGGTAGATTATTCTGTGGTGACAATTCGGTGCAAGGATCGACCAAAGCTTCTATTCGACACAGTTTGCACTCTAACAGATATGCAGTATGTGGTTTTCCATGGGAGTGTGGATACTGAGGGTCCCGAAGCTTACCAGGTACCTCATTGCAATATTCTGCCTTTAATTCCTATTTTCAAGTGCAGACATGTAACCTTTTCTTTGTTTGTAACGCCATGGTCGAATAGGAGTATTACATCAGGCACATTGAGGGATCACCTGTCAATTCAGAGGCTGAGAGGCAGCGAATTATCCAATGCCTTGAAGCAGCAATTGAACGGAGGGTATCTGAGGTAATTGAGCTACATCAGCCCCGATATGATACATTTTCCTTTTGCGTTGCCTGTGTCATTTCTTAAGGGCACGGGTGATGTACTTCTCATTTACTTGTTCAGATATGGACTTGAATGTTGTGATACATCCTTGTAGGAGGTAGATTCTAGTTGGTGAACTGTCATTTTTGTATAATGTTGAGTCGCTATGAAAGCTTCGGTCCTTAATTTTGTTCATGATGAAATGCGTGTGGGTTTCTTCTATCTACCAGTGTGTTTTTTAATTCATTAATACTTACAATTTCTCCTTGCACCTTTCTCTGCTTTAATATCGTTCAACATTGAATGAAGACTGGGTATTGGATCACATGAACTAGCAGATAAAAAACATCATAATCCTGTTAGTAGATTTAACTCAATGAAAAACTGGCAGCAGATTGATATTAGGGGAATATTATTAACTAGCATGATTCCCTGCAGGGCCTGAAGTTAGAGTTGTCAACAAGCGATAGAGTGGGGCTGTTATCAGATGTAACACGCATCTTCCGCGAGAATGGCTTGACAGTCTCAAGAGCAGAAGTGTCAACGAGGGGTGACAAAGCTATCAACACTTTCTATGTTCGTGATGCTTCTGGGAACTCTGTTGAGCTGAAGACGCTAGAAGCCATACGCAAGGAGATTGGCCAGACCATGCTTCAAGTAAAAGGGTATCCTGACTTAAAATCGCCACCGCGAGAGTCATCTGCTAGATTTCTATTGAGTAGTCTCTTCAGATTCACTCTGTAAACCTTGGGCAACAGTTGGTGAATACAGTAGGTTCATAGCCATACCGGGCATTGTACATACACCCTGACTTCTACCTTAACTGTAAATACCTCCAGTTGTGTCAAAATGGGTTCCCTCATCATGATGTAAATAATATTATTCTCTTATCTCTTTTACTGCTATGGATTTATGTTCCAATCTTAGTTGCTGATTCATAGGTCATATGAGAACGGGGAGGATATCGACTGGCAATGGCACTACCCCAATGGTGTGTGTGGTATGACGGTGGAAGCACTGTCTGTCTGAGGTATCAATTAGAGCCAATGTTGACGTGGTGGACGTTAGTGACACGATTGTCATTTGCACCCAGCGCACATGTCGAAAATGGCTGCCAGCTCGGCAGGGTCCTACTTGGCTGCTCGTTTGTTCTTGGATCTTAGGATATGGAGTCCAGTCTCACCCAGCACTTGTGGGGGGATCGATTATTGGCAGGAAGAAAGGCGTCTGGATGTCATCTTGTGGTGCTGAGCTACTAGCCTATCCGCGCATTTTTGGCAGGCCTGCATCTTTTGGTTCCACTGATGTTTCCAGCCATGCTACATCATTGCTTACCAGTAGCATTCTTTGTACAGAATCTGAGGCTACTGGTATTTAGATTTGCTTTGCTGGTATTTAGCTATGATATTTTGTACAAGTTTAAAATAATTCAAGGTTTCAGACCAAGCTTGTCGCATGCCTATGCTGTGAAGTAATCAAGTTGTCATCAGCTCAGATCTTGTTACTGCTTGGTGGGGGTACATCGAGCACCAATAGCGTTTTGGCGATGACAGGGTATGAGCTGGAACAGATCTGATCAGTTTCTACTGCGTGTTAACAAGGGCCTTGAAATTGAGGGACAGAAGAAAGGTTTCTGTCCAGAGTATGAATGACCTACAGTTCAATACAGTACACCACATGTGCTCATTGCCCACCAAGGCAGAACCCATGCAACTTGCAAGGGGCAGAACAGGGTTATTTGTGCGTGGAAGAAGGTCCTTGTGAGGTTGTGATTTTCCTTCCTTTTTTTAATTCCGTGATTGTCCTTCCTAGTACAGGAGTTATGAGACACAAGACACAACACGTTGCTACCCCCACGAATCTGATAGGCTCCGACTTGTTTTTGATGTCCTCTAAAATTTAAGCACGGTCACATCAAAGAGAATCTTACTATTTATAAATATTTTGATCAATTTAATGACAAAACCTTATAGACAGATTGGTGCTAATTTTTAAGATGAATCTAATAAGCTTAATTAATTTATGTTTTGCTAAAGTGATGGTACAAGTAACCGTCTTCTAATCATGACTTAATTAACCTCATTAGATTCGTCTCATAAATTAGTCTAGGGACTGTAATTTATTTTATAATTAAACTTTATTTAAGTATTTCTAAATAATAAGATTCTTTTTGATGTGACGACTATAAAATTTAGACTAGAAAACGAACACACCCTTTGATTGAAGACCACTTGGTTGCAGTCCCTATAGATAGATGCACGCCAACCAGCACTTTTCTGGTTAGGTTCTGCAGTTGCCCACGCATTGAAAAGACCAGCTCTTCACTTGTACTATGACAGAATCACCTGGTGGAGCTTGCTTAAAGTTTGAGCAAACTGAAGCATAGAAAGCGAAAACAGAAAAGTTCTTGCTATTGCAGCATAAGAAACCTGTGGTCAGGTGCAATGGGATAACTGAATTTTGCACTTTGACCCAACATTTCCCTCATCTACTACTAGGCCGAGTCAACTGAACGTTGACAGTGGTGCCATTGCTGCCATCTTTTCTGAAAAGGTCGTTCCACTTACGAATTGGTTATCACTATTTGTTTCCTCAGAGGATCAAGAAGGATGCACACATATGGGTAGCGGCAGGTGCCAATAATCTCGGTGGCTTGATGATGCGAGAGTAGGCTTAGAGATTACTTTCTTCGGTAGTCTCAGTGCTGTAATATATGTAAAAACTTGTAATGGCTACTGGCGACCGCCTCCTATATATTCTAGAAAAAAAGTTATTTGTTTCCTCTTGTAGCTTCACATAGTAAGGACCACTCACAATTTCATGAGTATTTCATGCCGCACTATTATTACTTGTACCATTTTATGGTAAGCCTATTAAACATGTAAGACTATTAAGGGTGTGTTTGTTTCACTGGATTTGGGTTGTATTGGCTTGGACATGGCTATCTAATCCAATGTTTGTTTCATGGTGAGACTGGATAGGGTGGATAGGAATAAAGAATATGCTTCAAAGATGTTGGATGAGCACATCCGGGAAATTTGACCATTAGTAAATAATTAAAGATAATTAGCATATTATGATATTAATTAAGTATATTTTAATATGAGATTATAATAAGTAAGCATTAATATATTAACTAATGTGCAAAAATCATTAGATTAGAATATAATTAGTGATACTTAACATGTTTTAGTATTAATTATGAATTATTGTAACAAGATTAGTATTTATAAAAATTAAATTAAGCTAATTAGTGTATGATTAACCACTATTATCAACAAATAAGATTTAATTGCTCTCATTCATTATTTCCCATTCCTCCAATTGTTACAAACAATGGATGACACTGTCCAGTCAAACAAACAATGATTAAATGATCCGGTCCGAGAAAATATGGATAGGATGATCCCATCCAACCTTGACGTCCAAACAAATACACCCTAAATATGTACTAGTACACACGTACCCTGGAAGATTTCTAGAACAATATTCTAGAGAGGACGTTTCATACAAGTCAGCACTATGAAAGTTGAACCTATAATAAGAAAACAACGGCACAGACCTTGGTAAAAATTTGATGTCGAAAATAAAGATATTCGTAAAAATAGATAAACTGTGTATTAAGAAATCTCAATGCTTCATTCATTTTTGTTTCGGACTCACCAAGAACCCTGGCTCAGATATTGTGGCTGCTATTTCGGTTTTTGGAATTATAGCATTTTGAGTGTATCCCAAATTCATGAGATTTGTTCCCAATTAATGTGTAGAGGTAATTATATTTGATAGATGGTGATTGAATTCCATGAATACAAGAGTATGCAAACAAGACTGCTGCTATATATATACTATTGTTGTTGAGTGCGACATTGCAATCCACGTGGGGATAAAGAATAGTTGCTTATGTGTTCATTATACGAGAACGACGTCTTAACCAAAATGGGAAGAAAAAAGAGTACGTTTAGTATCTTTTCAATACAATAGTTACACGTATTCAAGAATGGTACTGGTAACGCGATTTTGCCAACCAAAAGTGTGCCAACAAAGCATTTGGGGGACGCTTCCCGCATCAATTGGACAATTTTTAATGGTTTTTTTTTGCAAGGTGGAAAAAGTTAGTCTGATCGATACGCAGGGTGGCAACAGTGATACCGTTCAGACGCCCTTGTCAAAGCAGCAGCTAGTAGGGTTGTGTTTTGTGTACTATATATGTACAAGTAGGCAAGTAGTCGCTTGCTCTAAGTGCGAACACCACACTACACTTTGACTGTGATCATCGCAGCTAGTGTTCAACAGCAGAGACACCGACAAATAAAGAGGACAATAATTCATCTTTTTCATTTCATTGTGGCTTGTGACGACTCATTGGAAGCTTCCTTGTTCTACGTTTTCTTCTGTTTTGCAAGCATAGAAGAATATTATGTGTTTGCGAAGCTTCTAATCATTTGCAACACTTGCACCTTCATCCAAAAGAAGAATTGGCTATAGTGTGTGGATTCAGTTATCTTGTCTCTGGGACTGCGTGCTTCAACTGTCTGTGATCGCTGCTGTAACCTTCAGCAGTGTTACGTGTACATTTTATTAGGTTGGGCCACAGAAACGTAATTGATGACTGAAAAAATCGATTGGAAACTGGCAAAGCCAACCCCGAGTCCCGACTCACGCTTGATCTGACTTCAGATTGCTAAGTGCTGTTCCGGATCGTAATCTACTGGATGGATCGTATGCATCTTGGGGTAACACTGCTCGTCATATTTTCACAGCTAATGGGGTCTGGACTTCACAGAAGCTAGTGCCAATCATCAATTCACCGATAGAGTTCTGCACTTACAGCGAGAAGAACCACGTGACGTGTGGGCTCAAGTTCTCTGAAAATAGTCCCTTTTCCTTTCCAAATTGGTTCAAGCAACAACAGTGGTATTGTGAACAAATTGGGTTTGTTTTTTCAGGCGAAAAATAAAAATCAAAGCTGTATCAAACACGGAGAACAATCACAATTGAGATGAGAGAAACTAAATACTCTTTCATTGGTCAATTTTGTGTTCCGCCAGCGAAAATGACGACACACATACACCCTTATTGGACAGGATTAAAATTATTAGTACGAAGTTTTTTTTGTTGATAAAACTAGTACGAAGTTGTAACGAACACGGGGACACAGTTGTAATCAACACGGGGACACACGGCTGAAGCCTTTCCAGGTAGGGAGCTGCGTCCTGTGTCACTGAAACACACATGAGATGTCTTGCCATTCACTGGATGCAATGACAGATTGGCAGTAGATAAAAAAGTGAGCTCTCCAGGTATGGCAGCCGACCAGATCTGGATCTACTACAAACGTTTTACATGAGCACAATCAAATGCTTCTCACGGAAGTGGGGCTAAATATCTGCCGAATCCACTGGCATCTGAGATGATATCTTTGCTAATTTTAAGAAAGAAAGCCCGCCAAAAATGAAGTCTGGTGAAGAAACGCCCAATAGCTCTATCAAATTGGGTTTACATGTGCAGTACAGATATGTAGATAATCCATGTACTCGCCATCCCATTGCAAACCGTAACATCAAAGTAGAATTCAACAACAATTAGATGTTGTGAACGATCAAGCTTAGAAAAACACAATCAGAAAGTTATGTGACATCAATTGTAGTATTGTATTTCGAGCAATTCAACTTCTGCAAAGGAAAAAAAAAAGAGAAGGCTTTGATTTTCTGTTTCAATTTTCTTTTTCTCCAGATCAACTGAGTTCATACTGTCATACTGTATGATGAATATAAAAATAACTATTTATACAATGAGAAAAAGGGAACCTTTCTTCACCAGTATAAAACAAGATACTATGAAAAGAATGTAACACCAGTGACTCTGCACAGCTGAACTGGCAATTGGCATTTCCTAACATCTCAAAAAATGACCCATTGATCCAACAACTGTATCTCTTTTACAATATCTATCCAGATGATCTGGTTAGACTGCTAGATTTCCAGTCCAAATTGTATGTAAAAACCTGCAAAGGAATTATTTTCACCCCAAAATGAATCTTCCCCCACCCAAAAAAGAAAACAGTTGACTTCTTTTGATGCTGTCTCTTGAGTATATATTCTACCTCTGAAACATCCCTTAAATAAGGTGCCCAAAAGCAACCTCATCTGGAGAAACTGAATTGTTTCACTGGTATGCAATAACATTGAAGGTGAACACATATTGCAGACTTTCTAATGAAACATACACTCTCTAACATATGGGTGCGAGAAATTGACATACCGCTCCCATATGTACTTGTAGCGGCGAATAGCCAACTTCAGCCACGGTTTCATGTTTCCATTATAGTGCACAACAGCAGCACTCTCAATCAACCGATCATCTATGTCTACATCATATCCCAAACCCAAGACATGCCACCTGCGGTCCAGCGGCTCCATCAGGCCGTAAAATGTCAAAAGACCTGCAGGAAGTGTCCCAGTCTTCCAGAGCAATAGGTCAGAATTTTGCTCCTGCCAATAGTGATACAGTGATGTGGCATTTGCCTTCCTCCAAGCTATCAAGTCAAAGATGTTCATTCCGAAAGCCCATCCACAAGCATGTGGATCAATTTTAGAGCTGATAGTTGGATGCGAAAAATTGAGATACTTGTGATACCGATGAAATGATTCCAAACAGGTTTCCACTGCTCCAATGACATTACCATGCAACTCTATCGAGAACAGCTGTGTCAAGTCTTTTTGCACCACAACATCATCATCAAGAAATACAACCTTCTCCAAGTTGGGCAGTATCTGAGGAAGGTAGAACCGCAAGTGATTCAGCAGAGAAACAAACTTCGGGTTATGGAATTTTACTTCTCTTTCAAGATTTTTTGAACCAGCAGAGTAGTAGTAACTCTGAGTTTCCACTTCAGATAGCTGCCTGACCAGAGGTGATGAAGAAGCATTCAACCAAGAGAACTCATCTATGCAGAGGACCTCAACAGTGCATCCTTTGAAGTCGTTTATGAGAAACCAAGTTGACATTGCCCCAAAATGGATTCTGTCTGTGACCACATGAAACACAAGCTGCTGAGGGTGATTTGCATTGGAGACCGTAGAATTGACAACAACTGAAGTCGCCAGCACATTATCAGAGAATATACAGAAATGGTACAGATTATTATCCACCAAACGGGTGGAATTCCGTTGCTCCTCTGAGCGACTTCTATGCTTCGGGTTCTGAAGCCATTCTTCTGTCAGTTTCAAAGTTAGGCAGTGCAGATTTTTGGGTAACGATTCTGCCGCTAACTGACCAAACTCAGCACTCTGAACGATTGCTGCCTTCGCACGCTCCTCCAGTGCAAGGGCATGGCTCTTCAATGTCACTATTGTTGTGCTGATATCATAATGGGAATCCTGGGCTTTATATATTAACCGTGCTAGACGGCTTATTATAGGATGGGCTTCTTCTTGAGTGATGGCTCTTCCACTCACAGCCCCTTCAGATAATAATCTTTGACAATTCCTTATCTGGGAACTAAGTTCCCATGCAAGCTGAAGATTGCCATGCTCTTTTGCAAGGATGACATATGCCTTTGCTAGCGTCATCTGATCTGCCAATTGGCGTGCAAATGACGTGCTGCTCAAAAGCTCTTCGGTGAAATTCACCTTCTCATGACGGACTTCCTCAATTTCTGAACCATTATCCTGAAACAAGTCAGAAAACAAAACATTAGAAAATGTCGCTGGCAACTAAATTATATACATAGAAGAGATTTTGTTAACAGCAAAAGCAATAAATAAATATTTTTTCCAAATGAATTGAATTTTTGAACTTGAATCCATAAGGTACTTCAATAGCTTTGGAACTGGTGAGGTTCAAAGCAAAGTGAAGGCTCCTCAACACAGCAGTACTTTCCGGTGAATATGTTGTCACTGAAGTGGAATTTAATTAACCCAGAATTAAATTAGATGTTTCAACTTTTAACAACACCTCAAGGGCCAACTTTTTTCCCAAACTATTGAAGTGATTGTATAGAATATCTAATCATAAACCCATGATCTTCTCTTTGCTTGTATTCCAGCGTATCAGCATTAGTTGGACAACTATTGCCACGAAAATGTCTGTACATAAAGTTTGTTACTTGCATGAACTATGAAACGATAAATCGTTAATATTGACAACAATTGGTATAAGCATGTCAACATATTTCTATAGCAAGAATTTTAGGAACTACTCTGTTTTTTATTTATTTACGTTCAGACATGAATCACTAGGTCATTTTTGGCTCATTTCTTATGTCTTAAACATCAATATTTCTAGATTGCCAGACCAGAGGGAGTACCATTATTTACTACAATACATACCTTCCTTTTTTCTCTCAATGTGATGGCGACATGTGAATCTCACATGTAATAACATGAAATAAACTGGAAAAATATAAAAGCTATACATGATTTGAACTTCTTATAGATTGATTCTTTCTATTATTACTATTTTGATGATTCTTCTTGTGAATCTAAGGAACTAAAAACTTTCAGCTGACAAATGGCTTACATCATCAATTACTTTCTAGGGCCAAAAAACTAAATGTATCCAAGGAAGTGAAGTAGATTTCTAATATTCATAGCATTCTCTTTGATCCATATGTCACCCTAGGATGTAATGTCCTATAATTGGCATCACGAACACCAGCAAATTTTACTGCCTGTATATATAGCATCCCCATATATTATTAAAACCTGAATTTCTCTTAAAATCCAACGATCCATCATGTCATAATTAGGACCAAATATATAATCACATTTATAGAACTAGCCCAAAAATTCTGCCTCAAGTCTTTATTTATGGCATCCATATGTAACTGCGATTCACATTGGTAGCACAATATTCCAAAAGTTCAAAAAAGCTACAGACCAACTAACAGCTATAACTTTTTATAGTTTTCAGCAGCCTTTAATTTATGGCTTGCACCAAGAGGATTCACATTCTGGCTACCAATATATATTCCTAAAACTGCTTAACATAAGGCCTTTAGCTGAAAGAAAAACTATACAATAAATGGATCAGCTAGAAGCAGTTCATATAACTCAACAATAGCCTTTCACATCAGTGGTTTCACCTGATCTCTCTGTGGCAATCTTCAAATCTCAATTAACGAAAGAGTATAATTTAGCAAGGAATTGACATTAAGCATGTATCACGTGAGGATTGATCAATCAGGCAATTCATTGAAGACTCAACCCAATCCGTGAAAATTCAATACCATACAAATATAAGCGGTTACGACTAGTTGACTTGCATTTTCTGGACTGCCAGAATACATCCTAGATACAAAGGAGCGTTACCAGAAGTTGCTTGATGCCAAAATAAAAATTATGAAAATCAGTTATTGCAACCAAATGCCATTCAAGCACAGCTACCGACAAACAGACCCTTGATAATATAGTTCCATTTATAAAGTATGACATCATATATAGCACAAAAGATTGATGTCGAAAATGGATTAGATTTTTCTCCGTTACATGTTCTCTACTCATCATAAAAAAGAAGCATTTGTCTTCCTAATACACGAACAATATTTGTTATCGGCAGGGAGATGGGAAGCCACCTTGCGAGAATGACTTCCTACCTAAATACTTGAACAGAACACCAAAAGAATCCAGAGACAGACTATCTATCATGCCACACCAACTCATAAAACTGCAAACCATGTTTGCCACTCTAACAACCAATCATCATTAACCAAAAATACTTTCTACCATCAGCTAAGCAGCAAATGACAGCTAAAGTTCCATAATAGAAAATACAACCACGTTACAGACCAGATACTGAACTACAGTAACAAAAGATCTACGGGGGCAATTGAGCTGTGACCCCCAACAGCCTACCACGGAGCACACAAATAACTAACATTCAGCTTGCATAGCTACAAGTCTACAGCATTAAGACATGACATTCTCCGCATACATTCGAAGATCTCAAATGATCGTGCTAATCTACACCCACTACGCTAGTGATAAAGAGAAAACGCCTAAAAAGCATAAATTTCTTCAACGGCAACAACAGAGCAGTGATCTTTGCAAAGATCTCAGAGAATTGAGCAATCGGAAAGCAAGAGGAAGTCGAGTTTGAGGCACTCACTACGACAGGCGGCCGGAACTGCTCCTTCTGATTGTGGTGCAGAACGAAGAGCATGAAGGCGACGAGGAGGAAGATCCCAAGGAGCCACCAGATCCACCCAGGCAGCCGACGCCGCGACGGGCGCCGGTACTCCGGTGCCCGCCTCCGCATACTGCCGCCCAACCGCTCGGTTCCTCAAGGCCTCGCCTGAGAAGTGCAACTCGAGAACTAAGCCAGATGCCCGCCTCACCGCCGACGAACCGAACCCTCCACCATAGAGCGGAGAGCCCACAAAGGCGCCGCCTTTGCGGCGGATCCGGGGTCCGGATGAATCAGAAGACGATAAGCATCCGGCACACCAACCCCGCCGAGGAGGCGGGCTCGAATTCCGGCAACGGTCAACTCGGAACCACTTCTACAGCAGTACGGAGGCAAGAACGCCGGCGAGGAGGGGAGATGAGATCCGGGAGGGCGGGCGGCGGAATGCGAGAACGGTGGGATTCTAGGAGAAAGAGAACGAAGGGGGGAGAGAGATCTGAGAATGATGAGAGGGAGGGGAGGGGGAGAAGGCAGGGAGGAAGTAGTTCGTCGTCGCCGGCTGACGTAAAAGGAAAGACAGCAGAAGGCCTCCTTTCCCGTCATGCGTCTCCATTTCAACCCCTCGTACCATCCGGGTTCCTGGTACTACAGCTCTCAACCCGCAACGCTCTGCACAAGTTGTCTACCTGTATGTCCAAAAAATATACTTTAGCTGTTGGCATTTTTAGTTAACTCAATGTAAACTAATGTTGCCACATCCTCCATCTCAATCGACTTCCTCCTCCTTGTAGATGTAGAACTTGGTAGCTGGTAGCATGCTACCTTCTACATTTTGTTTGTAACGTTGGAACATGATCATTAATTCAAATTCAAACTAATAACCATAGCTTAACATCAAATTTTCATAAATCCACAGATAGCACCTCCTTTGGCTTTCGTCTTTCCTCATCAACTACATGTCCCAATAACACTCTGATCGTTGTGCACAACCCTCATCTGATTTCAATGCTAATTTGCTTCGCACTCATCATAATCATAAACCCTATTCAATATGTCATCCTATGCTGACAACCAATAGAAGACATTGCTAACAACTTTTAGTAATTGTTCTCTTAGAATTTATAATGTGAAAAATGGCTCAAAGCGTGTCTAAACTATTCTTGGAAACCGATGCACCGTCTCCACCAATTTGTCCATGATTTACTATCTTGATCTATTTGATATGATACCCTACTTCTCGTTTTTCAGTAGGATGACATGCTCCTGCCACTACCCACAAGAGATCTTTTTATGCCCACATGTGTATATATTGACATCTAAAATTTATTTCACTATTTAGATCATATATCCTTATAGTATATCATTAATAACAGCTTAAAATTTGCTATGTGACAAACATATACAATAAGGTCCATTTTTGTCTCTTTTTGGTGTTTTATATATAAATAAGTAATTTTGTATACATACGGTTTGGTGTGGACTTGCTCCACTTTAGTTCTTCCTCTTTGGCAGCATCAACTGTAGAAATGATAAAGAAAAATTAGATTTATCTTTTTATTTTGCTTTTTAGATTTGTTTTCATATGAGTCTGTACCTTTCAAAATTTTAATATAATTTCTATTATTGTTCAAATAGATACATTTGTTAATTCTCAACATTTGTTTCCTGAGATGACAATGTTCGATTATACTTTTTGATGTTTGTCGAACAATGTAGTTTCAGAAGATCACCTGCTGCACTTCAAGTCTTCTCCAACAACCCATATGTTCTCTTTATCGCACCTGAAGAGACGAGCTATTGCGTAGTTGATTCAAATCAGACTTGAGAAGTGAATACATATTGATAGGGTTTTGCCTCTTGGACTAGGTAGCGCATAAGGATAAAAGCCTCTTGGAATTTGAAAGTTGGGAGACTACATTGAGCTTTCGGGAAAAGTTGAGGATGAAATAGGGTTTTTGTCTTTGTTATTACTATTATTTTAGTTACTTTTCTAACATTTATATACTAAATTTGGACTGCTAACTTTTGTTGGAATAATTTGTCGGTGAATTTTGGTTGCTAATTGTTTTTAATCTTAGAAAAAATCCAATCTTATGGCCACCGAAGGTAATTTTTTCAAAAGGTTAATACATTTATTGCAAAAAAATGTAGTGACACCCGAAAAATCTTGCTAGCCTTGAGACTCCTTGTGGGGAATTTTTCCTTTCTATCCCTATGCACTAGGGTATACACATAGATAGGGTTTTGCGTGTTGCTTGGGCTCGGGGTCACGTAAGTTTTCCAAAAGTGAAAAGGAAAAATAGCGAACATCACAGGCTTTCTGGATACCCATATTGTAGTGGAATGTGCAAATGGCGCTAAAAATCTTTTTTTTTTGTAATAGTGATAATGAGACACGTATAGAGTCAAGCTTGTAAAATAAGTTTGGGTTTCCGCCTGCTGCTTGGGCCGAGAGTGTATTGAACTCAATGCAACATCAGCTCATTCTTTAGCTGGCCAGTGACAGAGATTTTGAATATTGTGTTTTAGTCTTACTTGACTCAAATTTGCTTATTTTTAGCTGTTAAAGTGGAGTCACTAATATGCTGAGCAAGTTCCAGTAGCTATACGTGTAATGGCTCCACTGGGCCAAGTTTCAGTAGGTACTCCGATGAAAATGGTGGGACTATATACCAGTGAGTCATGTCCTTGGTGGTTTATCAATCAGTACCATGTTTAATGATTCTGTTCGTGGTAGATCTTATTAAGAATGGGCGATAAAGAGAACATCCACTCAAAGTCTCCTCTGGTTGCACATATTGCAGGGTATCAACTGTGTGGCCAAAATGTTTGGACATTATTCATGGTTTCTTGTATTTGTATTTCTGCTAAGTTCTGCACTTACTCTCCCAAATTTGGGGCATTTTTTTACAAAGCAACTACATTGCATTGTTGTGTAAAAGTATGTTTCCGCTCACAAACTCCAGGTTTGTTTGGGTTTCCATTTTGCAAATAAACTTGGGTTGTCGGCTTTTATCAGATCAAAACATTTATTTATTTTCTGAATAGCATTTTGTTGTGTCAAGTATGTTGTCGGCTGGAACCAAACCTGCATTGACCCTCACCTGAACCGGTTCGAAATGTTGGCTCGAAAGACAGGTAGCTAGGCTCGCTAGGTTTCGGCTCGCATGGAAATGATTTCTACAGAGTCCAACAGGTTTCCACGAGCAACGCTGAGCTGGATCATCGGACTTATCTTATGTCCGGTGTTTTGTTACCGAGCTGTCGCATTTTGTTTGAGTGTGGATCAAGGCAGAAACACATGGCTTGTAACAGGCTGCCTAATATACTCGCTTGTTAACCCAATGGTTAGTATTCTCATTTGTGCTATATATGAATCACGTTGCCAAAAGGAGATAAAAGAAGCAGTGATTAATGATGGAGTGCTGCTTTGCTAAAGACCAGCCGCTTAATTAAGTTGAGCTAGCTCTGAATCAAGTATGATACCTCTTTTCAGCGGCATATGCATGTATCATGAACTAGAGCCTTTTGAACTAGACAAGGTATCCTATAAAAATCAGGTTCGTGTGAGAACTATGAGAACTCCAATCTGGACCACATAACCTTCATCTAATGGGACGCATGAATTCAGGTGGGAGGGGGATTTATAAAATCACCGCCCATTTAATCATACTTTTGCAAATTCCCCTCCCACCTCTCTCTATACATCCTCCTTGGATCAAGATCATGTGATCCGGATTTGAGTTCTCATAGGATACATTGCCTTTGAACTATTAAATGTGAAAACACTGGGCGTTTTATTTGAAATTTTAATTTTAACATAAACCATTATTACCATAATAGCAATAAAGTGTGATTCAGTGAATATAGTTTTGCCTTTAGCCAAACGAGATACAAGCAAAAAAAATGTCAATCAACCACCTTCCTCATACTTCAGTAACGAAAACATATATCAGGTTGTTGATATAGTTGTCAAAATCTACCCACCAGCAGCTAACAAAAAAGCAAACAAATATTTGAAAAGGTTTTTTCCGATTGAGTAAATAAAGATTCATGTAAAATTTTTATTAGGCTTCATTTGCATTGCAACCTCATGCCAGCAACTATAGCATTTTTGATACAGAAGTCTTGGAAGCTTCATGATTTAGCTCCCAAGTGATGATGGTAGGGCTGGGAGACATTTTTCATCCTGTAATTTATAAATTTTTCCCTAACCATCGCAATTAAAATTGTAATATGGAACAACATGACTACAATACTGATTTGGAAACGTATGCAGTGGCAACAAATTAATAATGTTGCCGAAATATTACTTGTATCCAAGTTGACATGCTCAATTTGTTCAATCAACAGCTGAATACGTTCGAGATTACCAATCTATAATAACAATAATCCAAGAATATTATACTGATATATACATGTATTTTGAAATGTTTACTAAGATATTAAAAAAATTCTAAGGGATTTTCATAAATGGCTGAGATTTTTTTGTATTTTTCATGAAAAGTTTCTCAACTTGCGGAGACTTTCAGTGCAGATTATTCATCAGCCAGTTATATATATAGTATAAATAGCACTTCAAAATTGTCCAATGCCACAAAATGCCTTTTGTCATTTCAGAAAAATTGTATAAAAAGAAAAGGTCAGTCATTCGTTGAAACACCACAGGGAACACTTAAAGATTTTACAGTGGCTGTGGACTGCGTTAGTGACCTTTCTTGCAAGATGGTTACCTAACACTGGGCATATTCTATAGTAGGAGTACGTATAGTACATAGCCCCCAGAGCAATGAACGAGTTGACTAGCCAATGCAAGGATCCAATAATAGAGATGGAGCACACATAAATATATATACACACATGAGATTCCTGGGCTGGACCAATAATCAGGTCTTCTTCCTTGTCCTGCGACCATTCGTTAAGCTGTCTCAATCACTACCAAAGCGAAGCTAGGATGGCATTAAACAACCTGACATCATTTTCCAAGCCATCTTTCTCAAGCAGCATTGCTCATGCAGTCATGCGTGGAAGGGCTCACATGTAGCCACGAGAACACATCCACAGGAGCACCCCCAAAAGTCATGGAAAATTCTAAAGAAGACATAATGTTGACAAGATATTGATCTACCTCTCTTCGAAAAATCAGAGGTATCATCTTCCCATGTAGCCGTCACATAGCTAGACGTGGAGACTGCCAAACTAGAGGTGCCCAACAAGGGATCTAAATCAACGACAGGCTTGCGGTCACAATGCTATTAATTAAACATATATGTTATTAATTTTCTGTAGCATTTTCCTGGCCATCCTTATCAGCATTGACGTATTGAAAGCGTTTACCAGCAGGAAATGAGTTAGCATTCAAGCTCGTTTTGTGTCCAGGTGAGAATCAGGATACTCTACATTTCAGATAATCAGAAAGGGGGATCCCACAAACTTTGCTTCAGCGGAAGCTAGAGTCTAATTGTTAATTACTACGCCAATTTTCCTTTCCTCTTGATTCTAAGAAAAAAAATGGGACGAAGGTAGGGAAGTTTGAATGCATCAGACTAAGTATAGTACCAACAAAAAAATCCAAACTAAGTCCAAAATGACAAGACAATACTGAATTCTACATAGACTTAGCAGCATTGTTATAGGGTGATGAGTGTTCTTGCCAATTTAAAGAAAAAACTGTGTGTAATGCCTGAACCTAGCCAATACTCCAAACTTTTGTCTTCTCATGAAGACAAATGACTCACAAGATGAAATATAAGAAGGGCGGTTTGACTGATCACATATATGATGCTAGGTAGGCACAACAGAATCACATGAAAGTTACTCAGGAACCAGGACCACATGGCAGGTTAGATGAAATTTAGTATTGGCCAGGGTATCCGAAGGATTCTAGGTTGGTATGATCAATAAGGTTAGCCGATCTCTTCATCCCTTTGGCCAATAATAAGGAACCGCTTTTGAGCTGACGAAACAGAATTAACATAATCTTTCATGATTATTTTCATAGCTTAATAGCGTCTAATATATAGTAGCTTAACATCAGATATATAATAAATCATTTAAAATTCTTTCTGTTTTGTAAATGGCTTTGATGACATATATCATCCATGAAAATTTGAACTTAATTTTTTTGCGTGAATAAATTTAAATTATCTGTACACACCAAGAGAAAAGGATGAATTTATTAGGGATAAATTGCTCCAGATTAAATAATATTTGTGGAAGTAAATTGACTTGAGTCATTTGTTGGAGGTAGTAAAATCAAACATAGATGGTCTTTAAGACTGAACGGATTAAACAATTGGTATCTTTTTCTTGAATGATTTTTATATTCGCAGCGTATTTGTACAATCAAAAAGCGACAACCACATGAGGGAAAAGCATGCAACTGGGGGGTTGTTGAGCCATGCTCTGGGGAACAGCTTCACATGCATGTGCCTTACTATCTTATAAATTTTTTAAGCATGTGGTTAATAAAGTTGAAGATCCATCAGAACAATGATGATATGGTTGTGGAGTTTCTTTTGTTAGGTTGGGTGTTTGCTTCAAGATTAAGGCCCTGAGAAAAGAAGGAAAATGACATGATAAAATGAGGAAATGGAAAACATTTTATGCTAGCAATCAAAATATCCTACTTAAAATTGAGGACGGCCCAAAATATATCCAACTTTGATGTATTTAATCTCTTTTGTTTCCCGTATTTATATGAAGAGGAGGTGCTCTACCGTAAAGTGGATTAGTATCAACGTGACGTGACACGGGAAAAATTCATACTATATTGTTGAATGTGGATGTGGACGATATTATGTCAATGTCGAGAAGACTTTATAGATCTATTCACTTTTTTTTTGCGAGGATAGATCCATTCACATCTGCACTTTTGTGCTGTAGTTTGATTTAATATAGGACTACAATCACACTTGTGGACTCCTGCCACTGTATCGAAACATCACACGGAACGTTGAAGAAGAAGATATATACGAATAGAGGTACAAACATATACGTCTTGCAATTATTTGGGCTTAGGCCCAAATGATTTGCGGCACATTACTTGTGTTTCATGCAGCTTTGCACGCACAACTCCAAACGGGCCGGAAATGTAGCAGAACTTGGGGAATCAGAATTTTGGCAGCACTGATTATAGTTACTTTTTTAGGAATAAGGTTGCATTGGATCCCACCGGTTAAAGCAAATTGACTAAAAAGTAATGTCTAAATTTTAGTCACCCCTATTTGGTAGGATCTGTTTGGTTTTTAGACTAAAGGTGACTAGAGATTATTAAATGAGTTGGAGAAAAAAAGATCAAAATACCCTTACAACAACTCCACATCCCTCCTCTTCGCCATAGTCGTGCTCGCCGCCGCCTACCACCAATTGGTAGCTCACCATGGGGAGTTCGACGGCTCCCCAGTAGGAGAGACGGCGATGAGGTGGGCTGCAGCAGGAGGAGATCGTGCGACAACGGGCAATCGCCGGATCCGAACCTGTCTCGACTCGCTAGAACTTCTCCCTCCGGATGTAGGCGGCCGTGTTGAGGTCCGGAGGTGGGGAGGCTGCCGTTGGTGCGCGCGGTCAGGGCTAGAGGCGGGGAAGTCGGCGACAACACAAACTTCAGCGGGCGGACATGATGACCACGATGGTGTAGATTCTCGACGACTGCGAGGAAGACCGGTGGAGATAAGGGACATGAAATGGAAAACCTTTTTCTTTAGCTCGTCTTTCGTGTATCGCGTCTAAGATGTTTTAACCATCTTTTAATCCCTACGTTTAGAACTTTAATCCGTATACTAACTAAAATTTCTTTGCTTTAGCCGGTGGGATTGAAACGCACCCTAAGTAAGTAACTATAATATAATCATTCCAATAAGTAATATAACCATGCATTCCAGTCTTATATGTTATATACATAAGCAGTCTTATAGCGTATCCGATCCAACATCACCAAGGATTTTTACGATGTGCAAGAGAGAGAAAGAGAGAGGAAAAAAAGAATGATGTAATTGCGTCGTGAGACAACCACATTATTCACAAAAAATCTAGGAGTATGAGATGGCTTTAGCAATATTATACGATTTTAGTTGCCATGTAACTCATAACTATTCCTTTTTTTAATCAAAAATTAAGAAAACATGGCATTGGTACAAGACAACTAAAACAACTGTTCATTATATAGATTGTCTCAAGACTACTACGTGCCATTCATGAGACCACTTATGAGACAATATTTTCGAAATTACCCTTATAGAGAAAGAGTTCGATTTTTTTTTCATTTTCCTTAAACCGAATGCTGCAGCTTAACTTTCGATTCTTTGTCCTATACATTGTGCCTGCTCAGGTTATGCTCAAATTTCGCATATCTTTCATCTTAATGGGAAGTTAGAAAAAAGTCAACCAGGCCACAATGGGAGGAGCCTAGCTCTCATGCCGCCGCAATGGTTTTTTGCAGCCAAACTTCAGACATGAAACAACAGAAAAACCATAAAACATAAATAATTATCACAAATTAGTCACATTTTGACACAATTTTCACGTTCCAAAACATTGCAGTGTGGTATAGTCTATGAATACATCTTCATTGCGCACATGGTTGGGTGCACACCCCGCAACATCGAGGCACCTGTTCTTTAAAAGCCATGCTAAGACGTAACGATATATCACGATGTTGTGTGGCAGCTCAGGTGTTACGGTTCTTCATAACACTGCTTTGCACGAATCTTATACACCAGTTCGCATCCAGCGACAGGAACCAGAGTGGGCACGTGGCAATGTGTGCAAAAAAAGCTGCACTCATCGTCTATAGCCTATAGGGCAAGTCTGATTCAGGGTGAGGAAGGCTGGAAGCTTCCGAAGGCCTCCATTTAACTGGCCCATATTGCTTCACATCACATTTTTCAAGTCACATTGTGCACTCCATCACTTCAACTAGTGATATTGCAAGTTTTCAGATCTTTGAAATTTTTTACAGGGTACACAATGCATGGGATGTACTTGTCGTCCCCATGGGTGATGACCTCGCACTGATATGAACCTTAATTCCATGTGAAAGTTGCCAACACACGACGTGTATTATTGTGAGATCAAGCAGATTATGTGGTCTCATGGGGATGGAACAAGACCCATAACCGGATGTTATTTTGAATATGTTATTAACCTATTAGGTAATGGGGGAATATATAATGCAAACCACTTTTTTTTTTTCATTTTTGTATCTCTCACACGGAGATTTGTTTGGACATGCAAATTTTGCATAAATGTTTCTCTAGATTTCATCTCCGCATGTGCTAAGTTTCATTTTTTAAAAAAGTTCTATATACATTTTTTTTGTAGCTTCCATGTTTTCACCTAGCTAGTAAATGGCTTGTATTAGATATTTGATCTAGTGGCCAGTGCGCAATAATAACTGAATTGAAAGGGGGCCGGCCGGGAAATTTTAGACAAAAAAAAATTGAGAGAAGAATGTTCACGTAGACACTCCATATACGTATGAGTACTGACATTATATATATATATGGACAATTACATGTGTATCCTACCGAAATGAAGACCTTTAAAAGATAGAGCCGGCTTGATCTTAATACAAACCATCCAGTAAAAGACGAAAAACAGTTTTGCCAATGGGTGGTGGAAGGATGCAAATGCAATTGTTTATTATGATGTTATAGTTCGTTACTTTGATTTTTGAATCAGTATTATTATAGCTGTGAACTTTGACGGTTACCAACCAACAAGGGGCTGAAAAGTCCCGAGCAGACCCAGGGCATGACCTTTTAATCTGGTCTTCTCTCATGTTGTAAGGCACGTGTTGTAAATAAAACGTACGAGATCCATTGTGTTGTTTAGGTAAAGTGCTGCTGAAGTCGATGAATTTGGTGAAATGCACACGGCGTTTAACTAATAATTCTTACCGTGGCTGTCGTGCTCTCGAGCTGCTGTATAATCAAGGGCCATATGTATGGTAAGTTATCGATGCTCGTTGGAGTGGATCATCAGCAAGGACAATCCTGTAATTCGAGGAGAGCGCGTGTGGCCATAATTTTCTGATTCAGCCAGCATAAACAACAAGGCAAAATGCAGTGAATTCACTTGCGATCTGTTAAAACAAATATAATGTGGAGAATTACGCTCCCCTTGTTGACAGGAAATCTTCGTCAACCCAGTTCTGACATACGTAACATAAAGTCTTCGAGACTATGGATCTGTTCAAACATGCGCGTGCATTTTGGCTCGTGATCACGCTCTCGCTCCATATATATGGTGGTGTGCAAATGTGCTAGTTGGTGAATTGAAAATCGACTCAAGTGCCGGAAATCTGACCAATTATTATCCGAGAGCGGGACCTGGCCCCTTTCCTAATCCACCACAATCATGTGCTGTAACCACCACTGCCGTGTCACCAACCCCTCGTGCCGCGCCAACCGCAGCCCGCTGCGACCACGAAATTTCGACGGTTTCAACGCCACCAGACCAGACCCGGGGACGCGGCACTCTCGTGCTGCGCGAGCTCGCTGACTGTTCATGCTATTCTTAGAGCAGGGCTAATGGTTTCGGTAGCTGCTGGCGAAATGCGCTGGCCAGCTCACATTTCGCTTTCACAAGCACCGGTCCATATAAGAGCAAGTATTATGGGTCCTAGTCAGCGAGGCTAAATAGATGTCCATGTCAGCAAAATCCTAGTTGGAAGAGAGAAGCGAAGAGAGAGAAGAGCACGGGCGATTAGTTCGTCGCCCGCTCGTCGTAGGCGCATGCAGCTCGTCCGAGACGCGTTCCTGCTTGCTGCGGTGCCCAGCTTCAAGTAAAATAATTAAATATTCTGTAAGCGCCAGCACCCCATAGTGACCACTATACAAGAGGCTTTTACTGCTGGCTAAAAAAGACGTGGCACTTCATTTCGCCGGCAGCATGCGCTTCCCAGCCAGCTATTTGGTCACCGAATAGCCTGAGCCAGCTATTTGGGAGGGAGATTAGCGGGAGGAGCACAGGATCGAGGCACGAACGGAAGCGCCGACGCAATCGCTAGCAGCGGGCTGAGAGCGGGCGTTTTCCCCTCGGTTACGACGCCGAAGCGAGCGAGTCGCTCGATTTCATCTCTCTCCTATTTTCTCTCTCGTCCACGTGAGATTTGTCCGACGTGTCTGCTCTATTCGCTAGCCGACGTGGGCTCGGTATACTTGCTCTTATGGACGAACGGCACCGACAGCTACGACGTCACCACCGGGTTCGGCGCCAAGGAGCTCGGGCGGCGCGAGCTCATCCGGTTCCTCAACGTCGGCCACGTGCTCCCCGCCGAGGCCATGCGCGCCGCCATGCTCGTCCGCATCAACACGCTCCACCAGGGCTACTCCGGAATCCGTTTCGAGATCCGGTGAGGCTGCTCGACGCCAACGTCCGCTCGCCGCTCGGGGCACGGTCACCGCGTCGAAGGACTAGCGGCGCCAACTACCCGTTCAAGAAGAAGCTGCGGAACGTGCTCGTGGACCGCGCCCTCGCCAATGGCGCCGCCGAGTTCAATGCCGAAACATCGGTGTTCGGCAAGGTCGCCTGATTCGAGGACGAGCTGCGCCGAGCGTTGCCCAGCGGTCGAGGCCGCACGGCCGATCGAGAATGGCACCTAACCGGATCAGGTCTTGTTTGTTTTCGTAGAAATAGATCTCACATGGACCTGTCCTCAAACATGGAATGAGTGGTTCCAGCTCTTTCATTTCACCCGGACTTGCTTGCGTTTCATGGGTTAGAGTCATGGATTGATGCTAGGCCTTCATGATATGGAATCGACATGGAATGAGCTGGAATCGGGTGGGTTCCCATACCAATCCATACGCAACCGAACGACCATTTCAAGTTGGGGTGGACCGGTTCCACATTCTTCCGTTCCATATAGTTTGGACTACGATTCATGTCATCCCATGACAAAACGAACAAGACCTCAAGGAGTGCCGCTCCTACCCTCTCAGTCTTGGTTCGTGCGCCGAGAGCCGGGAACGAAGTACCTCACTCGTCGAGAAGACGCGGAGCTCAACAAGGTGTTCCTGGCCATCAACCAGGGCAAGCACATCGACCCGCTGCTCGAGTGCCTCCGGGAGTGGAACGGCGAGCCCCTGCCCATCTCCTCAACACACAACGGATATGAAGACCGATCTAAGCATTGGTTTATATCTTATTGCAACAGATCCTTGTATCACAAAACCCTAGGTATTATGGTCCTTGTATAGTTGTATCACAAAACCTTAGGTATTATGGTCTACGTCACGTAACCCCGAGGTTTTTAGTCATATTGTTTCACATAATTCCACCCCTATCAAAGTAATATGAATATTAGAGCTGGATTTAACTTTCAAAGCAGAAAATAACTTGTCATATATATATATATTCAAATTGATGGTTTTAATAATTAAATCGACTAGAATACATGTCTCATGCAAGCATAAACTTAAAATTCATAAATTATATTCATTGTTAATTCTTAATAGAGGTGAGGTTTTGCGAAACAATATGACCATAAAACCTGTGGTTGTGTGACACGAGTCATAACACCTGGTATTTTGTGACACAAGGACCACAAAACATGGGGTTTTATGAAATTTACTCTTAGTAATATTAATTCTTTAAAAATTTCGGTTATGAATAAAAAAAATTCCTAGAAACAGACCGATTTCGTTGTATTGGGCCTCATGTAGCCTAGAAACCAGCGGGCCCAATACTGCAAATCGAGGTAGGGCGTGGAGGAGCGTTGGATTGAAAACGAACAAGCGTTCCACACTTCCACCTCCCACGCAACCCCTCCGCGAGCCCCCAGTCCGCTGTCCGCCGCCGCAGCCACCACCGGCCGGTCACCAGCGCCCCGCGACCCTCCAGAGCCCAGAGGCCATCCGTGCGAGACGCAACCACCCGCCAGAGCCCAAAGAGAGCAGATAATCCGGCGATGGAGTACGTCAACCCCCTCACCGGCTTCCGCGTCGACGGCCGCCGCCCCAACGAGGTGATTCCCCTTTTGCCTCTCTCCGTATCGCCAGCCACCATCCCATGGTTCAGGCGTGACCCATAATTTCACTCGGTGCTGGACATTCGCGCAGATGCGGCAGCTCAAGGGCGAGGTCGGCGTCGTCGCGCGGGCCGACGGGTGAGTAAATGTCCGGCGCTCGTACCTGCTGCTCGTCAGGTGTTCACTTTAATGACCAGAGGATTGTTTGGTCTGCGCAGGTCGGCGCTGTTCGAGATGGGAAACACCAAGGTCATCGCCGCCGTCTACGGGCCTCGAGAGGTGCTCCTCCTACTCTCATCATTGTGGTTTAATAGGCCATGCGCACTACCTGTTTGAGGAATTGCCTCTCGGAGGATAATTGCTAGTGCAGCTTCTGATTAATTTAGTAGCATGTTCGGAAAATCACCACTGATATGGGACATGTGTAGTAGAAGATGTGAATTTGTCCACGGGAGATATACTGGAGTACTTGACATAGAATTGCAAAATCCTGAATTCAATCGCTTATTTTTATTTTCTATATGGATTTAATCAGTTGTTGTGGGCTGCACACAGTACCATGGCTACCCTGCATTCTGTTCCGCTGTGTAATGCTTTGCCATGCCTCCTTTTTTCGCTTTACTTTTCCCATCACTGGCAATTGTTTTTAATTTGCATCCAAATCTTTTGCTACCAATAAAAACCAGTGCTCTTGGTTTTGTTTATTCAGGTCCAGAACAAAGGTCAGCTAGTTAACAGCAAGGAGGCCCTGGTAATTTTCATTCGAGTCTCCAAGGTTTTCCATTTAGAATGTTTTCCTGAGAAATCAGCATGCAGGTTCGTTGTGAGTATAGGATGGCAGAATTTAGTACTGGGGATCGAAGGAGGAAGCCAAAAGGTGACAGGTACATTCCAACCTGGAAGAACAAAATTTTATTTATAAATAGAAAGAAACAGTTCGTCCGTTTGCCAATGTACAAACTTCCCACATGGCAAGCGTTTTTATTTTTTGTCCCTACCGTAACACCAGGCTTATTTCACCTGTATATTATATGCTGCTTTCCTGCATGCCATGATACAATTACTGCTTTCTGATTTGAAGAAAGGTATTCTTTGGAATCATGCTACTTTTTCTGAAGATGGAAGCATCCTCAAATCAAAGTTTAAGTGTCAGATTAATAGTTTGTTGTGTTTTGTAACAATACAACATTACCAGATGTCATAATAAGGCTAGAAGTTCCTCAAGTTCATCACATGTAGTACCAAGCAAATAGTAGTACGATTTAATTGATTCAATTTTGTGCTTATTAGGTGATCTCTCAGTGCAAAAAGTGAACATAGTTGCATGACTGCTATTGCACATTGTTTTCATTTCCCATATAGCTGTAATAGTGAACTAAAGCTACTATCAATGCACAGGCGGTCAACAGAAATTTCACTTGTTATTAGACAAACAATGGAAGCAAGCATACTAACACATCTGATGCCCGATCACAGGTTAGTTATATTAACTAACCTGCCGATAAAGATACTGGAGTCTTGAGTGACTTCAGGGACAACTTCCAATTCTTATTATTCTTGTATGCAGATTGACATATTTGTACAAGTTCTTCAAGCTGATGGTGGTGAGCATACTAAAACTTCCTTTAGATTAAATCTCCGAGCTCGAATCAATCATTTATTCTAGAGCATGCTATTTTTTTCCATCCTTGCATAACAAATTCAAGCAAGTCTATTTTGTCTTTGAAAGGTGAGTAAATAAATCTGCAGAATTGCAATCAAATCAAGCCCTGTATGTTTCATGTTGCCTGTTTCAAGAACTTTAAATTCTCAACATATCCACTTTTTCTGAAATAATGATGTCCTAGTAAAAAGGTTAGAAATGATGGCATATCTTAAGTCTGGCAATGTGTATAACAGGAACAAGGTCAGCATGCATCAATGCTGCAACATTAGCTCTTGCAGACGCTGGGATTCCAATGCGAGACATTGTCACCTCTTGTAGCGCTGGGTATCTGTGTTCTACTCCTTTGCTAGGTACGATGCCTAAGTTTTTTCATACCCAAGGAGTAGCTAAGAAACATATGGCTCAAATAAAACTCAATAGCCTATTTTCATTATTCCAGATTTGAATTACGTAGAAGACAGTGCTGGAGGGGCAGATGTCACTGTTGGCATTCTTGCAAAGATGGACAAAGTGACTCTGCTGCAGGTACTAAAGGATCACCAATTATATCTTACTGCTCTAAATTCTTAGCTCCCCCAATTCTCTCTCCATCTATATGCAAAAGCACTACAATTATGGCAATTTGATCTCAATATTTGTTGTGTGTTTGTCTTCTGCATAGTTTTGTACTTCATAAACTTTTTATTCAACAAATGAAAGGCTTGTGCTAAATTGTTGATTTTCAGATGGATGCGAAATTACCTATGGATATATTTGAAAATGTAATGGAACTTGCAATAGAAGGGTGCAAGGCAATTGCAAATTATATCCGGGAGGTAAATAACCTTTACTATTTTCCATTAGTAACACATCTCACCATACACCTATGTACTGGAACTCTGCACATTCTTAAATTCCGTATTGTGATACATGCATGTTGATTTGTGACTATCGTACTGAAACAGGTGCTGTTGGAGAACACGAAACGGCTGGAGTGCCAGCGTGGTTAGTCAAACCTGGTGCGCCCACGCCATCTAGTGTAACATTTGAAACCTGGACTGTGATCATTGATTTATCGGTATTAGATAGTATCCAGAGTGGCCTGAATATGTCGCAGACAGCTGGACTGTCATTGGACATCACGCACTATCTGTAGAATTCAGTTGAGGATGAGTGGCTCTGATTTGGAGTTGGCATTTCCCATGTTTAAACTTGTGCCACTGATTCTTGATTTGATATTATGAATCGTAGGTTGCAGTCATTGGCTTGTGTAGGATTATTTCCATTGACAAAATCCTGTGAACAGAAACTACCTTGATCAGTTATTCTGTTCTAAATATTTGTGGTTATTTGTTATCATTGATGGTCAGGTTTGATGTACTTCGCCGAAATTT
The DNA here is from genome assembly GCA_031894775.1 of Chloris gayana. NCBI lineage: Eukaryota > Viridiplantae > Streptophyta > Magnoliopsida > Poales > Poaceae > Chloris > Chloris gayana. The sequence goes on from JAUNZO010000624.1 coordinate 141,783, forward strand.
TTTTCTGGATACTGATGGAAGTCCCTTAGCTAAACCAGAACTCCAGAATAACACTATCTCATGAATTATATATACATTTAGGGACTCCAATGATCCTTCTAAAAAAAACTTCGAAAGGAACTCTGCAGAAAATTTTGAAGTATTCTGCACCACCGATTTTGATTGTAAAGTATCCTAAGTGTCTACTACATAGAAAATTAAGATCGAAATTCCAAATGATGTTAATCTAGAAAATGAAGATCGGAGTCCCAAATTAGTATCTGCTTCAAGCTGACGGGAACTTAAAATACACTGCATTGTTCTCAAACAAAGATCAAAGCCACGCCTGGCTAAACCTACATGGTAAAAATGTAAAATATTAACATGCAATGAACAAGCCCTATAACACAACAGATGGAACGTATGGACACGAAATGTGCGTATGGGGCAATAATTAGTAGTCCAACGTTCTTCTAAGCCAGAAAATTAGTTTTCAGCAGATGCAGTTTGGTTACCGACTGCGAATGCAGGTAAAATTGCATTATTTTCTTGTCCTGGTGCATCTGCACTTGCGCGTGCCGCATGAATTCCTCTACAGGCATGCCGCAAGCAACTTCCATGGCAGGCACAAACAATTTTCACCTCATTTCTACCAAACTTGTATGTTACATTACACCTCCTAATCTCCTATGGTTCCGCCATTTGATCTATGACCAGTAGCGGTAGAACCCAGGAAAGATTATGATAGATTCATAGATATATCCAAACCCTCCAATTCCAAATTTGAAATTTGGTATGATGCCTAGTCTTATGGCAGAAGCAGATGAGGAAGTAGGGCTGGCTCGAAGCTCGTGGCTCGACTCGACTCGTGAGTAACTCGACTCGGCTCGGCTCGACTCGGTTTCTTAACGAGCCGAGCCGAGCTTATATTTTAGCTCGTCGGATCAGCGAGCCGAGCCGAGCTAGCTCACGAGCTGCTCGTGAGCTCAACGAGCTCGAAGGCCTGAGAATAAGTAATGCTCAATACCAATATAATGTCATATATTGAGTTAATTTTTGAATATTTTGAAAACATATTTTAAATTAATCTACGTTATTAGCTTTTCATGAAGTATAAATCATATATCTTACCTATTTTTTAATAAAATATCTTAGATTTAAAGTATATAATATCTTAATTGTTCTATATTCTCGGCTCGCGAGCCTAATGAGCTAGCTCGAGCTAATTATCGAGCCGAGTCGAGCTAGGTTTTTAGCTCGTCTATGTAACGAGTCGAGTCGGGCCGAGCCAGTTTTCTAACGAGCTAATACGAGCCGAGCCGAGCCAGCTCGACATCCACCCCTACGAGGAAGCACCACGATCTGCCGTCGGGAAAAAATTACTAAAATAATAAATAAGTTAATATTCAAAGGTTGCAGCAAAAAATCTTTCCACTAAGGTTTTTATTCCTTGCCATAACCAGACTGTGCAGCCAAACATATAAAAAGGAAGCAATGCCCGTCCCAAAAACAGTCATCAGAAACATTATGAAACTTTAAATGAGCTTACCGAAATGACACTAATTAGCATCAATCATAGCCTAAATCTTCTGCCAAACAAATTATTGAGTAGGCAAAGGTTACATTCAAATCAAAGATTTCAATTCTAGTTTTGTGTAACCTTTTCTTTCTGTGATAAAGACACCGATAAGTATATCTTTTCCTCTTCCTCTTCCACAAAGGTTACATTATTTGTTGATGACGGCGGCTGCCGGAAAGAAGCGAAGGACCAGGACCACATCCACTCTTTGTCCTTGCGTCTCTTTGACCACACTTGCTCAGTTCTCATGGAGTTCATTCCCACATGTAGAGAGTGCTTATAACGTATTAGAAATAGAAATGTAGAGACATTGACAAATAAAGTAATGGAACAGATCAGTCTTTTTATCGATGTGAAATTGTGAATACATATTTATAGCACTGGAGTAACGGGTAAGTAACGTGAAAGGCCACTTTTAGTCTAAACGCCTAATGGGCCTCAGTCCAGCTACAAGTTTACAAGTACAAGCCTAACAATAGGAGCCATTTTTGAGAGGCAAAAGACAGTTTGCCTGAGGTGTACAGTAGATTGCATCTACTCCTCTGTTTATGGTCTCCAACAGCACACAGGCATATCCACGGTCACCTTCTCCATGCGTGCACCTCCTCCGCCTCCGATGTGAGTGATTCCGGCGCCAGGGCCCGCGCGCTCCACCTTCTCCTTCTTTGCACGCCGCCTTCGTCGGCCTCCGCTCCACCTTCTCCTTCCTTGCGCGCCGCCTTCGTCCGCCTCCGCCACCCATGACGTCGTCGCCGGGCCCGCCTCCCACGCGCGTGTGAGGCCACGACGCTCTTCCTCCTCCCCCGCGTCGGGCCCATGCTCCGCTCGCTCGCGTGCCGGCATCCATCGCGCCGCCACTCCCCATGCGCGCCGCCTTTGCCTCCGCCATGTGCGACACCGCCGTCGAGCCCGCCTACCCCACGACGCCGCCGCTCCTCCTCATCCCCCCGCCGAGCCCCTCCTACGCCAGCTCGCATCGCCTCCCCGCGCGTCGCCTTCCCCGGCGCCACCACTCATCGCGCGTTGCCCTCCCCTGCTCGCCACCTTCCCCGCATTGCTGCTCCCCGCGCGCCGCTGTTTCCGCGTCGCTGGCCCGTACGCTGCCGTTTCCGCACGCTGCTGGCCCGCATGCCGCTCCACCCCGCGCGCCGTCTCGCTCCGTGCGTCGCTCGCCCTGCTCCGCCCGGCCACGCGTCGCTTGCTCGTGTGCAACCACGGATCACGGATGCATTGGAGGAGAGAGGATGTCCAATTTTACCTCACCTCTCTCCTCCAAGGCAAAATTGCCTACTTATTTAGCTCCTCTGTTGGAGACCAAATTTAGGTGAATAGTACATATTGTGGAGGCATTATTGGCTTTGCCTCCTCCTGTTGGAGTCAGTCTAACAACATTATCATAAAATTAGTGCAACTGTAAACTTACAACTACAAAGGATAAACCTGGGAATAATGCATTAGCTTCTATTAGTGATCATAGAGGAGGGAATAATGCATTAGCTTCTACAAGAAACACGATATGATACCTTGTAGCAAAAAATTTGTGAAAAGATGGCACCCCACAATAGGGATAAAATAGGCAAAAGGCGACAAAAAAAATCATTGTTAGAATCTTTTTGACCTATTGTTGCTACCACTAATTAACCTGAAAAGGCATACGCGAAATTAGCTATTTTGATAGGCGTGAAACTATATGACATTATCTACTTCATGACAAGATTATGATTCAAGAGGCTTGCTGCAAAATGGAGACCGTGGCCATGAATTTTGGTCGACCATGGGTGAAGATTTAGCAATAGAATTGCATGTTAATTTCTTTTCAGTCAAATGGTTGATTGATTTATTTTATTTGAGGCAGAAGGAGGTGCTGCAAACTTTGTAATAATTAGGCTGTAGCTTCTTTGAAGCAAAAGCCAGAACCTTTATTCCATTATCTAAAAAAAGTCTACTTCATGACAATTTCTAGAACAAGGCCACATGCATGATTTGATAAGAAGCTAAGGCCCAAACTGTTACATGTAGATTTCAAGACAGGCAATCCAGTGTACTGTTGCATGGTAATTTTAAGACATGCAATCCAGTTATGTAATGTTTTTGTAAGCAATTATAATTTATAAAATTGTTTCTTTGAAGAGCAATATCTAAGGGTGATCTTTCACATATATATTTTTCACTAATTTACTATAGAAATCGTGAAGAAATAGTTAATGTTGATAGGAACCAAAACGAATATACATATTTCTAGCTGGTTGCAGCATAGCTGCTGCTTCAATACATGATTATCACGAACAGCCAGCATAAGTAATTTAAGCAATATTGAACATTTTTTTTCTCAATAACTTCTAGAAACCAGATTAACATTCCCCTTTTCGATTTGATCCTATAAGGGTACAGCTCATAAAAAGAAAGAAATCTAGCTACACCTTAACCTTCTAGCTCATAATATATAAAAGAATGCAGCTCAGTTATGATCTAAACATAATACAGGCTGTTGCACAAGTCAAAAGCTCAACACAGAATAATGGATGACAATATTTGTAATTAGTTGTCACATAAAGGTCAACATTTTTTAAATAAGTGTAGTATCAGATGGAATACACAAACAAATAGATCAGGATCCTTACTAATACACAAAATCCTGTTTTCAGAGCTCAGAAATGTTGATAAAAAGTTCCTTTTGAGCATGGCATTACCCATGAATTTCACAACTTAATCCACACTGATCCAGCAGACAGGACAGTGCAATCATTAAAAACTTAAGCCTTGATTCAAGAAACCAAATATAGCATTTTGTTCTCGGTAGCTTCTAGAAGCCAATTAAACATTTAAGTCTTTGTTACATGATCATCAAGAATATAGAACAATTTATTCTCAATGGCTTCTGGAAACCAAATAAACATTTCCCTTTTGATTTTATCTACCTGAACTGTTAATATCTAGTAAAAAGGCAGAAATCTAGCTGAACTGTTAATAGCATGTACTCAGTTATAATCTAAACACAATAATGGTTGTTTCAAAAAGTGTCAACCCTTTATCAGCAAATTATTGCAAAGTAAGAAAGCTCAATACTGGGCAATGGAGGACAATACATGCAGTAGGGATTTTAATTAGATGGAACATAAATGGTCTACATTTCGCAGTTCAATCCTAAAGAAGTGCAGTATGATGAGATGGAATATTAAAACAATGAGATCATGTAACATGAATGAGGATGTATGTAATTCTTCACTAGAGTGCCCACTGTAAGATGAATGAGGATGTATGTAACTATGTATCCTAATCCTGGCCATGGGAATTCAGTTTCAATCCATATTGTGGACATGGATGAATCTTATTCCGAGAGCACTAAATTTCAGTTATAACTCTGAAGAATGTTCAGGACACTTTCTGTTTTCAGTCTGAATTTCTAGCGTTCAATTTATAACTCTGGAACCAGTGTTCACGGATTCTGTATGAGCTCATCCTTTTTTGGATGTATGATTCCAGGTGTTCCTCGTATTTCAATACTTGTGTAGCATACCCGAGAGTCTTCAGAATAACATCAACATAGATAGGAGAATACCTTTTGAACATGTAGATAGACATTGAGACATACTAATGTAGTGGGAGTGGGACACATCAGTCTTTTATTGATGTGAATAAATATTTATAGTGCAAATGGGTAAGTAAGGTTAAAGAGAAAGAGCAGTTTTAATCTAGATTCCTAATGGGCCTCTTCAGTCCATCTACAAGCTTACAACTGCACAATTACAAACAAAAACTACAAGCTTAACAACATCATGAAAAAATTACTGATACTGCAACCTTAAAACAACAAAGGAAAAGCTAAATTAGCTCCTAGTAGTCATTAGTCATAGAAGAGGGTAACATGGCAATACAATACGAAAACCTTGTACCAAAGAATTTGCGACAAATTAGCATCACAAAATTCGGATAAAATAGGCAATGGAGAACAGAAATTTATACTTAGTCATTGGGCACACGATTAGCATGATGGTTTCAGATATTGTCTCCAATACATGGTTAAACCTAACAACGAGGCACGGAACTGACACCCATAAGGGCCACCTAGCGAGTCAGAATGTGGGCTCCCCCTCAAAGAAAAATAAAAGTTGCACCCATATTGGGATGCACAACTGGTAGGAAGAACTTTCACTTGAAAAGCAGCAAAATGCGACTCCTAACAAAAACATAACCACCTCCTTCAGCAGCATTGTATCATCCACCCCGTCGTTGCCACAAACTGCAATTATCATGAGCAATGAACCGCATTTAGATATGGAAGACATACTGTTTTACGGCAGGAAGTTTTACAGGCAATTCTTATAGCATGAATGAATTATGATTACATGAATTGGGATATAATAGGCAGTGGACTAATGGAGAACCAAAACTTCATAGTTAAAAATAACCTTTTTGATCTATTGCTGTTACTACTAACTAACCTGACATGGTAGAGGCGAAATTAGCTTCTTCCGGGCTAATTTAATGGGTGATGAAGTCCTATGACATATATACTTCACAACAGTTTCTAGAATCGGACGAGATGATTTGCTAATGAGCTAAGACCCAGACTGTCACATGGAAATTTTAAGACAGGCAACACAGTGTTCTTTGCAGTTCTCTAAGCAACTATAATTTAGAAAATAGTTTCTTTCAAGAGCAATATAAGGTTCCTTCCAAATGTATTTTTCAGTATTTTACTATCTTAGAAATTTTGGAGAGGAAAATAGGAAACAATACCGTTGAAGCCAGTAAACGAAGAAATATATGTATTTCTGGCTAGCCCTAGCAAAGTTGCTACTTCGGTACATGATCATCACGAACAACCAGCACAGTAAGTCATTTAAGCCTAATTCTGGGAACCAAATAAACATTTTGTTCCCAGTAGGCTCTAGAAACCAAATAAAGATTTCCCTTTTGGTTTTATGTAAGGGTAAAGCTAGTAATAAGGAGAAAGAAATATAGCTACACCGTTAATAGCTCAGTTATGCTCTAAACATAATGATGGTTGCTTCACAACCTTTTATTAGCGAATTATATATATGCAATAGGTATTTTAATTAGTTGGAAAATCAAGGTCTACATTTTGCAGTTCATTTCTACATAAGTGCAATGTCAGATGGAATGTTAATTAATACAATCAGATCAAGATTAAATCAATATTCATACAAAAAATCCTGCGTTCAGAGATGAGAAATGTTGATAAAATGTTCCTACTGAACATGGCATTGCCCAGGGATTTCATAACTTAACAAGCGCAGACAGGATGGAACAATCATTAAAAATTTAAACAAGATGATCATTACCATAGATGAAACTGCATAACAATGTCAATGCAACCGATTGCAGGTTTAAACTACTACAAATAGCAGAGGGTAAAATTCGAGCTAATAAATCAGCAATGGATTTCGATAGTGCTGACCTAATTAATCCCCATCAGATGATCTGGTTCAGCTCCATCTGCACCTGCTTGATCAATGCGTTGCGGCGCAGCCAGAGATTCATGTGCTTGAGCCTCTGTTTCTTGATCTTCTCATCCATTTTGCTAGCCACGTCAGCGTCAATCGTGGAGAACTTCCTCTTGAACAGGGCCGGATGCTCCTTCTCCACCTTCTTCAACTCCTCAGCGAGGAAGGGGTACCTGTTGCACAACTCGCCGAAGTCGCTCGGCACCTTGGCAGCCGGCGGCTTCGGCTTGTCGCCGCCGCCCCAGATTTCCTTGCAGAGATCGAAGATCTGGCGGTCGGTACCGTCGCTCGGCGGATTCTTCTTGATTCTGCCATACTGGCCCTGGAGGCTCTTACGCTTCGCGGTGAGCTCCGCGAGGCTGTAGCCCCTGCTGAGCTTGCCGGAGAGGGCGGCTTGCAGTTCCTGGGGCTTGGGCAGGTTGCCGTGCTGGTGGCGGTGCGCGACGTGGGCCTCGAGGATGAGGATCTCGTCGGCCTTGGACCAGGCCCGCTGGTTCTTGTTACCCTTGCTCGGACCAGGACCTTCTGGCTTCTTCTTCAGGTCGGACTTGAGTCGCGGCGGCGGCACCGCTTCTTCTTCCTTGTCGGATTCGGACTCCTCCTCTTCTTCGTCCACCTCGTCGCCCCTTCTTCCTCCTCCTCCTTTTCATCTTCTTCTTCCTCCTCCTCCTCCTCCTTTTCCTCTTCTTCTTCTTCCTCCTCCTCGTTCTTTTCCTCCGCCTCCCCCTCTTCTTCGTCCTCGTCTAAGGACTCGACTTGCTGGACCTTGGGCGGCGGCGGAGCCTTGTTCTTGGAAGCGGGAGAGGATGCAATCTCCTCCTCCTCCGACTCGTCGCCGGTGGCCGCGCTACCTGTGTTGGGCTCCTCGGAGGATTCGACGGGCGGCGGCGGAGGGGCGCGGCGCTTGGGCGCCATGGCCGGAGGTTTTGGGCGAGAGATGGAGGTGGGGGCCGCGTCGAGGGATTGTGGTGGTGCTGACAAACTTTTTCTTTTAATCGGTGGTGGCAAACTTGATTGTGGTGGTGTTGGAAATGATGGAAAAGGCAGGGCAGTCCTTCCATATTCCAAGCACAGAAACACTGTTCGCATTTTTGTTTCCCAAGCACCGCTCCTGCTCCTATGCCCATTTTGTTTCTCAAATTCAAATGAAATGGAGGCCTGGATGCCATTGAAATTTTGCTTAGTTCTCTGTGTCATGAAAATTTTAGAAGTTCCCTGTGTGCCATGAGACTATTTTTCAGTGTCTTGTATGCCATCAAACGAAAAATAGTCTGTGGCGATCGTGGTATGAAAAAATAAGTTGATGGCACTAGAAAAAGCTAAAAAGTTTCCATAATGTGAAGGGAACCGAGCAAAATTTCAATGACATACAAGCAACTTGCTCAATGAAATGAGGTAAATTTTGCTGTCAAACCTTGACACGGTTCCTGCTTACGTTGCACGGTTCCTGGGACGATTGGGTTGTTAAAGATTTACATACATTTGGATCATATGCATGTTCCGATTTTCTACTCTTGGAACAAGGTGAGCACATCCTTTGTGCATGTAGTGTCAATTTCCTCGATCTACTGTTTCCTTGTGACAAATCGCATCTGATTTTGTCGAATACAGTAGTATAGTGGAAACTGCGTTACGATCGCGCTCGCTTGTGGGGAAGATGTTCATTGCTCTCCGCAGCTGGCACACACACTCCCTCCAGTAGAGCAAGTATTACGCGGGTGACTCAGCAGGCGAAATAGATTGACACGTCAACAGAATCCGAGCTGGAGGAGGGAGAAACGAAGAGAGAGAGCGCAGCGGGCGACTCGCGAGTCGGTAGCGCGTTTCGGCGGACCCGAGGCCAAATCGCTCGCTCCCAGCTAGCGGCGGGCGACAGAGACGGCTCATCGTCGACCTCCTCGATTACATATACATGCTAGCATTGAATATTGGCTCTTTAATACAAACTATCTTTCCGTCAACTGAATAACCAGCCTCACTATACGTGCTGGCTGTGTGGAAGGCGCTATATGACTTGGCGGCTTCATTTAGCATAAAACTTGCTCGTAGTAGGAACGACGATGCCTGAAAAGGCGTGGCATTGATGCCCTTGAACGGCCACTCGTATCGGACAGCGTTGCCAGAGCGCTGTCGCCGGCCGGTGAAACACGAGAATAGTACTACCGTTTAACGAGGCAGATCGCCGTTTGTGGCCCGGGTAGCGTCACCGGCACAGGCAACCGGCCGGTGAGCACAATACCTCCCGGAAGTTGGAAGGGGTTGCACAAAAATCCTCGTTTCTTGGAAGTTGGAAGGGGTTTCGCCGCTTTCCCAGGCAGCTTGGTGATCCGTCTGATGGAATTTCGGGGCACATTTGTTGTCCCTCAACTTCCTGTCACGGCATTGGTAACGATGGAAGCTAGCCAGAGGCCTTCCAACTTCCAGAGACCCAGCCAAGCCACCATGCATCTCTTGGCCTTCTCGAGACAAAGGCCTCTCCCAAGTCCCGAGTCTCCTGGCCATCATATTTATCCTCCTGCTTCCTCTACTGCCTCCCCAGTCCCCGTCAATAATTCCATCCTCATCATGGTCGTCCTCTTCTCCAGCCTCTCGGCTCTTGTCACCGCGGCGAGGGCCGTCGTCACAGAGATACTCCCACCGGCCGCGGCATTGACGGTCAACGTGGCCGCTGCGGCGTGGTCGTCGGCGGCGTGGTGCGCCGGCCTCCTCTGGACCGTGCTCGCTGCCACGGCCTCCATGGCCACGACCACGCTGCCGCCGTTCGCCGCCGCGGTGGCCAGGCACATGGCGCGGTTCCTAGTCCAATCCTCGCAGCTATGCTGGAGAATAGCGATCAGTCTCCTGAGTTACCTCGTGGAGCCTCTCGTCGATTATCGTCGCCGGAGCGACCCGCGCGGCGACGCTCCCGGCGATCAAAGCGGCGTGGGCCTCTGTGGCCTGGCTTCTCAGCGAGCTCTTGCGCTTGCTCGCAAGTGCTGCCCTCGTGGTCACGGATGTGCTGCCGCACGTGGCGTCAGCGGCGAGGAACGCCGTTTTGGCCACGGTCCGAACCGTGGAGCCGTGGCCGGAGTCGGCGGCAAAGCTGTCGTACCAATTGTACGGGTGGCTGCGTTCCGTGGCCGTCGACGAAATGACCGTGGCGATGAAGGATGCGGCGCGGTGCCTGGCTCGAGCCTCGCAGCCGTGGCTGCACAGGGTGTACAAGCTCCTGCAAGACCTCTACGGATGGCTGGTGGCCGCAAACACACTCCCTAGAAGAGACACTACTGTTGAATGCTCGTGTGCCACGGCCTGCGAGAAGCAACTCAGGGAAGCTGCCGCACGAACGTGCACCGCCGCCGTCTCAGGTCGGCACAGTTCGCGGTCCTGGTTAGCCACTGACCACGGCACCATGGTTTACGTTCTCGTAGCTTCCGTTGTCCTGGCACTCGCCTTCCTCTGTGTTGCCGTTTGTGCCCGCGGTTCACGCCCTCGCCGTGCTGACCGGTCCCCGCCGCGCTGGCGTCCTCTTTACCGTGCATGATTGAAGCATGGCGCAAGAGCTACTACCTACTGCCCTGCCATTCCATCGGATTGCAGCGGGAAGAGCAGGCCATTGGAACACACGTTCCTGCTGGGTTCCTGGCTGCTACCACGATAAACTGTACCAGAAGATAATTGATGTCAATGATTTACATTTGAATCGCATGTAGTATGTTTCGATTTTCTACTGTTCAAGTTGCAACCCAAAACTGTGCAACCAGCTCCTTCACTGAATCGATGCTATATGACCAATGTTGATTTCCTCAATCTACTGTTTCTAGAGATAATTCCCTCACGCGCACGTGGAAGCTACCGACTCTTTATTCCTTGTCACAAATTAAAATGGATTTACCGATTCCTTGTTCCAGACAAATAACTATTGGAAAAACAAGGTATAATCCAGCAGACGTTCTGGTTCTGTAAAAATTAAAACTTCATTCGTATCTGGTTCTATAAAACTTCTTCATGGACGGTATGATGTTGCTATTAATTGGCGCCCCACACCTCGTAGTTCCATGGTAAAAAAAAACTGTAAAACCGCTAGTTTTTTAACAGTGCTAAAACCTTTGATTACCGCAAAACCGAGAGGTTTTCCTTAAAAACTAAGATTGCTTCGGTACAAAGGCTCGGCTTGGTCGGCAACCACGAAAACCGTGCGTTTCTCAACGATTTATTGAACCACGCGTACTCGCCGTGTGCAAAGGGCATGTCAAGCGCCTCAACCAGGTCATTAGCTAATGCACAATGCTAACTAAAGATTCCTACTGGTGTCTGCTGCTGCAACCGGTTTTCCACTTCAAGTGAACTAAACAATTGGTACGTTATTATTGCTACAAAAGGACTACTGGTACATTAAACATCCATTTCTTAGTGCAAAATTTATCGGTGCTATAAGTTGGCGGAGCATGCCACAGGTAAAGTGAACCAAACAAACATTCTAGAAGCTTTACAGATAATACAGGTAAAGTTACTGTTCATGGTAAACCAACTCGATCTATCCACTTTTTTGGTTGAGCGGAATGATGAGCAACAAGAGCTAGGCCTTTTTAATATAATCTATCCACATGAAGATAAGATATTTTACATGTTATTTCAACATGTTGGAAGGAAACTTTTCATCTTTCCTACAAGCCACTCCAATTAGATTGCATTGTAACGATTTTTGCAGTAAAAGTGTCATTAAAAATTCAAGAAACTATAATATGTTTATGTCCAACATCTTTAACTTTCCTGCTGACAAGTGGGCTGACCTTGTCATATTGGTGAAATATCCCGTCGCAGCTTGGTCACCCTAGGTTAACTTAGACTGATGCATGGTGAGTGCATCTTGCAAGATGGCCTTCGATACTTCCAGTGACGGTCACGAATTTATCCACATGGATAGGAGCACGTCCTTTGATAGGGAAGTTGAAAACATATAAGAATGTACTGATTTCAGAGACCCTTTGAACATAATTTGGGTTATCTTTCATCCTCTTCCTTATTGTTAGCTTCTTTCAGGATCTGGATGCAACAAACAATATGATTTATCCCCAGTAAATATTTACTGGGGACGAATGTGATGCTTTCCGGAAGGTGCTCGACAGCATTCTTGGCAAGCTTCTCATACACTTGCTTGCACTAGTCCACAGAAACTAGTCATCTGTCGTTGGTGAGAAAAATACAATCTCCTCCGTTGCTGCACTCAGTGTCCTGTTTTCTAACGGCATGCATTTGTATCACACGCCCAAACAACTAACATTACAAAACAAAACAAAACATTTGCAGGCATGCTCATAAACAGCAACATGTAATTGACAGCTAGGTAGAAACATTTGCTTGTGAAATCTGGTCACCATAAACAGACGTTAGTAGAGAACCTTGGCAGCTAGGTAGGCAAGAAATGCAGCAAAAACTCCTGCAGGTAGCATCGTCGTGCATCCGGCCCCGCATCCTCGCGCCTTCCGTACCTTGCGCGCGCTCCGGACGGTGGCGTAGTAGCGCCTGGGGCTGGCCTCGAACACGGCCCGCGGCACGCGCGCGCCGGCGAGCCCGGGCCCCTTCATCGTGCGGCAGGTGAGCGCGCAGACGGCGCCGCCGAGGAAGGCGACGGCCAGGAGGACCAGCGCCAGCGTGACGTACGCCGCGACGCCGTGGCCCCGCATGAACCACGCCGCCGCGTCGCCCATCAGCTTCTCGGCGGCCACGTCGGGGAGCTTCTCGACGGCGGCGGCGACCAGCCACGCGTACAGCCCGTGCAGGAGCCTGGCAGCCGTCTGGACCCACGGCCCCGAGGCCTCCACCGCGGAGCCCGCTGCGCTTCGTGCCGCGGCGGCGGCGCCGGCCGGGATGTTGTCCACGGCAACGGCTCTGGCCACGGCGAGCCAGGCCCACAGGTGCTGCATCACCCACGCCGCCGAGGCCCTCGCCGCCTCCACCACGGCATCACGAGTCACGGCGGCCGGGAGCATCTCCGTGGCCACGGCCTTCATCGCGCCCGTCACCACGGCAGAAAGGTTGGCAATGGACATGGCGACCTTATGGCTAGCGATTTGCTTTCGCTCTTCGATCTCTTTGTTGCTCTGCTTCACTTGCCTCTCATCACAGTAGTGCCGCCGATCGACGGAAAGGCCAAAGGGACTCGCGTGAGATTTAAAAGTCGATCAGAAGGCAAAGCCGAGATGTGCGATGGTAAAAAGGAGACACCAAAAAAGAGAAAAAGGTAACAGCGGTGCCCACACACCCCACTGGGTTATTACAGAACTAAAAAGCCGCTTGCTTAGCCATGTTGTGTTGCGCTGCGCATGTGACCAATATACCGTTGAGCCGCTTGCGCACGACGCTTTCCCCACGATAATTTTCCTTGACCCGTTGAAGGAAAACACAACAACCGTCCAGATCTACAAATGCCTTTAAGGTTGTGCAAATTGTTTGTGATGCCCTCACCTTTCACTCTCGCGATAGAAACTACTACTTCCTTGTGTCAAAATACTTGACGTCCTAGCGCCTCCTGTTTTTACCGCTTTAGAGCCGGGCTAATGGATACGTCGGCTGCTGGCGAAATATAGGAGCCATGTCATTCTCAGTCACCACTAAAAAGCATTAGTATAATAAGCTTTAGCTATTAGCCTACCACGGTCCAGTATTTAATTATTTGTTGTTTGCTTGGGCGCCTCTACATTGGCTGGATGTTGGAAGTCTCCTTGGGACAGCCACTTGAGCTAGCGACGGAGTAATCGCCGGCAATACTCTCTTTCCTTCCTTCTCTCTCTGTCAGCAAAGATTTTAATGATGTGGATTGCTATTTAGCTGAGTAGGACTCATTATACTTTCTCTTACATGTCGTTCTCATATCCCAAAGCAGCTACTCCCTTGTTCAGAGATAGGACTGGGATCCTCTGTGGTGGTAACTTTTGTATGATCCCAGTAAAGAGCTCAACAAACAGCTATGATTGGTGCGGGCCTATACAACAACTATAACTGGGAGGGGATGATCTAGAAGTATGGGCCTATACAATAGGTATAAGAGCGTTCCCAATGGTAGAGCTAGCTAAAAGGTAGCAGCTAGCTCTTACAAAGAATTGAAGAGGTGTGGGGTCCAATGGCGGACCTAGAATTTATCTAAGGGTATGCCATGTAAAAAAATTTGCTATGGCTAGGAATTGATCTCATGACCATCTGGCATAAGTACTATGCCTTGGTGAATAAACCAGTTAAGCTCTCCTTTCTTTATTGCATTGTTAAACAAATTATTGTTTTTATACCTACACAACCCTATATGTTATAACATATTGCAAAACCTAGGGTATGCCATGGCATATGTGGCATACCCCTAGGTCCGCCTCCGGTGGGGTCCATGTTTAAGTCTCACATATTTCTTAGAGTCTGCTCTTGATGAAGAGTTAGCTACGCTTCTCTCTTTTCTTTTTTAACAATAAATAATTCTAAGAGTTAGCTAAGAGTTAACCTTTGGGGACGCTCTCTAACTGGGAGCTCAACAAACAGCTATGATTGGTAACTTTTGTATGGGTTTGGCTTGAAAAGTCATAGTTTTTTTTTGTTACCACAATGAAAATATTTGTGAATTCCTGAAACTATCCGTATACTTAGTACTCACATAGTTCTTTCTTATGAAGTTGCAAAATATACTGGTAGGTTTCTAAATTTTTGTCTCGTAAATTGGGACCAGGGTTTGCTATTGCTACAGAAGGCTATTTCTGTGGTAAACGCGTTACCAGTGTTTTTGAGGCCAACGGTTTGACGTTTATCTTCTTTAGCTAGGTTCGCTTTTGCTTTTTTTTTTAAAAAAAAATTGGTCTTGACCGGATCGATCTGCAGTGTGTCGTCCCAAATGGATCTTGTGGAGTTTTGAATCTTAAACACAGTGTATAAATTTGTAGAGACTAAAATGCATTGTAGAAAACTTTGCTAATTTGGTTTTGGGATTATGTTCTTAAAATGATCCTTTACTCATCACTGGTGTTTGCATATTTTCTGAAGTGCTGTGTTGATCTTAAGTACAAGGTCTGGGAACTTAGAATATCATCACTCTCGAGTCTTGAGCAAAAAAAAAAAAGGACTTCTTGAGCTCAAAAAAAAAATTTACTGAGAAAGCAATGTTAATATTAATATAATATAATAAAGCTGGAATGATATATTTGAAGCATACGACAGAGTTGTTGCAGGAGACAGACCGATATAGTATATGAGACGCGCGGACACTCATGTAAGTAGCATAAGCGAATTACTGTTGGCTTGGGAGAGTTGCAAGGCATATGGCCACGGCGGCTGCAATTTCGGCAATGAAGGACTTGGCTTCCGCGGGAATGATGGAGGCCGCCTCACCATCTCCAAAGACGACGGCACTAACAAGAGCCATCATCCGTTTTTTGCTTGCGGCGGCGGCACGCCTTGCCGCGGGAGACACGGATTCCACCATGGCCAACATTTGAGGCGCAGTGTCTGCGGGGACGATCGCCCAGGAAGAAGGAGCGGCGAGGGCCAAAGTTGAGTTGGGTAACCCTGCGCGGTCCATCTCGCGCTCTGCCTGGGCGGCTTTGCCGCTGCCGAACAGGCGACCGATGAGGTCAGCGACAGCGCGCTTGACGGCCTTGGCGGCTTCCTTGACTTTCCCGTAGGCCCGGGCGGCGGTGCTTTTGGCGTGCTCGTATGCCGCCGAGGCGGCTGTCTTCACGCCCTCGTACGCCATGGCAGCGGTTTTCTTGATCACGCACCACAGATTCAGATTGCGCAAGTAATCTATCACCGCCTGCGTCGCTGTGGATACCTCATTGAGGGCATTGTTCAAGGACATCCCCACCTTGACCCCGGCACCAAAGGCACGAGCTGCCATGGACATGCTCGCCGCGGCTCCCATTGCCCTGTCACTCTGTGAGTGACCCGCCCGCTCGTGCTGCGCTCTCTTATTACTATGTGCTATCTGCTGGAGCAGGTTTGTGTGAGACGACGGCGAGACGTAACAACAGGTTAGTACTGAATTTATGGGGACCAAGTGGGGAGCTGCACCGGTTGATTCGGTGGGAAAACGCAAGAAACGTAGTACTGCAGTTAATGGCCCTGCGACGGATGGGATGTCATGCCCTGTGTTAACGAGGAGTCGCTAGGCAGGCCAGCAGGTCGTTCAATCTTCCGGAGTTCTGAGTGCAAACCAGCAGGTGCAATATTGCAATAAATGTCATGCTGCTCGTCGTCAATAGCAACGACCACCAAATGGATATCCCAGTGCACATGTTGTGAGCTGAAGTCCGTCTATTAAGCAGAGATGCAAGCTCAAATAACAAAAAGTCCTTACCACCAACGGAAATCACACGATGAATCCTTGCACCAAGAGGAAGGCTGAGGAACGAGAGGGCCTTGATTTTTTTCTTAATCTCTCTTTAAACTAATATTTCATCAAAATTTATATTTCAAGATCCGGTCTCTTTTGATCACACCAAATTACTCGACGTGACACATGCATATGGTCACGTCAAAGTGATTGGCGTGACTAAATGTGACCTTAGTTAATTCTTACGTGTCAAGCATATTTTCCTTCATGCCATTTGGTCACATCGAAATGTTTGATGTGGACGTATTCATGCGTCACGCCAATCAAATTGAAGTGACCAAATGAACTAGATTATGAAAATATCGAGTGAGGGATCAGTTGCAAATTTTTAGTGAAGCAAAGGCCAAAAGATAGAAAAATCTCCACAACCAGGCCAAGAAAATGTGTCTATCAAGATTCAAGGCAAGCCGACGCGCGCTGCGGCAAGCTGCGCGCATATCTCTATCCTTTGTCCTTGGTGAGAGCGCAGTCCACACTTTAGTGCGGGTTGCCGGAAAAATGGATGTCCTCCGTGACCTACTCAAAGACAAATCAGTTGCCGCAAAGGTTGTCGACGGGTACAGTACCATACTACTATCGGATTATGATCCTCACGTCCGCCAACAGTGCTAGCTAGGTCGGGTGAACAAACAGATTTACCGAGTGTATTTGTTGTTGAGATTTTTTTTATTTTGCACTCGATATTGTTTGTCGAGTGCCCGATCAAATTCACTCGACAAATCTAAGAACATTCAACAAACAATGATTTTCCCGTAGTGGATCCTGTCTAGCCATTTCAGGCTATCAGCTACCATGGCGCGACCAAGAAGGTGGCTATCGAGCTGACTTAACACGGCTGGTGAGATGAACAGCCGGAGCGCCGCCGGGAAGACGATGATCCATCCCGCCTTGGATTCTTCAATGGATCGAGTTGGAGGAGGATCAACCGAGGGGAGGCTGTGATGAGCACATGGGAACGATAGGTGGGGAATTGTTCTAGCTAGAGCGCCCTCACGAGCGTGCATTGTCACATCGTGTTCGACTCAGAAACGAACGATGGCAATCAGATGCCGATAAATGTTGGGAAAACAAGGCTTGCGGTGCTGCTGCATCTGACCGTGGTAATTGTGACGTTTGCGTAGCGGTGCCATGAGATCGACATGCTGTGCCGCTCATTAGCGCTTCAGTGGGTGATCTCCTTGAGTGGCACAAGTGAGTCATGCACCGCTAATCATTGTTGACCGAGCAGCTCAGATGTGCTATTCTTCTCTTTTCCCTAGCTCACTTTGCCCTTTGCCAAGAATCATCAAGAAAGAGGATCGTGACTTCCCAACCATTGCACAGCCAAGAACCGGCGTCCACCATACACATCTACTTTCAACCCGGAATAAATCAAACTAGCGAAGTTGGCGTGCTCCGTCGCGCCCGTGAAGTTTCAGCAGTAATTTGTGAGTATATTTTATTCTACAAATCGAACAAAAAATAAGTAAGAAACTTGAGGAACTTATTGTACAATTGTCATTAGAGTTGGTTGGTACAGAGTTTAAATATGAACAAAAGGAAGGATCTCTATGAAAAACAGAGATCCTGGTGTTCTTATCCAACCGTACGGTCTTCGCTTCCTCAGTCACAACCTCTCTCTCTCAGCTATGCCACTGCCATGGAGGTTCTGAGTAAAAAAAAGGCTATACCATGAAGGACTCTCGGCCACGCCTTGCCACTCGGCTCCATCCCTCCTATTGCACCCCTCAATCGTGCGCCCTCCAAGCACCGTTGTTGTGAAGCGTTCCAGCTCCCTCATCTGCCATGCGTCATGTAGCCTTGCCACCACACGCGCGTCAGCCCTGCCGTTCATGCACCCTGCCTCCAGGCAAATGGGGCAACTGGAGATAGAAGAAAACAGGAAAAGGAGGCCCACACATGGGCGGACGGGCCGACAGCGCCAAATTCCTGGGATCCGGAAATCCTTCGGCTGCGGTCCCTCGCCTCCGCGCGAGCTTGACCGACCTCCCCTTGCCTTCTCACACCACCATCACCTCGAGCTCGACATCCTTGGGCTCGCCGGGGTGCTGCACCGCCGGCGCGGGGGCAGGGGAGAGTGGGCGCCGACGACCGGTGAGATTCCATGAAGCGTGATTTCAGCCATGTGGCAGCCAGTTCTCGAAGACGTACGCGCACGGCATCGAATGTGGCACCTAGTTGGATCTTGAGGGGCAGGACGGAAACATGATTGACCGGGCCGACCGATGAATAGACCACAAGCCCATAAAAAATTCTTCGTAGACGGGCCAGGCAAAACCAACAGCTGTAAACACATCACGCTCTGCAACTGGGAACATGCCACGACAATTTAAACCGATGTGTCGCTAAGATAACATGGCCACGTACGTCAAGATGTCATCCATGCTGCAAATCGTTCCCCTTGTCTACTTTAGACTATATACGCAACTAGAAGATTTTTTTGAAGTTGGACAAACTGATATATATATGCCATGAAATTGAAGATTTTCTTAAGTTGGACAGAAACAAAAAGTACACATGTCCACATATTTTATATAGTTTGCTTGATGTTGATGCAAGTGGGGAAAGGTGTTGGCAGGTACTTCGGAGTCACTATCTCAGTCAATTCTCTGTCTGTAACCCCACAGGAGTCTATCAGTCTCATCAAACATGTGTGGCTTACAAACTGAATGGTGACATAACAATTGTCATTTCTACATGTCCTTTTCCAACTAAGAAAATAGCTTTGTCGGCTCTCGCACTCTAGTATTTTCGCGGAAATGGCCACATCTACAACTTATTAACAGCGAAAGTTTTGGAAAGTTTTTCCTTCAAGTGTTGGGCGATGACGTCAAGTTATTGGCTCTGGTTTGAATCAAAGAGGATGGGTAGTGAGGGAATGGCGGCACCTTTTATTTGCCGAACGAGAAACATTGTCAGTGTTGTGATGACAAATAACAAACAATTTATTTTAACTGTATGCTGTAATAATGTGGGTAAGCGCAAGGCGGCTGACAGTTTTATTTGCTTTTGGTGGGCGCAAGCTACACCTTGAAGCTCTCCAGGAAGCCCGAGCCTTTAGCCAAGGCACTAAACCTGACCTTGAGATACTGAAACCTTTCAATGGACCTGTAGCGCGCGGCGTCACCTCCGTTGAGGAGGAGCTCGGGAAGGGGCGTCACCAGCCCGTCAACGGAGGCATCCTGAAACATCACAGCGGTGGTGCGGCCTCGCTCAGCGCCGACGAGCACCCTGTGCACCACGCTCTTGTACGCTCCGTTGGTCATGATGTGGAGGATATCTCCGACGTTCACGACGAGGGCGCCCGGCAGCGGCCGCACCGGGAACCACCTGCCGTCTCTCTTGATCTGCAGGCCCGGCGTGTCGCCAACGTGCAGTAGCAGCGTCAGGCCCAGGCCGTCCGTGTGCGCCGTGTTGCCCACCACCTTCTCCGGGTGGCGGCACGGAGGGTAGTAGTGGATGGCCAAGCTCTGCCGCTTCCCGCGGAAGGAGCTCAGGAGTGCCTCTTGGTCGATTTCGAGGTCGGCCGCCATGAAACTCACCAACTGCCTTGTGAGGTTCCCTATCTCCGCAGAGTAAGCTTCGAGTGCATGCCTAGAATCAATTAATCATGTGATTGATCGTGAAGCTACTATATAGTTCGCAGTTAACAAGGAAAGAGCAGACCTAAACTTGGGAGGATTGGTAGGCCAGAGTGCCATGTTCCTGTCCTCGACTGGCTGCGTGATAAGGATCACACTCTCTGCCCAGTCCAGCTTATCACCCTCTGTTGCTGACGACCTGGTGTAGTGGTGCCCATATCCTTCAAATCCATCTCCTCGCACGGCCACCGTCTTCTTGGTATCCAGTGGCAAGCTGAAGAACTGGCTAGTGTTGTCCTTCATTTGCTCTACTACTGCTCCGTCAATTCCATGGTTTATTAGCTGCACACATATATAGCCACCATAAGTAACACGTACTACATAGGATGCAGCCTACCACACTTATTTGAAATAAGTAACAGAGAACTGGCAGATCCTCGAATTATTAATAACCTGGAAGAAACCCCAGTTTCGACATGCAGAACCAAGCTTGGCTATTTCAGGTTGTGATAACTCCGGATCAGTAAGGCTGGCCATGTCGACGACCGGGAGCTCGTAGTCGTAGTCATCTACGACAACACCGTCCATGACCTCATCGGTTCGGATGTACTTGTCGGGGATCTCTGCAGAGCCAGCGAACGCTGACGCGGAGGCATCCGTGATCTCGCTTCTGTTGACGATCCTGTTAGTAGCAGCCCCCGCCATTAATTTTCTGATGCACCTCTTGCCCGCAGCGATAGTGAAGCGGGTGTTTGTGTTTTATGGGCTCAACGATGACTTCTATTTGGGCACATGGAAAATTTCTTGTCCATTCAATCATACGGTTCACAATCCGGTGCCGAAGAGCGATAGACATTCCTTGGATCATGTAGTGCCACGCCGACATATACATGGTGATGGCGCTTACTCGGCAATTAGATATTTCTTTTACCTTTTGTAGTATTTATTTCTTTTTAAGTAAAATTGTTCCTTCCATCATGGAATGTCTTCTGTTTCTTCATATCAGCGAGTCCGGCGATCGAAATTAAACAAGAAACAGAGGTCTTCTTCAACGTGATTGCTGCTCCTATATACCGTGACTCGTGTGAGTGGCCTGGCAGTGATCGGGTTTGTTTGGCTCGAGATCGTCCGTTACGTGCAGTCCACAACATAGAGGCCCTGCGTTGTCCACTTTTCACCGCTCTTGACAATTGCACACATCCAGTGATGACAATACCCACGATGCATACACTTAAAAAAAAGACAGATCGGTACATATTTTCATGCAATTTTTAATCTCACTGGTATGTTTAGCGTGCTTGCATGTGTTCAGAGCGCTTGACGCCAATGGGCCTGGTTGTCTAGTTGCTTTCGATCTCAAATGGAAATTCCCTATATACCCATTCAATCAGTTCCACTTTCACCCCGAAATCCTGAAACCCACAAGCTAAAATGGCTCGTGTTCGAGAGAGGCGAGAGAGTACCGCATTGAGCTTTGACCACGACAAGGAAGGCATGAGGATCAAACCAACCAGGCGCGAGGAGGCAGACCCAATGCATCCGGTTCACGTCCACATGACGGACGCGGTGGAACCGCACCCTAGTTCGGGGAAGAACACACGACAAACTGAGAGCGAGGCAAGTGGCAGAATCGCAACCGCAGAAGAGTCGGGAGAGCTGGAACCGGATTGCGAAGGAAGACGAGGGGAAATTGAAGATTTCTTCGAGCAACTATGGCTCATCCCATCCCCAATCGCAAAACCTAGGGTTCCAGAGGGAGAGAGGACCCAAGTGTGGATCCGTAGGGAGCTGTGGGAGGAGAAATCATTCAAGCCAAGCGATTGTTTTCCTGGTAAAGAGAGAAGACACTAGATCCGATATCCAACAACACTTCAGTTTCGCGAGAGATTGCTGGGGCAGATAGGGAAAAGAGAGCTTTGCTTGAGATCATGAAGAAGGGGATGGCGGGCAGAGGTAGAGGAAGATACCCAAGGGGAGGATCGCAGGAAGAGGAGTGGGGAGGTTGGGGATGGCAATACAATCAACCACCGCCATACAACCAACCGCCACCATACAACTAGCTGCACCAGTTCTTCCAGCATCCACCTCCGTTTGGGTCTTTCCCCACGCACCCACATCCGCAACAGCCAATGCAACAGGGATTTGGCAATCAGAATTCGGGACTTGGTATTCAAAATCAGAGGTTTAGACCTCGGTCACGATTTGGTCGAGAGGCCGGCATGTGGGGGAGGAGCTAGACACAAACATGGAAATTTCAAGCAAGGAAATCAGGAATCCATGAAGGGAAATCAGAAATAGAGCAGTGACACGGGTGGCAAGCAGAAAGCGGAAGGAAAAGCAACGAGAGTGGATTGTTTCAACTACGCTGAGTCGAGGCCATTTCAGCTCTTATTGTCCGAAAACAAAAGTGTGTCACATCTGCAAGAGTGAGCATCATGGTGCTGCGGACTTCCCAGATCGGGGAAAGCCAAGACAGGCAGCTGAATACTATGGTAGTGCTAACGAGTGGTCTAGGCTTTTTCTGGATAGATGTGGAGGATAGGCGGGGCGGACACGGGAACTGGATGCAGTTTGAGAACTGTGCTATAGTTGGAATAGAGGAAGGAGAAATGAGCAAAGAGGGTGTCATAGCAAGCTTAAAGAAAATCTTTGATAAGGGCTGAGACCGGCAACTCAAGTAGCTTGATGAATACAACTATATCATAAGGTTTCCAGCTCATAAGAAACTAAAAGATATAGTATATTCGACATCATATATGTCCCACTAAGTAGAGGTGGTGTGCTAGGTTTTTTGAATGCTTGGAATGTTGAAATAGAGGCCCATGATGAGCTGACAGAGGTGTGGGTGCAAGTCGGGGGTATACCTCCAAAGTGGAGTGATTAGATTACCTTCCAATAGATAGCCTCTATGTTGGAAGAGCTGGTTGAAATTGATTGGGGATCTCAAGTGGCTAGCTTCTTTGGAATGATAAGGACAAAAGTTGTTGTTAGGGACCCATTACCTAAGGAGAGACTAGTAGCAATGAGGAAGAAATTATATTGGATCAACTTCAAAGTTGAAGGTGAAGGACTACATGAACATGAAGATGATGACAATTTGGGAAAGGATCGAATGAGGATGGTGAGGGAAAAATAGGTGGAGAAGGTGAAGACAATACCAACATGGAAACTGATAAATCAACACCAATGGTAGATAGGTCCGATAAGGGGGAAACTAGTGGGAATGGCAATGATGTGAAGGCCGTGAAAGGAAATAAGACGAGTGCACATGTGGACAAGCCTATTCAAGGATGTTAACCTAGATGGCATGTTAGCTGGAGACATGAGCAACTTCAATGGATATAATTTGCTAAGGGACATGGACCCGGTGGCGTCCGATGAAGAAATCACCTTAGCGAGCCGAGAAGACGAAGATAAGCATGATCTTCCACAACATGTAGTCAAGAGGTTGAAGGAAGACAGAGAAGCAAAAATGGAAATACATAAGCTGACAAAAGGTGTAAAGCAGCTGGGACAAGAGGATGGACTACCAGGAGAGTGGCCATATAAAATTACTAAGGACAAGGCTGAGGATAAAGCACATGAACAAGGGAATGGAGGTGAGGACAACCAAGAGGATAACTTGAAGAGGAAACAAGATGGAAAGAAGAGAAGGGAACTGCACAAAGATGGGGGGCCAATAATAGCAGAAAGAAAGAGTACAAGAGCAGGAGGTGCGGTAGGCAACATGCTGGAGAAAGCATAGAAGTTGAAGAAAGCATACAACCTAGAGATCCCAAATGGTAAAAAGTCTAGTAGTAATTCCTATTCTGATAATAATTATAAGAATGATATCATTCATCTAGCTAATGATGTTGGATTGGACTGTTGGAAATGAGGATGATAGAAGTAAGTTTGTAGTTGAGATTAGAAAAACAGACTCGATTAAAAGTGGAAATTTAGCTAAAGTTTGCCCACATGAGAAATGCAGAGGTAATAAGGGAAGAAATAGTGAATGTTGTACAAGTAATAGCATGGACCCGAGAGAAGGTCTCGATCCAATGCTAAATAATAGTGAAACCCATCGGATGGATGTGGAAAACCCTTTAGAGCCAACAAATGGTTGGACTAAGGTGGTTAATAGGAAAGCTATTTTTTTAAAAAAAATCAGAGGTGCATTTTGGAATGTTAGAGGCTTGAACAAAGTTGGTAGGAAACTTGCTCTTAGTAGCTTTATTGGTGATAATGATCTAGATTTTGTGGGTATTATTGCAACTAAGAAAAGTGAGTATGTAGGGAACTATCTTAGGTCTCTAACCAGGAGACAGTTTGAGTGGTGTGATATGCCGGCTAATGGTACCGCCGAAGGTATTTTGCTAGGTTGCAATGCAACAAAATTTAATATGTCGAATAGTGTGAGGAGAAAATTTTCTTTAAGTTGGATGTTGCATGAAAAGAAATATAATTATAGTTGAAGAATTATTGCGGCGTATGGTTCTCCGTATGAGGAGGGTAAACAAGAGTTTTTAGATGAATTGGAAGAAATTATGTCTAACCGGCAAGGTCCTACTTTAATAGTAGGAGATTTCAATCTTTCTAGATTTGTTTCAGATAAGAGTAATGGTAATATAAACAATAGATGGGCGGACAGTTTCAATATCTAGGTAGACAAATGGGCAATGTTAGAATTGAAACCATGAAATAGAGATTTTACTTAGGCAAACAATCAGGAGAATTTAGTGTATGCTAGACTAGATAGAATTTTTGCTTCTACAGATTGGGATGTCGCATATCCTTTGACTAGAATTAGAACTTTGAATAAAAGGACAACAATCACACTGCTCTGTTGATAGACACATGAGACAATATGTTTTTTGGTAAGAAAAGGTTTAGATTTGAAAATTGGTGGCTAGAAAAAGAAGATTTTAAAGAGGTAGATAGGAAGGCATGGGAGTGCGCATGCAAGGAAACTGACCCAATGGATATATGGCAATTTAGAACGAGAACTTTTAGAAGGTTGGCTAGAGGTTGGGCGGCTAATACGGTGGCAACCCGGAATAAGAGGAAAAAGGAGATAACAGAAGAGTATAATAGACTAGATATCTTTTCTGAGCATAATGTTTTAACTAATGATGATAGAACTAAAATGAAGGAGCTAGCGTTAGAGTTTGAAAGATTGTGAGCTTTAGATGAGATTAAAACTAGACAGAGATTGAGAGAAAGAGAGATTAAAGAGGGGGACAGGAACACAACTTATTTCCAAGCTGTTGCGAATAAAAGGAGTAGGAAGAAACATATCTCTGTTTTAGAAGGCCCTAATGGTCTGGTAAATGAAACAACAGAAATGGTTAAAGTAGCTATTGATTTTTATAAAGATCTATATGAACATGAAGATAGGGAGCATATTAGATTGAATGATGATTTCTGGACTAAGGAGGACCTAGTAACTAGAGAAGAGAGAGATAGATTACATGCCCCTTTTATATAAGAGGACATTAAAGAAACTGTTTTTGGTAGTTATGCTGACGGAGCCCCAGGTCCAGATGGGCTCCCCTTTCTTTTCTATTAGAAATTTTGGGACATTGTCAAGAATGACCTGTGCAATATGATTTTTTTGCCTTCCACAATGGTAACCTAGATTTGTATAGAATTAATTTTGCTATGCTTACTTTGATCCCAAAAGAAAATAATGCTAAGGATATGAGAAAATTCAGACCAATTAGCGTGTTAAATTGTAGTTTTAAGATTTTTTCTAAGCTACTCACAAATAGATTGGGTGTGGTATGTCAGAGATTAGTCTCTGAACATCAGAGTGCCTTCCTCTGAACATCGAGTGCCTTCGGTGTGGGTTGTTCGCTGTAATAACATCTACATGCAAAACTAGTTGACTTGTGAGCCCTGGAAGTGTGATATGTGATGCTTGCACCACATATTCTTATTTTAATAGCTGAAAGACTCCCCTTAGCATTTTGACCGGTGTGGCCACGTCCCGGTGGCAACACGTCATTTCTGGGCGACGTGCCCGATCGGCGGTGGACCACGTCGTCGTACTGGCATCGGTGTCGTGACGGGCTGTGGGCTGTTGGATCACACAACAAGATCGAGAAGCCTGTTCGCGACCCAACCTTCCCTTCACCCTCCTATCACGCAACAGCTAGTGGCGTGGAGGCGGAGGGGAGAGGAGGGAGGGGGTGGCACCGCGCCGCTGGGAAGAGGGAAGTGGGAGAAGGAGCGATGGCACGACCGCCGGGGAGGGACGGGGCGACACGCGGTGGGAGAGAGTGGTGGTGGGGGGGGGGGGGGGGCAGCGCCCGTGGGGGAGGCGGCGGGGTGGTGTGGGGTGTTAGGGCTCCTAACCCTAGCCGCCTCTTTTTCTTGTGTCAATTACATTTTATTTTTCATAATTTATTTGGTATAAATACACATTAAGTTAAATACCTTTCCTTACGAAACTCTAAAAAAGTTTACCCATATAAGTATCCAAATTCCCAATTAAACGCAAAAAATGAATGACATATTTAACCCTGCAAGGAATATTTTGGTATCCTTCTCTCTTGTGTTAATTGAGTCTCATGTGGATGAGATGATAAAATATAATAAAAATACTATCAACATATATTAACAACATTATATTATTCACTTTATAGGCACGGCGGAGCGTGCATCCCCCTAGACTCTGGTACCTCGTAGAATGTGTGCTGCTTGGACTTTGGACTTGGAGGTTGTTGGCTGGCTGCATGAGTCTCTGCATGCAGGCTCTGACACCATAAGGTCGGGCTCTGCAGATGCCATAGAAGTTGGCGCTCCCGCAAGTCCACCTCGACATGCTGATTTGACCATCGATCCATTTGTGCACGCAGAAGGAGACATGTATGCCCAGTGTGGGCTGACCGACCAGCTATGAGTTAATGGCTTAACTTAATTTGTTTCTTAGTGCATGCAACCACAAGGTTAGTTTGTTCCATGGCACAGAAATGGAGAAAAAGCCAAAGCTACCGAGACAGGTCATGCACAAGAGAGGCACAACTCTTGAGTGATCAGGCTCCCAGCTGCCATAGTATGTAAGCAAATTGATGATAGAGGAGTGATCAAGAAGCCTCTTGTTGGGTGGGCGCTAATAATAATCGGCTCAACATCAAAGTCGGAACTGCTGGGGAGGTAAACAAGGGAAACCGTTGTGGGAAGAAGAAGACATGTCATGCGTCATTTCGCTACATGGGCTTGAACTCACAACTCTATCTACCAAAAACAAACCTTTTTAGAATCCTAGCAATTCACCGCACCAACTGAGATGGTTGTCATTATTATGCGTCATGCCTATCAAGATCCATGTTTGCTCGCCCTATTAAATGAGAAACACATGCCTCCTTTCTGTTGTTAGCATTTCGCATATCCGTCCACAGGCACAAACTTGCTGCTGGAAAGATGGTTTACCATGCCAACTATTCCAAATTAATTTGCATGCATGCACGGGGGATGCGCCGTGATCCATAAAACTCTCGTCGTCCCTCCAACTAATTACACACCGGTCAATTAAATGCTACAAACATGCATCGCTCGACATATCTCGATCCAACACAGATCAACGACACCCTCATTCAGGGAAGCAAGGCACTCCTGGTTTATCTGGCAAGCCAAGTAATGCATGAGATTGTGGTCTGATTGGTGTGGTTAGGGTAGATGTTGGGCAAAATTTTGAGTCAGTGGTGAAATGGTGGATAAGTAACAGTAATCATAGGGTTTTAAATATATTCACAACTGTTGTGTTATGGAGTGTGTGGAAACTTAGAAACTCTCTATGTTTTTTCAGAATACACTATGGAGAGATGCTCTGCACGTCAGGAGGAAAATTGTGACTCTACTAAGGAGTTGGCAGATACTGTGTTCACCAAAGAACCTGGGTACATGACATGGATTCAAGACCTAGAAGAAATATCATTGAGGCCAGAGAGATTGCAATGACCAAGAAGGGATTGTTCTTCTCGCAGTCGTCAGAGATCAAGATGGTGAACCTCTTTGATGACTGGGTACTGGAATGCCAGGAGGGTGCCCTGGAGAAGGAAACTGATTATCTGATGAGGGGCTTGCATGCCTGAGGGACGCAGTGGCGCGTGTAAGCGTGCTTGTGATGTATGATGCCTGGGTTGCAGGCGATGGAATTGGTTCTCTGTAAAAGACTAAATCTGATCATGTTTGTTAATGCAATATGGACTGGGGAGAGCTCAATGCTCTGCCTTTAACTTAAAACAAACCCACAAGCTACATTGAAATATAACATATGGAGTCAAATGATGAGTGAATTAATATACGTACGCTATATTGAGAAATAGTTTCTTTTAGAGAACTCAAATATGGTAAAATCATCAAAGTGCAAAAAATGAAATTTCCTAAGTGGCCAAGTCTGGTAGAAGAGACCTAGACATGTCTAGTGTCCTAGGACTGCTATGAATATTCCCATAGTGTTCTATACTATTTGTCATATATTGTCATTCATATATCATCACTGAATAATTTTATTTATAATTGAGATATTTATCATTTATATTCATTAACTATCCCCGTCGAATATTATTGCTTAGTTCAAACAACAGGTAGCATCTTCATTATTGTACCTTCATAAATACTAGGTAAGGTTGCATGTCCTTGTCGCGCCAGTTAAAAATAAGAAAATGTTTGTGGATAGGATGGGCCTTGACTGGTCCAAATGTCATAAAGCCACGAAAACTATGGACACTGATCGAGCACACGGCAAAATATGGTCCATCGCATTGTTGCATGATGTGTCAAGTCTCTATTTGCTTAGGAAGTGCCAGAGCGCTCTAGTGGCTGGGAGATAGGTTCTTGTGAGGTTTGATTTTGCTGTTTGTTTAAATTGTGCCTTTTCCCTACCTAAACTCTTTTTGTTGGATATATCACTAAAATGCCTCAGCCACCAGGATCGATCCGAGGAATCCTCATTGACAAACACAATTCTTACACCGGTACAACAATGAAATATTGTTATGATGTAAAGATTTTATGAAATATCCCACACATTTATTAGATGGGGCACCTCATACAGTAGACATTATATTATCTAGTTGAGGTCGTCATGCCAGTCGTCCTAATACATTGTCTACATGTCAATGTTCGCAATGGACTATAGAAAATAGCCACGGGGTATTTTGCTCCTTTTCTATTCTTTTCATTCAAATTGCGCCTTTTCCCTACCTAAACTCTTTTTGTTGGATCTGTCACTAAAACGCCTCAGCCACCAGGATCGATCCGAGGAATCCTCATTGACAAACAAAATTCTTACACCGGTACAACAATGAAATATTGTTAGGATGTAAAGATCTTACGAAAGATCCCACACATTTCTTAGATGGAGCACCTCATCCAGTAGACATTATATTATCTAGTAGAGGTCGTCATGCTAGTCATCCTAATACATTGTCTACGTGTCAACGTTCGCAACTGACTATATAAAATAGCCAAGGGGTATTTTGCTCCTTTTCTATTCTTTTTTTATTCAAATGTTTTTATAAATTTGTTGCATTGACAAAAAAACCAGGAACTAATAGAGGTGCAACTACGATCAGCATGATTTGAACTTTAAAACTGGGTCAATGATACAATTGTCCCTTTTATATATGTAAGCTGCCTTTGTAGTATATCACGATTCATTTTAGGCAACTTATTACAGTTTGCTGATACATATGAAATTACCGACCGATAGTTCGAGGTTAACTTTTAGCGACCGATGATTGGTAGGTAATATAAGTTGGTATAAAAAGTATTGTATAAGAGAGTTTGAGGCAGACGACGTATCCCCGGTGTCAGATGAAGTGGTTTGGTGTGGGTTGTTTGCTGTAACATCTACCTACAGAACTAATTGACTTGTGAGCCCATGGGAGTGCGATATGTGATGCTTGCATCACATTTTCTTATTCTGATAGTTGAAAGACTCCCCTTAGCATTTTGGCCAGCGTGGCCACGTCCTAGCGGCGACACGTCATTTCCAGGCAACGTGCCTGACTGGCGCCGGTGTCGCGACGGGCCGTGGGTTATCGGACCACACAACAAGATCGAGAAGCCTGTTCGTGACCCTACCTTCCCTTCACCCTCCTTCACTCACGCAACAGCTAGTGGTGTGGAGGCAGAGGGGTGAGGAGGGAGGGGGTGGCACCGCCCCTCCGGGGAGTGGGAAGGGGGAGCGGGAGCGATGGCGCGACCGCCGGGGAGGGATGGGGCGACGCGCGGTGGGAGAGAGTGGTGGGGGTGGGGGGGGGGGCAGCGCCCGTGGCGGAGGCGGCGAGGTGGTGTGGGGTGGCTACGGTTCCTAACCCTAGCCGCATCTTTTTTTTGTGTCAATGACATTTTCTTTTTCATAATTTCTGTGGTATAATTACACATTAAGTTAGATACCTTTCTGTATGAAACTCTAGAAAAGTTTACCCATATAAATATGAGCAAATTTCTTATTTGCCATCCCAAATTCTTCTCTTATTTACCATCAAAATTTTACACTTCTCTTATTTGCCTTCGGATTTAATTTCACTTCTCTTATCTACCACTCCGATCACTTTGGTTGTTAGATTATTGTGCTTTCACTACTGCATTATTTGTGCTACAGTAGCAAAATAGATTTGTATAAATCTAAAATACATGCATAGAAAAATCATTTTATCAGATAAAAATTATTGGCTATATTTTTTCAAAACTCAAAATTTCCTCAAATATTAATATGAAAATTTTGAAAACCATTTTAGAATAAAGTACACAACGAGACGAACCTATTTTGCTATTGTAGCTTGAATACTATGTGACATGATCAAAATTTTCTATGAGCTAAAGTGATTGGAGTTGCATATAAGAGAACCGAAATTAGATCCGATGGCAAACAAGAAAAGTGCAAATTATCGATGGTGAATAAAAGAAGAGTATAATTTTTTATGGCAAATTATAAATTTACTCTATAAATATCCAAATTCCCAATTAAACGCAAGAAATAAATGACATATTTAACCCTGCAAGGAATATTTTGGTATCCATCTCTCTTATGTTAATTGAGATTCATGTGTATGAGATGATAAAATATAATAAAAATACTCTCAACATATATCAACAACATTATATTATTCACTTTATAGGCACGACGGAGCGTGCATCCCCCTAGACTCTGGTGCCTCGTAGACCGTGCGCTGCTTGGACCTTGGACTTGGAGGTTGTTGACCGGCTGCATGAGTCTCTGCATGCAGGTTCTGATGCATAAGATCGAGCCCTGCACACGCCATAGATGTTGGCGCTCACGCAAGTCCACCTTAACATCCTCATTTGACCATCGATCTATTTGTGCACGCAGAAAGAGACATGCGTGCCCGGTGGGCTGACCGGCCAACTATGAGTTAATGGTTTAACTTAATTTGTTTCTTAGTGCATGCAACCACAAGGTTAGTTTGTTCCATGGCACAGAAATGGAGAAAAGGCCGAAGCTACCTAGACAGGTCACGCACAAGAGAGGCACAACTCTTGAGTGATCAGGCTCCTTGCTGCCATAGTGTGTAAGCAAATTGATGATAGAGGAGAGATCAAGAAGCCTCTTGTTGGGTGGGCGCTAATAATAATCGGCTCAACAACAAAGTTAGAACTACTGGGGAGGGAAACAAGGGGAAATAGTTGTGGGAAGAAGAAGACATGTCATGCGTCCTTTCGCTACCATGGGCTTGAACTCACATCTCTATCTATGGAAAAACAAACCTTTTTAGAATCCTAGCAATTCACCGTACGAACTGAGATGGTTGTCATTATTATGCATCATGCCTATCAAGATCCATGTTTGCTCGCCCTAATAAATGAGAATCACATCCATCCTTTCTGTTATTAGCATTTCGCATATCCGTGAACAGGCGCAAACTTGCAGCTGGAATGATGGTTAATCATGCCAACTAAGATCGACGTCATGGCACAACTACTCCAAATTAATTTGCATGCATGCACGGGGGATGCACCGCGGTCCATGAAACTCTCGTCGTCCCTCAAACTAATTACACCCTGGTCAATTAAATGCTACAGACATGCATTGCTCAGCATATCTCGATCCAACACAGAGAAACGGCACCCTCATTTAGGAAGCAAGGCACTCCTGGTTTATCTGGCAAGCCAAGTAATGCGTGAGAGGTAGGCCGAATACTTGCCATGGATGCTTCTTATATTAACTAAGCCCGGGTGAAACAATCTCCTAACAACCAGTTTTTCAATTCATCTTTGGCCGACGCCTCCAACCATGGCCTTCATGGTGCAGCAGCGCCTAGAGACAGCCGGCAAGACCGACGAGATCATGGCGCGGTTCCATCCCATCGCCCCTAAGCCACCGCCAGTCTCCACCTTGGATGCACGCAAACACGGCGGGCAGCAGGAATACTCCAACCTGCCACCGTGTCAACTTCCAGCGCCGGTTTGGTCTCCTGCTGCTGCCGGTGGGAGCAAGGGTAAGAAGGGGAAATTCGTTGCTCTTCCTGGCGTTGCAGCAAGTGATGAGCAGCTCGTGAGGCTGTCACTTGGTGCCTCACCATCGCCTGACTTTCAGAAGGTGATCAGGCCTCACCCAACACGTCCTCTGCATACCACCATCTGCATCGACTCCAGCAACATCGTTGGGCCCAAATCAGTTGCGGTGGTGGCCACGTCCAACAAGACAGCCAAGGATGTGGAGGCCCAGGTTGAACAGGACACGTTCCCCGTCATCGTGTCAGGATGCCACAACCGTGTCTTCCTAGTCAACGATGCCTACAAGGCAATGGTGGGGCAGCCCGTGTGCCTTTGGCTCGACTCCCTACCAGGCTCCGGCACGTCTAGGCGGATCAACGGCGAGGTGGTTCTGAATGTCCAGACGTTCAGTCCGTCTACACGATTGCCAAACAATGGAGGCACTTTCCCGTGCACCGCAAGGATCTCGTGGGAGCTTGACGGAGCCATCGCCTCCCTCACCGTGCCTTGTGCCGTTGAGCGCCTCATGGGCAACGCTGGTGAGTACCGCTCCATCTGGAGGTTCGACTCCCCAAGGGCAACCATCATATACTGTATTGCTTAATAAGAGTGCTCCATACCTAGAGGCCTTGGCGCATATATGCTTCATATCCATCATCTATTCTAGATGCCTCACCCTTGTATGTTTCTATCAATTAAGAATCTGCTTGTGTACTTATCCGATTTTCATACATCAAGTCTACAAACTTCAGAGACTACTGCTGAATGTGTCCAAGGCATATACTAGCAATAATGTTATGGTTTAATTTAGTTTTGTTCTAGTATCTTTGCTATGTGCATTCTTATTGGGTAATTTCAGAAAGCAATGGCCAGCTCCCAAAATGAAAGAGAGTGAATAGCTTTAGGCTGTGTGAGAGAGCGAGCTCCACCTACCTCCTTTCTGCCGCCGTTGGCCACCCCGACCTTGACATCCACAGCCTTGACACCGGCGGGCCGCTCCGGCCACCGGTGTCTACCTTCCTCTCTCCTCCGGCTCTGTTCCCCACCCCCACCTTCGTCCCAACCCTACCATCTAGGGAGTTTCATGGCAGCCCTGCTGTGAGGGATGAGCAATCAAGGCACAACAATCGGGGAGTCGACGCCCGGCGATGATGCACCGCCACCGCCTGCTACCCCTACCGATAGTGGCACCATCACAACCACGTCCTCCCATCTACCCCTGTTGCTGCCATCCCTGCCCCTCCTAGGTATGATCTCTCCTATGTTGTAGATTGGTGCACAACTCCAGCATCTAGTAAGGCCACCGCACTCTAGCACTGCGGCCCAGACCCCAAGCTCTCCTCATCATGGCCTGACTTTAGAGGGTGATCAGTCTGTCGTATACTTACCTTATGGATATATAGATGTCAAAGGAATAGATAATTAGAGATATGGTAGCAAATCAATGAAGATAAGACTGGCAGAGAGGGCCCACGAGTGGTCCTCGACCAGTATGGAATAACAAAAGATTCTATATAACGGTATGGAAATAAGACGGGCGTAAAGACCGACATATGATGACTTGAGTAACAAGTAAAGGAGCAATTTGTAGTCTGTTAGGACTCTGAATCAATAAGGAAAGCTTAGAGATAGAGCTTTCGAATATATAATCCATGTAATCGACTAGGACTCGCATGTAACCCTAGTTCCCTCGGATATATAAGGAGGAGCAGGGACCCCCGAAAACTCTCTGACAACTCGCAATAAGCAATCAGCTAAAGGCAATACATAACACATAGGACGTAGGGTATTACTCTCCATCGCGAGGCCCGAACCTGTCTAAAATCGCGTGTTCTTGTGTGTTTCGTGTGTTGCACCAACGAATTCCACGCTCGTGAGGGACCGGGTAGTACTAGTGCCGAGTTTAAGACTTGACATTTGGCGCGCCGGGAAGGGGTCCCGGCGAGTTTCCAACGAGTTCGATGGCTTCTTTGTTCGACGTCGACTTCGCGCCCGGCTTCACGATCCGCTTTGGGTCCCTCGACTTTGAAGCTGATTCCGTCGGAAAGCTATGATTGATAAATCCGAGTCGCGATCCGGCTGCAGCTTTTGAAGCGCGATCACGCAGACACGATCCAGGCTCTATGCATGGAACCCAGCGGGACCGACGCAGCTTTAGCGCGAATCATCGGACCGCTTGCGCTTCGGACCGGTACCCGGTCCGTGGCAATGAGCAGCTCTCTCGAGCTTGATACCGACTTCGAGGAAGGATCTCCAGCCTTCTTCCAAGTGTTTATGACTGGCCCGGTTCTCGAAGAACTCACCCCGTGGAAGCTACAATGGAAGAAGCTAGGATGGCGAGAGACGAAGCAAACCGCCGGTAGCGCGAGGCAGATGGAACAGAAGGGGAAGATCCACCTCCACGAGCCTCAAATCCTCGCGCAAATATCGTTGGCACCAGCCAAGATGGAGAGGGTGTTCCTCATACCGCTCCACCCGTTACCGGACCTTTGACGAGCAACCCGGGGATGCGATAGAAAATTCACTAGGTTATAATAACCGACGTGGATCTCGCGGCGGCAGATATCATCGCTCCTCGAGTAGGGCATTGGATATGGGCTCCATGGAGGTTGAATTAAACGGTGCTCGAGTCTTCACGTCACCGGTCCATAAAATCGTAGGGGTGAAACAGATTCTGGAGACTATCCCGGAGGAAGTGTTCAATTCGACAACGGAATTACAGCGTGCTTTGAGTCCGGTAGACACGGCGGCTCTGCAAACCAATCATCTTGTACAAGTCACGAGGACCTGGTCCGAAGGAGCTTCTTCGGAGGGAGAATCGGACGTCGACACACCCCGATCGTGGATGAGCATGAGCGCGCTCCCGATCAGGATTTGTGCATACCGATCAATGGAAATCGTGACGCTCGTAACGTGCTTATTGATCGTCATGCTGAAAGAGCGGAAGAACGACATAGGCAACTCGTCATGTAGATGATCGTCCGGAGGATCCCGTTCCACCTCCCCGCCGCCGACCGGTTTGACCAAGCATAGGCCGACCGCTTCAGCGCCGTCTCCGCTTGATAATCATTAGCGCAATGATCATCGAGGGCGTGGCAATCGCTCCACTCATCGTGATGATCGGCCTATAAGAGATGATCATCATGAGCGCAGAGACCGACGGGGACGCGATAATAGGAACAGAGACGGGGAGCCTCGACAAGATAACAATAATCGTCAATTGGCGCCTCCGCTCCTCCTTCGCCTCCTGAACAAGGCAACAATGATCGCCAAGACGGTTCCGGAGCTAGAAACCAGGATGATCGTTACTATGGCTACTCGGATGATGGTCGGGATCGTAATTACCGACATTTTCCTAGCCGTCGTTCGCCATCACCGATGTGGACCGGTCCGGATGATGATGAATATTCTGTAATCCCAGCATTCACGAAGGATCTGCGCATATGCAAGTACCCCGGAGGATTTAAGCCCGGGGCCATAGACAAATATGATGGCAAAGGTCCCCCCGCTAAATGGCTCCGTATGTACACTACTCGCCATCCGGTCAGCAGGAGGAGGCACTTTTGTGTTGGCAAACTATCTCCCCATGTGCATGGAGCAGGTCGGACGCTTGTGGTTACAATCTCTATCCGAGAAATCTATTTCTTCTTGGGACGATCCTACTAAAAAGTTCGTTGAGAATTTTTAGACGACTTGTGAAAAGTCAGGAAACTACTTTGATCTCAACAAGGTTGAAGCGAAGCCTAATGAGACTCTTACAGACTTCATCAGGTGTTTTTGCAACAAGAAGGCCTTAATCCCCAATGTTCATGATCCAGCATATAATTGCAGACGTTCCAAGTCTGGCGTCCGAAGTGAAGCATTGGTGCACAAGATCGGTAGGCGTAACCGAAATCTTACCATCGGTGTTAGAGTGCTTCAAGATAGCAGATGATTATGCTACTCGGAGAATCGAACGTGGTCAACTTGCGCGGGAACAAAGGGAAGGTGTCAAAGCACGACCAAGGCAACAAGTTTGGATCCAAGAATAATAAGCGCAAGGCTGATAACCTCGTTGCAGCTGTGTGACCAGTCTCATGGAGGGGACCGGCCTGCACCTCCTAAGAGAGGCCCTAGAGAACGACTCTCGTTTGAAGCCCTACTAGAAGGGCCTTGTATGATTCACAATGGGAATCATAAGAATAAAGAATGTTTCTTGCCGAGACCGTTTGCCTCGTTTGCGTTGAAGCTAGCACCCAAGTCCGGGCAGCACAATCAACGGGATGACAAGGGCAAAGACAAGTAGCACGATGATGATGAAGATGATGAAGGAGGCTTTGAGGAGCCATCTAGAGAGGTGAACTTCATTCACGGAGGGCCCGATGCATATGAGTCAAAGCACAAGCAGAAATTAGCATTCATGGATGTGAATGTCGTTTCTCCTACAACTCCCGAGTATCTGTGATGGTCCGAGGTGCCGATCACATTCAGCAGAGCCGATCATCCAAAGGTCTTGCCTAAAGCTGGTTGATACCCACTCACCTGGCGCCTATCGTCCATAAGGTATGCCTCGAAGAGAACATTCATTGATCGGGGGAGCTGCCTGGATACTTTTTGCCAAAACTCTACGCGAGCTTGGCCTCTCCGTGGCCGACTTGGATCATAGCGTTTCGTCGTTTCATGGTATAATACTCGGTCGAAACGTATTCTTTGAGATTACTCGCTGACTTTGGGACGAAAGAAAATTATAGAAGGGAGAACATCATCTTCTAGGTGGCTGATATTGATTCAGCTTATCATGCCATACTTGGAAAGACCGGCCATGGCTAAGTTTATGGCCATCCCCAACTACCAGTATCTCGATGTTGAAGATGCCAGGACCCAACGGAGTCTTATCGTTCCGGTTTGACATTAAGACCGTGTATGCTTGTGAAGTACATAACACCGAGTTGGCCACTCAAGTCAATTCGGAGGAAGAACCACGAGAGATTAGAGAGGCGTCTGGAGCCCTCGAGACACGAGCACCACTAGAAGAAGAAGTTCCATCCAAGAAGATCGCTAAAGAGAAAGTGAAGGCTGATGCGGTCGCTTCCAAGACTATCTAGCTTGATGAGACAGACCCCTCTAAGGTCACCCATATTGGGTCCGACCTAGGGGACAAATAGGAAAACGCTCTCATTCTTTTTCTCTAGAAAAATAGGGATATCTTTGTATGGCAACCTTTTGACATGCCGGGTGTCCCTAGGGAGAAGATTGAGCACGCACTATTGGTGCGTCCCGATGCGAGCCGACCAAGCGTAAGCTCCGAAGGTTTGCTCAAGACCGCAAAGAGGCGATCAAGAAAGAGATTACTAGATTGTTAGCAACTAAGTTCATTAGGGAGGTGTATCATCCAGATTGGCTTGTCAATCCGGTTCTTGTATCGAAGAAGAATACTAAAGAGTTAAGAATGTGCATTGATTATACTGATCTTAACAAGGCTTGCCCCAAAGACCCTTTCGTGCTGCCTCCGATCGACCAAGTTGTTGATTCGATCGCCGGCTATGAGCGTCTTTGTTTCCTTGATGCTTATTCTGGATACCATCAGATTTCCTTGAAGGTCGAGGATCAGATTAAGACCGCGTTCATCACCCCCTTTGGAGCGTATTGCTACACGACAATGCAGTTTGGTTTGAAGAATGCAAGTGCTACTTATCGGCGTGGTATGCAGCGACTGTCTGGATTCGCAAATTGGAAGGAACGCAGAAGCTGATGTCGATGATATAGTGACTAAATCCCGGAAAGTCGGAGATCTTCTCACCGACCCGGCAGAGACCTTCAACAACTCGTGAAACTTTTCTATGAAGCTCAACCCTAGTAAATGTGTATTTGGAGTTCGTTCTAGAAAATTGCTTGGATACTTGGTGTCGTGGCGTGGCATTGAAGCTAATCCGAGAGAAGATTCAGACGATCGTTAACATGAAACCTCCAAGTTGTTTGAAGGATGTACGTAAGTTAACTGGATGTATGGCTGCCCTTAGCCGTTTCATTTCAAGACTGGGGTTAGGAGCCTCCCTTTCTTTAAATTGCTCAAGAAGCGGGATAAGTTTGAGTGGATGAGATGAGGCGCAAGCTGCATTTGATCAACTCAAGGGATATCTTAGTAATCCGCCGGCCTTAATACAGCCGGAACCTGATGAAACCATTCAATTGTACATATCTGCAACTACTCATGTTGTGAGTACGGTATCGGCGGTTGATCGGAGGGAGGAAGGACATCCGCAACTGGTTCTACATCCGGTATACTTTGTAAGTGAAGTCCTAACCGAGTCGCGGAT
Source organism: Chloris gayana (assembly GCA_031894775.1). Taxonomy (NCBI): domain Eukaryota; kingdom Viridiplantae; phylum Streptophyta; class Magnoliopsida; order Poales; family Poaceae; genus Chloris; species Chloris gayana. The sequence continues at coordinate 180,482 of JAUNZO010000624.1, forward strand.
GCGATATCTTCGATTATAGAAATTGATATATGCTGTTGTGATAACTTATCGGAAGCTAAAGCACTATTTTCACGCACACCCGATCGGAGATCAACATCGGGTTCGCTATTGGGGATGTAGTGCGTAATCGGGAAGCAATTGGACAGATGGCCAAGTGGGCTATAGAACTTGGTCAGTATGAGATCACTTTTTCTTCACGTACGACCATTAAAGGACATGCATTGGCTGATTTTATTTCTGAGTGGCTTGAAACGCAAGTGTCGACCGGCAATTTAGAATTTGGAATATTGGGAGATGTATTTTGATGGGTCCCTATAGCTTTCAGTGCGCGGGGCTGAAGTTGTGCTTCTCACTCCACAAAAAGAACCATTGAGATATTTACTGCAGATGCACTTTCGTGCTTCAAACAATGCTGCAGAGTATGAGGCTTTGCTCCATGGACTTTGGGTGGCTATTTCGCTAGGGGTAAGAGGTTGGATATATATGGAGATTCAATGCTTGTGATCAGTTAGGTTAACAACGTATGGGATGCTCATGATGATCATATGATGGCTTACGACCAAGATGTGAGGAAACTTGAAGACAAGTTTGATGGTCTACGCTTTTCTCATATCCTGCGCGGGAATAATTCTGCTGCGGATGAGTTAGCCAGATTAGGATCTTCGAGATAGGCAGTGCCGCCTCGGCGTATTTCTTCAGGTTTTAAGTAAACCATCTATTAATATGGATCACAAGGCTACTATTACGGAAATAAAGACCGCATATGCAGTCTTGGAAGAAAAGACCGGCGAGGGAGTCTTATAGCATGAGGTTGGCCAAGAGGTTCAAAATGGAGTTCAAGCAGAGGGAGTGGAGCAGTTGCCGAGAGGTTATGATGATCGATTCTGATTGGCGTACTCCATACCTTGAATATCTGTAGACTGGTAAAACTCCGGAAGACAAAGTTGAGCGGCAAAGGCTAGAGGTTAGAGCAACACTACTCCATCTGCAATTTCTCCCAACAGCCATATTAATTCCCTAGAGGCCTCACGTAGTTAAGAGAAGTTTCCCTGTTTGCACTGTCGGGAAACATTTATCTGATAGTCCTGCTGCAATTGATTGTACTATATCCAATAGCACTGTCGGGTTTGCTAACTCACCCCATAATCGATGTTGTGATGCCTGCATGCAGGCCAAGAGTCATCAATTACCGTCTTCTAGATCTAGTCGTGTGTCGTCTTTTCCTCTAGAACTTGTGTTTTCCGATGTTTGGGGTCCTGCCACCACTTCGGTTGGCCGCTTTAATTATTATGTTTCCTTCATTGATGATTATAGCAAGGAAAAACATCAAACTACCCCTGGTTCTCTCTTACCAGGCAAACCGGATCCGACGGCTAGGCACGGGCGGTCGGTTATGAGCTGAAGGAAAAAACTAACCCTAAAGCGGGCGGCGGTTATGGTGCAGCGCACGTGGGGGCATCCGTGATCTCATTCCTGTTGATGATCCTGTTAGTAGCAATCCCTACCATTCTGATGCGCCTCTAGTCCGCAGGGACAATGAAGCGGGGTTTGTGTTTTATAGGCTCAACGTTGCTTCTGTCTGGGCACATGGACAATTTCTTGTCCATTCACTCATATGGTTTGCAATCGGGTGCTAAATCATGGAGTGCCTCGCCGACATATACGTGGTGATATGGAGCTTACTCGGTACATAGATATTTCTTTTGCTTTTTGTACTATAATTTTTTTAAGTCAAATTGTTCCTTCCATCATCAAATGTCTTCTGTTTCTTCATATTATCGAGTCCAGCGATCGAAATTAAACAACAAACAGAGAGGTCTTCTTCAACGTGATTGCTGCTCTCTGGCAGCGATCGGGTTCATTTGGCTGAGATCGTTCGTTACGTGCAGTCCACAATATAGAGGTCCTGTGTTGTCCACCATCACCGCTCTTACAATTTCACACATCAGTGATGACAATACCCACGATGCATACACTTTTTTTTAAAAAAATCGGTACATAATTTCATGCAATTTTTAATCTCACTTGTGTGTTTAGCGTGCGTGCAAGCGTTCAGAGCGCTTGACGCCAATGGGCCTGGTTGCTGGTTGTTTTCGACCCCAAATAGAAATTCCACATATATCCATTCAATTGGTTTGGCCCCAAAATCCTGAAATCCTCAAGCTACATTGAAATCTGACATGATGAGTGACTTAATGTACGCTACATTGAGAAATAATTTCTTTTAGAGAACTCAAATATGGTAAAATCAAGAAGACATATTCAAATCAATGAAAGATCACACAATGAAATTAGCAACCGCAATGCTCATGCGGCAATGAAGCAGTCCATATGGCTGCAGCTTTTGTTAGTAGTCTTTAGGACCTACAAGGAAATGTGTTTTGTGCGGTACTGTTTTATTGTTTGTTCAACTTTATGTTGTGCCTTCGCCCTACTAAACACTGATCTGCCACTAAAACGCCTCGGCCACCAGGATGCGAGGAATCCTCATTGACAAACAAAATTCTTGCACCGGTACAACAATGGTGTATTGGTACGGTAGGATGTAAGATTTTCCAAAACATCCCACACACATTTCTTAGATGGAACCACCTCATAGAGTACACATCATATTATCTATCAGAGGGTGTAGTTCCAGTCGTCCTAGGAAATTGTCTACATGTTAATGTTCGCAGCTAACTAGAGAAAATATACTAGCTCTAGGATCTCTCTCTGTGGATATAGCGGCAATTGCAAAACTGACCCTTTGGCTATGCTCTAGAAGCTATGTTCAAGTGTTGGTGTCAGCTCACCCTAACGAATTCTGGAAAATCAATAAAAATTACTGTAAATTACTGTTGAGCACTGCTAATCGACTGATCTGACCCCGTTAGCAAAGCTAGCTGACCCTGATAACTTAGGATCAAGATTCGCTGCAGTACTGTCAATGCATTAGCAGTCAATGGTAGATGGGACCGGTCCCACATGTCAGAGAAATCTACTGCATGGACAGTAGTGCAAATGATCTGGACGCAGTGACTTGGCGTCCTGGCTTTGCCCCTGCATGCGCGATGCACCCGTCCTCACCTGGCCCCTCCCTTGTGCTACATACCGCCGAGCTTACAAAGGCTAGAATGCGGGGCTGCGATGGGCTCAAGATAACACATGGGAAGGAGGGGTCACGGGAATAGCCAATTTTGGTCTTTTTTTATATTTTGTTATCCAAATGATTTTCTATTTTTTCTAAAAAAACAGGAAACTTTAGCATGTAAGGTCACAGTCAGACAATGATTTCAGTTTTAAAAAGCATGATTCGAACTTTAGAACCGGATCAGTGCTACAATTCTCCTTTTTTAGACGTAAGTGCCCCCGGCGTGCGTACGAGATGATGAGGCAGACGATAAGAGATGATGAGTCAAACCATTTAAAAAATACTATATAAGAGATGATGAGGCAGACAACGTACTTAGCCCCGACGACGTCAGATGAGGGATGTTCACTGTAGCATCGACATGCAGAACTAGTGTTGACTTGTGAGCCCATGGGAGTGCGATCGGTGATGCTTGCACCGCATGCTGTTGCATCCCCTCTTGCTAGTTTAATTCTGGTGCCTCGAAGACCGTGAGTTGGTTGGACTTTGGACCTGGAGGTTGTTGGCGACCGGCTGCATGAGTGTTTGCATGCAGGTGTTGACGCATAAGGCCAGCGGGCATACGCCACAGAAACTGGCGCTCACACAAGTCCACATCAGCATCCTCATCTGACTGTCGATCCATTCATGCACGCACGCAGAAAGAGACATGCATGCCCAAAGGCCGGCCAGCCGGCCCACCAGCGACCTAAACCATGAGTCACAAGGTTAGTTCGTTCCGTGGCACAGAAACGGGGAAAAGGCCAAAGCTACCGAAATAGGTCACGCACGAGAGGCACAATTCTTGAGTGATCAAAGCCCCTAGCAGCTGCCAGTGTATACGCAAACTGAGTTGATATAGGAGTGATTGAGAAGCCTCTTGTTGGGTGGCCGCCGCCAATTAATCGGCTCGACAACCAAGTCGGAACTGCCTGGGAGAGAAACAAGGGGAAACAGTCGTGGGAAGAAGAAGACATGCCGGACGTCCTTTTGCTACCATGGGCTTGAACTCACATCTCTATCTACAGAAAAAGAAACAAATCTGTTTAGAATCCCGACAATTCACCTCACCAACCAAGATGGTTGTCATTTTTACGCGTCATGCCTATCAAGAACCATGGATCTTGGTTGTCATTATTACGCGTCATGCCTATCAAGAACCATGGCTGTTTGCTCCGTTCTGTTATTAGCATTTAGCAGATCCGTCCGTGGGCACAAACTTGCTAGTGGAGAGAGGTTAACCTTGCCAACTAAGATCAATGTCATGGCATGCTACGATGCACAACCACTCCAATTTAATTTGCATGCATGCACAAGGGGATGCACTGTGATCCATGAAACTCTCGTCATGGTCCCTCCAACTAATTACACACTCTGGTCGATTAAATGCTACAGACATGCACCGCTCAGCAGCATCTCCATCCAACATAGAGAAACGGCACCCTCATTCAGGGAAGCAAGGCACTCTGGCTTTATCTGGCAAGCCAAGTAATGCATGTGACGCAGACTACGTGTCCCGGCCATCGTCTCCAAGTAGCCGCTCCGGGGCGACCAGACACTTTCCACGGATTCTTCTTATATTAAGCCTCGGTGCGTTCCCAAACAATCCCCAACAACCAGTTTGTCAATTCATCTTTGGCCGACGCATGTGCAGCCTTCATGGTGCAGCAGCGCCTAGAGACAGCCGGCAAGACCAACAAGATCATGGCGCGGTTTCGTCCCATCGCCCCCAAGCCGCCGCCACCACCGCCACTCTCCACCTTCGGTTCAAGCAGTGGGGCACACAAACGTGGTAGACAGGATGAATACTCCAACCTGCCTGTTTCGTGGGCTGCTGGTGTCGGTGTCGGTTCAGCGTCCGATGGGAGCAAGGGAAAGAAGGGTCAATTCATACCCAACAACGTTAGTCATCCTCTTCCTAGTGTTCCAGCAAGTGATGAGCAGCTCGTGAGCCTGTCACTTGCAGTACCAGAAGCTTCTCCATCACCAGAGGCTCCGAGGGTGATCAAGCCTCGCCCAAAACGTCCTCTCCATACCACTATCTGCGTCGACTCCAGCAACATCGCCGGGCCCAAATCAGTTGCGGTGGTGGCCATGTCCAACAAGACAGCCAAGGAGGTGGAGGCCCAAATTGAACATGACATGTTCCCCGTCATCGTGTCGGGCTGCCAAAACCGTGTCTTCCTAGTCAACGATGCCTACAAGGCGATGGTGGGGCAGCCCGTGTGCCTGTGGCTCGACTCCCTACCAGGCACCGGCATGTCCAAGCGGATCAACGGCGAGGTGGTCCTCAAAGTCCAGACCTTCCGTCCGTCTTTGCAACTGCCAAATGATGGAGGCGCCTTCCCGTGCACCGCTAGGATCTCGTGGGAGCTTGACGGAGCCATCGCGTCCCTCACTGTGCCTTGTGCCGTTGAGCACCTCATGGGTAACGCTGGTGAGTACCGCTCCATCTGGAGATTTGACTCCACAAGGGCAACCATCATATATTGTATCGCTTAATAAGAGTGCTCTGCACCTAGAGGTTTGGCGCGTATATGCTTCACATCCATCATCTACTGTAGGTGCCTCGACCTGGTATGTTTCTATTAATTAAGAATCTGCTTGTGTACTTATCGGATTTCCATGCACCATGTCTACAAACTTCAGAGACTACTGCTGAATGTGTGCAAGGCATATAATAGAAATAATGTGGTGCGTTCAATTTCGTTTTGTTCTAGTATCTTGTGTATGTGTATCTGTATGTTTATTGAGTAATGTCAGATGCAATCTGCAAATAAATTTTGGTAACAAAATTGACATACAATCTAAATTTCCACAATGCAGTCTGTACTAGTTTTGTCCTTTAATTTTTATGCAGTTTAATCCTCACTCCCTATGTACTGCCACATAAAGCCATGTTGTGCAAGTATGTGTCGGTTTCCATACTAATGACACTGATGATCGTGTTCCAAAAAATTAGTTCTAGGAAATATATAAGACGGGGAACTTTTTCTTCATAATAAAACTCCACATGCAGTTGTGTACATGCATCGTCACGAGTCCCTCACACCCAATGTTGTCAAGGTTTTGATAATATCATACATTTTCGCTGACTTCGTGCGAGCCCACACCTATCCAATTGATCGTGGAACTATATATGTACAAACAAAATCATATCTTTTTAGTGTTCCATAGACAAAGAAAAACTAATTGTATATACATTTTCACTGGGGATGGTATGTTGTTGCCCGCAACTACCGCTTTATCTCTCTCTGCAAGGACAAGAAATGATTCACTGTCTCCAATAAGAACTGAAGGAAGTGCTCCATACCTAAATGCTTGGTGGAATATCTCTGGTATATGCATCCCTTACGAATGTGCGTGCACATTTATAGGATATCCAAGCATGATGTCGACAAACTTCAAGGTACTATTGAATGTGTATATGGGGTATAACAACAATGCTCTGGTTTAGATTTGTTTTATTCTATCTCATGTATGTGAGTGTGTTTCTTGTGTAACTTTCAAAAGCTATACCTTCCATAAATAATCTATATAACAATTGTCCTTCAATATGAATTTCCATGTTGCACGCTCGTTAGATCAATAGTTTAGAGGCTTTTCTTATGAAATTTATGTAACACACAACATAAGCCTCTGTTGTGTTAGTACGTACTACATAAGCCACCATATGAGTGTGAGTTGCCAAACTAAGACCAATTATCATGATCAAAAAATAAGTTTCGGGCAATAAGAAAGATTGGGAAAGTTTTCTTTTACACAATAACAACTTCACACACAGTCCTACACATGCAGTCTTGCGTCGCTCACACACAATGACACAAGCTTTTTTAAAATTTGTAGTATGATACATTTTAATCACTTCATAAGCCTCTGTTGTGTTAGTACGTACTACATAAGCCACCATAAGAGTGTGAGTTGCCAAACTAAGACCAATTATCATGATCCAAAAATAAGTTTCGTGCAATATGAAAGATTGGGAAAGTTTTCTTTTACACAACAACAGCTTCACACACAGTTCTACACATGCAGTCTTGCGTCGCTCACACACAATGACACAAGCTTTTTTAAAATTTGTAGTATGATACATTTTAGTCACTTCATAAGCCTTTGTTGTGTTAGTACGTACTACATAAGCCACCATATGAGTGTGAGTTGCCAAAATAAGACCAATTATCATGATCCAAAAAATAAGTTTCAGGCAATATGAAAGATTGGGAAAGTTTTCTTTTACACAATAAACTTCACACACAGTTCTACACATGCAGTCTTGCGTCGCTCACAATGACACAAGCTTTTATAGATTTGTAGTATGATACATTTTAACCACTTCACGCAAAAGACACTATCCCCGCCATTGTCTCCACGTAGCCGCAGCGACCAGCGAAACGAGCAGAATACGTGTCCAGACCATCCAACTGGCCATGGCTTCTTCCTAAGCCCTCAGGCCCAAACAATCCAATCACCTAACCAAGAAGTGCACCACTTTAATTGTCTAGTGCTCTTTGGCCTATGCATGCAGCTATATATGGCATTCATGGTGCAGCACCTGGAGACATCCAACAAGACCGATGAGATCATGGCAAGGTTCCGTCCATTGCACCCAACCTGCCGCCACCGCCAATCTCATGTTCAAGTAGTTGGGTGCGCAAACACGGTAGATAGGGACTACTGCACACTCAAGAAATCTATTTAGTGACAAAGATTAGATGTGTGTTACCCACATTGTAACAAAACATAGGAGTGTCATGTGAAGCCAATACTTATAATTTGTCGTAACTTTAATTTTTTGTCACTAAGATCATTCTAACTATTGGTAGATATTATGGGTTCTATAACATTTTTATTGGTTCAATTGAAACAATGACAACATTACACTATTAAACTAATGATATCAGCCAGTAGCGTGCACATGCGACACACACACACACACCATATTGCACTTTAGTGATATCTAATATTTATTGCAAACATATATTAATTAAAGATGAACAAAACAAGTTGTTATATACCAACATGGAGGTAATGTAAAAACTCTAGCAAATACATGATTCTCATAATTACAAGCTATTTGCCATCGACATTTGTTTTTTTCCTTATCAGCTATTTCAGTCAAAACTTATCCAAGATTTCAATATACACATACTTATATCATAACACAATAAATCAATCCATACTTTCAGCCTACGTTGCTGGCTTCTCAAGATTCTCAATGCTTTCCTGCAAAAGGTGGCAAATTTTAATTAAGATTGGCAGACATAGAAATATAAAATTGTACGTTTTTATCTCAATAAAGGGAGATACTCCCTTTTACATGTATATTAATACCCTTCAATAAAGGGAGATACTCCCTTGCAAAACAAAATAAGGGAGATACTATGTATATCTAGCATTTATGAGATAGGCATGCGACAGTGCTATTCCAGAATGAATAGAAAATATAATTTGCGGTATCTGCAAGAGAAAAAATTGCGCAACCACGAAATTAGCCCGAAGATTAAGAGAGAGACTATACGATTTATATCCCTTATATTAAACCTATTTCCAGTAGAAGGTTAATTTGAGGCATCGGCAGACCTAGAACCTGGGACGATCTCACCTTGGCGGTGGCGGCACAGCGGTTCACCAACCACTACCTCAGTTCGGGCCTTTAGCGGCGGTTATTTGGACCAATCAGTGACGTAAACGGCAGAAGCCATCTCAGATTTTTCGTCTGTAATATTAGCAAGCAAGTGGCTGCGACGGGGAGAAAACCCATCGCTATAAGCCGTCACTGACGGATAAAGAACACCGTCCCTATTTTCTAGCAACGGATGAACATGGCAATAGCGACGTCAACTGAAACCCGTCACCACATGTTAAAGACGGTTTCAGAACCGCTGTCCCTAACCTTATTGCGACGGTTTCGCAAGACACTGTCACTGGGTTTTAGGGATGGTTGTCTATGCACCGTCTATATTATGTAGCGACGTGTTCATGCAAACCCGCCACTGGGACAGTAACGACGCTATCATGCACACCCGTCACTGGGGCATTATTGACGGTTTCAGAAAGGTACTAGTGCGAACTGATCTGCAACTCGAACTTACAAATACTCGTAACAGATAAAGTGAGTACAGAGCAGCGTACCTTCATATCCCCAATGGATATATAGCTCATCATCACTCTCTTGTTCAGAGTTACTAGCATCAGAATCACCACCATTAGACTCTGGTTCTGAACAGAAGGTAAAATAGCACTTCTTGTCAGATAACTAATTGCAATACTTGATGCTACAAACAGAAGTAAGCCAAAAAAGAAAGCAACGTTACCTTCAATGTTTACATTTTCGACATGCTCATCTTCAATCTGAACTTCATTGTCGGTGTCATCAGCACACACATTGAGGTCAATATTGAATCTTGCATCTTGAATTGGACCTTCTTCACCCAGCAGCTCGTTGTTCAGATCCAATACTTGAGGAAAGTGTAAACAACAAAGGATAAAAGAAGATGAGTTTCAGTCGTCACTTTATAAAGATCAATGTAGAGAAAATAAAAAAACAGAATGAGTTGGAAGATCATGTCTAACCTTCTAGAACTGGTTCTCTGTTGAGGTCTATGGGCGCCATGGTTCAAGGTTCAGAAACAATGGGGGAATGCGGCTTATATAGAGCCGGCAATGGCCAGGCTTTTGATCGAAAGCGCGCGATGAAAGTTTCGTTCGACCGTGCAGCTTTGAAATTTCGATCGAGCGGGCACCTCTGAATTTTTGATCGACGGGAGGGAAAGTGAAACTTCCGTGGATTTCGATCGAGTAGGCACCTGTGAATTTTTGATCGACGGGAGGGAAAGTCAAACTTCCGTGGCGAAGATCATGAGTAAAATTTCGCATGCTGCCAATATCGCGAGAGAAATTAGGGACCCAAATCTTTTCACGCACTACAAATTGCATGGCTGTGGCTGCAAGCGGGCCCAACGATTAGACGTTTCCATGCAAACGAGATTTATAACGAAGCGTTTTTTCCATAATTATGGAGGACTCTCGGGAGGGTACATGGAGCGACGGTTTTCTCCTTGGTCTCCGTATCAAAGGGGAATGTGCATTCTATACCTGGACGGAGGGAGTATATAAGTTGCATATCTCGAGCACCTTGCATTGTTACCATGAAGGAGCCCGAAATTTCTTCGTATCATGTGCTCAGAAATCAGAAATAAATAGAATGGAAATAAGAGTGGCAAGTTCCAAAGCAATACAAGTAATTTGACCATTTTCTTCGAGTAAGTAATTTGATCCTCAATTAGAGTCCAATGCTTCAGGAAACATCTAAAATCTGCCCTAGAGATTGACCAATTCATTGAGCAGTGATCTCGTAAGATTGAATTGGAGATATCAAATTCAGTAAGTAGTATCCTGCACCGCATTAGCAAATAGTTCTGTTTTTCCTTGTGGATGTCTTCGTACAAAGCAGGGACCAGTTCATTCTGCCCATAGTAGGCTAGTAGTCATGTTGTGCACGGAAAAACAGCTCTTTGTTTCGGTTATCATACAGTTTAGGTAGACCGATCATCAGTTACGTACACTTGTCATAAATAAATGTATAAGATCTGGACATTATTTCTTCTATAAAACTGATTTTCTTAACCTTTGAACATCTTCGCAGGTCCATCAGTTTGGTTCTTTTCGACCATTTTTGTGGCAGAGCCGTGCTTCGGCTTCAATATGAAAGCACCAAAAAAAAAATACTTATTTCAACTCAACTAGCAACAAAACCCAGCTGTTAAGGGACAGAATGAGCGGATTCCATTATAGCGATTCTCATCCGTGAATGCAGAACACATGATACGATGCATAATAAACTTGACGACTTGAGCCAGTAGAGAGGAGACAGCATTAAAAAGTAAACACTAGGATAGAAGATGAAACAGCAGGCAAATGTAAATCTGAACGCAGCTGTGACAGACCCGTCTCACGAAGAGGCGTTTCCATCTCCAGGATCATCATGGGTGGCATCACGCGCTGTGATACCCGATATTACAACATACAAACATAAGCATAATACAATGAATATAAGTACAAGTCTTACATTCATCCCAAGTACAAATGTACATCGTAGTCTCGAAACATCGGAAGCTAATAAGTTTGGAAATTAACTAAACAGCGGAAGCAATTAAGATACAATCGCTCTCTCGGCGATACATCACGAGCATCCGGCAGAGACAGATGTTCCTGCCCTAGAACATCTTACCGGCACATCAACTCCTCTATTCATCCGGGCCGCACCACTCCCAAGAGTAGTGGCCGTCACCCGGAGTCTCCTCCTCGCCGCACGTCTTCGCCGACGTCGAAGTCATGCACGGCGGCATCCTCTCGAAAAACCACATAGAGCAAAGCCCCGAGCAACTAGAGCTCAGCAAGACCGACCCGTCAAAGTGGCCATCTACAGCCGACTCCTAGACATGCAAAGGCCAGGGGGATAGGATACATATAAGCTCTAAGCCGGCCTACAAGTAAATCCTTACTTTCAACTTTTAGCAGCTTTAATTAAGTTGCTCAAAGAATAAATTTAATTTGCACTAAGCTATTGCATTACATGTTTCCAAACAAGTAATTAAGCAATACAGCAAATTAATCAAACCATCATCCTCGATGTTCCTCTTCTTACTACGTTCCGGCGGACGAGATAAGTGGTACTCGCATCGTGAGGGGCAGCGATTCGAATCGATTTACATCCCGCAGAGAAACCTGACCGCACGTCACATACGCGCTTCCCGTAAGCCGCATGAGACAACCTTTCCCAGCCGGCACCGTAGTGTTAGTCGGGCCTAGCTCCCCGAGAAGGGTCTCCCATGCGATGCCGTCCCGTACGTCATCCATGAGTAGAGTGCTCCCTTCTCTCCTCCCAAATTCCTGCCAAGTAACCAAGGGAGTAGGGTATCTCTCTAACATACAAGCAACCATCGGTACGTCGGTTTACTCGGGCCCATCAACACCAAGCATGCAAGCAAGACGTTCAAACTTATCCACATGGGCCGGACACGACGCGGTCCTTGTGTGCACGTACGGGGCTACAACCTTGAAGACTCTTTCACTCCTTCACTTTCCACCTAGTTGCCCGTCCGGCCTCCAATTTCCATTCTCATCATGATACTCAAGCATCGTGTCCAAAAAGTGATTGTCCTATCTACGAGTGGTCTCCGTACCACTCGACGGATCATCGCCTCTATTTAAGCAAGCATCTAGCGTAGGGTGATCGAACCAGGGTAAATAGAATCCTACCGCATGTTAGGGTTTTCATCACAACTCCCGTAGACCTAATGCACAAAACAGATCCTACAAGCATAGTGATGAAGATAAAATACTTAATTAAAAGGTTGTGCACCGGGCTTGCCTTGAGCTTGACCCCGAGTAGCTGGGTCAACAACAGCAGCAACTTCTCGGCTCCTCCTCGCTGGTCACCACGTTCACCACCGCAGCCTACATGATGCAAGGGTGATGTGTAAAATTTGATGAAATCATGACATTGAGTATTTTACGGAATACGTGCAGATTTCATCAATTACATGCAATTCATGAGTATAAATTAACTTGGTGTCCGGCGAGGTGAAAATGATTTAAGGTGATTACTTAATTTAATCTCCTTCATCAACTCCCATGAAGCATTTAAATCATTATCGCATGTGCAGGAAAGTAATTCATTAATCCTAACAAAAGCTAGGTAAAATAGCAATTAAATTGCCCCTGGTCCTTGAGCACATGCTATGGATAATAATCGAACTAAGCTTCATAAATTGGGGTAATTAAATGATTAATCAAGCCCTAATCTTGAATTTCCAAAAAGGAAATTAGCTCATTTAATTTGCTTCTGATAATGTAAATCTAACTGCTCCATTAAGTAGTACAGGTCTCAAGGAGTCCAACAAAATTTAGTTTGCAATTTTTGGAGGTCTAGAACTCCGTATATGAATTTTCTAGGTTTAAAAGGATTTCTGAACTATTTACGAAAATGCCATTGCGTATAATTAAAAAAAAATAATCCCGCGCGGGGTGCCACACAGGGGATCACACGCGCTCCGGATCTGGGTGTGGCCGTGGCCACACCGGATCCCGGCCGTGTGATCCAGCCTCGTGGCCCCGACGGCTCCGACCGGAGCGGGCGGCGCGGCCGGCCGAGCATCGCGGCGGCGTGCTCATGCCCGCGGCGGGGCCTAGGGTTGCTCTAAGCGATGTGGCGAGCACGGTGGTAGGGTCGGGTTGGCGGGGCGCTCACCGGAGCTTGTCTGGACGGCGAGGGGCGGCGGTGGCGGGGTGCGACGAGGCCGCTCGCCTCCGGTGGAGGTCCGAGGAGGTCGGGGCTGGGTCGGCGAGCACCACGGGGACACGGGCTTCGACGCGCGCAGGGTCGGTGGAGGATGAGCTCGAGCGGAGTGGGCCGTCGACGGTGGGGTGGCGGTCGGCCGGAGTTAAGCGGTGGGGAAAAGCTCACCGCCGAGCAGCTCGCCTCGCGAGGGAGAGGGGGAAGGGGTCGTGGAGGGGCGCAACACTAGCGCGCACCCGTCGGAGCGATGCGGAGTGAGAGGAGCTCACCGGAGGCGGCGAACCGGGCTGCGGCGCCGTCGGTGGCCGGGGTGGGGTCGCCGGAGCAAAACTCGAAATGTGGCTCGGTGTGCTCGCGCAAAAGGAGTGCTATTGCTTGCGAAAAAAGGGGGGTAGTGTGGCGGTGCTCGTGCCGGGCTCGGCCGGTCGCGGTGGTCGGCGTCGGCCGGAGCGGCGAGCTCGAGCGGGCGGAGCGGGGTGGTTCGGCGCGGAGTGAGAGAGGAAGGGGAATGGAGAAGGGGGGTGTTCCGACCGGGGGTAAGGGGGACCGGGGTGGTCGGCCGGTCGGGTGGGGCGGTCAGTGGCCCGTGCGCCACGCGGCCGGCGGCGTACGGCGCGGCCGTGCGCCGCGCGCGCCCGTGCGCCGCACAGGGTGGCCGACAAGCGGGCCCCACCGAAGATGCTTTTCATTTTCCCGAATTATCGATCCGTGGCAAAAGCTCCAATTGGAAATTCAAAAACGTGGTCTTCCCGGGTCTGAAAATTAAAACTTATATTTTTCCTGGATAGTACAACTCTAGAAAGTGACATGCACGAAGAGTTTACTCCAAAATCTTTTCTGGATAAATTCTGAAAATTCCGAGAAAAGGCTTAAATGCTAAGTTTGTCTGATTTATTTGGGGTACCAAACCTTGATGAAATCCAGTGGGGTTTTGACCTATATTTTTCATTTGACATGCCCTACAACATATATTTTTGGTTGACCATACTTATATGGTAGGAATTTGAGTTGTAGTTCAAACCAAAGTGTTTTTGAATTTATTCGGCACCCAAAACACTTTGCATGTCAATGAAATTTCTTGGGTAGGTCAATCTAGTCCTGAGATTAGTTTTAAAAATGCTAACTCAAAACATTTGGACACGGAGTGTCACAGCCCTCCCCTTAAAGAAATCTCGTCCCGAGATTAAGCTTAAGTAAGGAGGAGGCGGTTTATGTACCTCCGGGTTCGAGCGAAAGCTTCGGGTGGTGAGTGCGAAGAAAATCTTCTGATTCCCACGTAGCTTCCTCGCGGGGTGGTGACTCCACCGAACCTTGAAGAACTTCCGAGCGCCATTTCGGGTAACTCTTTCCTTTGTATCGACAATCTTGACCGGCCGCTCGGAATAGGTCAAATCGGGCTGCAATGGTACCACTTCATCCAGCACTCGGTCAACGGGTGCTTTGAGACACTTCTTCAGCTGCGAGACATGGAAGACGTCATGCACACCGGCGAGCGTGTCGGTAATTCAAGCTTGTAAGCAACGGCACCACATCCGGCAACAACGGGGTAGGGCCCGATGTAGCGAGGTGAGAGCTTGCCTCTCACGCCAAACCTTTGTACACCCTTGGTCGGTGAGACTCGAAGGTACACAAGGTCACCCACTTGGAACTCAAGTGGTCGGCGTCTCTTATCCGCGTAGCTCTTTTGCCTTGATTTTGCTCGCCTTGAGGTTTGTTTGGATTTCCAATACTCGCTCCTCGCCTTGTTGCACAAGTTCTCGCCCAAAGATGGTCCTCTCTCCGGACTCGGACCAGCTGAGTGGAGTACGACATCGGCGACCATAGAGAGCCTCAAACGGTGCCATCTTAATGCTCTCTTGGTAGCTATTGTTGTAAGCAAACTCGCCAAAGGTAAGCATTCATCCCATTTCTTGTCGTGATCCGTAACATAGGCTCTCAACATGTCTTCCAATATCTGATTTACTCTCTCCGTTTGCCCATCGATCCGTGGGTGATAAGCCGAGCTTCGAATCAATTTCGTTCCTAGGGAAGCATGAAGTTGCTCCCGTAAACGTCCCACAAACCGTGATCCTCGATCGAAATGATTGTCCTAGGTACACCATGCAAACACACGATCCGCTCAATGTACAACCGGGCATACCTAGGTGTTCGGTAGCGTGTGCTCACCGGTATGAAATGTGCCACTTTGGTCAATCGATCGACGATCACCCAAATAGAATCAAACTTCCGGACCGTGGTAGGCAAGCCAACAATAAAGTCCATGCTGATGTCATCCCATTTCCAAGATGGTACGCCGAGTGGCTGCAACGGCCCTGGCGGGTCTCAAATGATCAGCCTTGACCCGACGACAAGTGTCACACTCAGCGACGTAACGAGCAATCTCTCTTTTCATCCTTGTCCACCAATACTTCGTCCTAAGATCATGGTACATCTTATTGCTGCCGGGATGCATAGCATACTTGGCTAGGTGAGCCTCATCCAATATCTTCTTACGTAGCTCAGAACTTTCGGCACCACAATGCGGTCTTTGAACCAAACGACTCCCGCGTCGTCCTCACGGAAACATGCCACTTGCCTATCTCCCTCTTTTATCCTCCTCTTGAGATGGGCAATGCAGGTATCAGCTTTTTGCGCTTCTACCACTTCGTCGCGCAAGGTGGGTATCAATGCCAAGTTGTAGAGCGACCCGTGGGGCACAACTTGGATGTAATGCCCATCCGCGATCGACCGAGTGGCCTCGAAGGAGGTTACAATGTGCCTTCCTCGCCGAGTGCATCTCGCCACGACATTTGCCTTGCCAGGGTGGTAGTGCACTTCCAACTCATAGTCCTTAATCAATTCCAACCAGCGGCGCTGCCTCATGTTCAGATCATCTTGAGTGAATATGTACTTCAAGCTCTTGTGATCGGTGTAGATGCGAACGAGATTACCCAACGTATAATGCCGCCACACCTTCGTAGCGAGTACAACCGCCGCTAACTCAAGATCGTGAGTAGGATAATTCTGCTCGTGCTTCCCGAGTTGCCCGGAAGTGTAAGCAACTACTCGGCCTTCCCGCATGAGAACTCCACCCAAACCTCCGCCCGATGCGTCGCGTAAAACATCAAAGGGCTTCTCCAGGTTCGGCCGTGCTAGCACTCGGCGTATGTCAACAATTTCTTCAAAGTCTCAAAGGCTTCCCGACAAGCCGGACTCCACTCAAACTTCTTTTCCTTCTTCAAAAGCTCGGTCATAGGTTTGGCAATCTTGGAGAAGTTCGGGATGAACCTCCGATAATAACCAGCCAAGCCTAGGAAACTCGCGAATCCGTGGTACCGATTTCGGAGCTTTCCAATTAAGCACGTCCCGCACTTTGCTTGGATCCACAGTATATGCCTTCCTCCGAAATGACGTGACCCAAGAATGGAACTTTCTTAAGCCAGTAATTCACACTTGCTGAATTTAGCATACAACCGGTGATCTCGCAATCTTTGGAGAACAATGCGAAGATGCTCGGCATGCTCTTCCTCGGACTTGGAATACACCAGGATGTCATCAATAAAGACCACCACAAACTTGTCAAGCTCGGGCATGAATACCGAATTCATAAGATACATGAAGTGTGCCGGTGCATTGGTCAACCCAAAAGACATCACCAAATACTCATACAAAGCCGTACCGTGTAGAGAAGGTCTGTCTTAGGCACATCTTCAGCCCCGATCTTGATCTCGATGATAACCCGAGCGCAAATCAACCTTCGAAAATACCTTAGCTCCCATCAACCGATCAAACAAAATATCAATGCGAGGCAATGGATACTTGTTCTTGATCGTGACCGCATTGAGGGGTCGGTAATCCACACATAAGCGCAAAGTCTTGTCCTTCTTCTTGACAAATAGAGCCGGACATCCCCAAGGTGAGGAACTAGGTCTCGATGTAACCTTTGTCCAATAGTTCCTTCAATTGTTCCTTCAACTCGCTAATTCCTTGGGTGCCATTTTGTAAGGTCTTTTTGAGATCGGAGCCGTGCCTCGGCTGCAACTCAATCTTGAACTCAATATCCCCGTCCGGAGGCATTCCCGAAGATCCTCAGGAAACACATCAGAAACTCATGGACAATTGGGATATCGGTCGACCTCGACAATAGCTTGGTGTACCGCTGGAGTACAATTCTAGGATAGGTCGCCGAAGAACGTCCCGACCATGCAATGGGGAATTCAAGTTGACGGTGAAAGCGTCTATGTCCAACACGGCCTTGTGGTATTTCATCCACATCATACCCAATATCACATCTATATTACCGCCAGGAAGAACAATGCAATCTGTGGGGTATACCTTAGTCTCAAGGGTGACCGGTGCCCATCTAACCTCGTCTCTAGCGGTGATCCGACCACTAGCCGACTTTATCAAATATGATGAACTCATCGTGCTACGGCATAACCCAAACTTTTCCACAAACATGCTACCGATAAAATTATGCGATGCTCCGTAATCAAATAATACGAGGGCAGGATGATCTCGAACAGAAAACATACCAGCCATCACAGGAGCGTCGTCCGAATCTCCTCGGAGACGTGTAATTCACACGCCCGTCTTCGCCGGGGCTCGGTTGTTGTTCCCGCGCTGCTGATTGGGAGCATTGCCCCGCCGCCGATAGGGGCAATCCCTAATAAAGTGTCCCGGGCGGCCACATCCAAAGCAAGGTGCTCCGGGTGGTGGCGGACGGTTCCCTCGCAGCATTCTCGAGCAGGACGGGGTGCCGGAGCACGCCGTCCCATCGGCTGCCGCCGCGGGGGCCTCTCGCTGCGGTGGGGGCCTCTCGTGGGGGTGCCGACCGACGCGGCGCCACCATAGGCCGAGAGCGGTAGCGCTGTCCGGAGGGGTCGGTGTAGATCATGCGATACTTGACCGGGGGTGGGTTGGATGGCCCCGTGGCACTCGCGGATCTCTTCTTCTCCGCCTCGGACCCCGCGGTAGCCCTCTTCAGCCGAGGATGGCATTGTTCACAAACTCCGAGAAGCTACCCGCCATATTGAGGGTAAGGCGGTCCCGCAACTCAGCCGCCGAGTCCCTCCATGAAGCGATCCTTGCGCTTCCGGTCGTTGTCCACCAGCTCGGGGCATAGAGCGCCGCCCGGTTGAACCGCCGGGTGTACTCGTGGACGCCGCGGCCTCCCCGGGTGAGAGCCATGAACTCCCTCGCCTTCCGACGCATCACACCCGCCGGTATGAAATGAGCGCGGAAGATCCTCTTGAAGTCCTCCCGTGTGGTCTGCGTGCCGGCGGCCGTAGTGGCCAGGTGGGTAGCCCACCAAGCACTAGCAGCGCCCTCCACCGCCGCGTAGCAAAGAGCGTCTTCTCGCACATCGGTGCAGTGGAGCAGTCCAAACTTGGACTCGGTGAGACGGATGAAGTCCTCCGCCCTCATCGGCTCGCCGGAGCCGTCGTACTCGGGGCTGGGTACCCAGGAACTCCTGGTATGAGGCCTCCCGCGGCGCCGCGTCGCGGTTCTCGGCGCCCGCGGTTGCCGTCCCCGGCAGGTACCTGCCGACGGAGTTCCCGCAGAACTCGTTCGCCGCTCGCTGATTATCGCGCATAGCCGCGAAAACCGGGCCATCATGTCCATAGGGTTAGGGACAGGTGGCGGTGGTGGTGCTTCGTCTCCCGCACCTTGGGCCGAGCTTCGGGCCTCTCGCCATGGAGATCATTGGTGTTGCGCGTTCTCACCATTCTGCCAAGCAAAATCGCGAAACCCATTAATCCAGCTTGATTCGCAAAAGAATACTCATTGCCATAGGGTAACCAAACGTGCAATTAAATAAACCAACAGCAGTAGCAAAACCAATGTAGTAATGCGGCATTTTGCGTAATGAGAAACATCATCATTCAACACATCACACCGCATCAACATAGATCAAAGTTGCACCATAGTTCAATACATCATCGTCAACACCATAGTACGATCACGTTTCCGCTAAACAAGTTCCGATTACAACCAAAGGGAAAACAAGATACAAGCAGGGAGATCGGTCGCTACTCCCTACAGCCGCGCACTAAGGTGCCGCTCAATCCTCCTCCGCATCGTCGTTGTCCTCAAGCTGCTCTCCCCGACGGAGGAACAAGGTTACCCGAGGTCCCGGTCCACGCGGTCCATACGCGGTGAGGAAACGTAAGTAGCGGGCGTCGGCTGCGTCTCGAGCCGCTGCTGCCTCGTCTCGGGCCCGAGCCGTAGTCCGCACCTCCCGCTGCAGATTAGCCACCGTAGTCCGCTGCTGCCGGAGCTGTCCACGCAGAGGCCGCGTTCTCCGCGGTGAGTGAGGTGACCTGCTGGTCCCGCCGGACAACTCTAGCCTCACTCGTCTCATGGCTCCCATGAGAAGGCTCACCTCGCGGTTCCGATACTCGTGTTGCCGAAACAGGACGTCCGCATAGCACGCGGTGTTTGCCAGCATTGGGTTGAAGTGGGGTGTACCGGGGTCACTCAACACCGCCATGCGGCGTCTCCAGCCGGCCGTCGTAGGGGTCACCGACCGGTAGGTAGAGGTAAGGTGTCCCTACAAGGTCAGGTGCGTGAAGCTCACAAAGCCTCGGTGAGAGCTGCCGCCGCTGCCAAGTCCCATGCGCTCGAAGATCGCGAGGCCCGTCGTGGTCACCATCCACGACTCCCGGCGTGGAGGTACCGCCTTGCCCGGCACAACCACGTGCATGGTACAAGTGAGCATTCCTCGCTCCAAGAACTCCTTCCCTACGTAAGCGTGGGGCTCGGTGTATCCCAACGTCCGCATGGCCTCGCCATAGCATCGCAGGTAAACCGCCGCGGTGCGAGCAATCAGACCACATCCAACCGTTGTCCAAAATCTCAACGTTATCGGCCATCCGTAAGGAAACAAGATTCCCACAACCAATAAACGACTCGCGATAAGGTATGAACATTTAAAAGAAAGAAACATCGTATGGAAATAAATACATCACAAAGCTCCCAACTAGCACAAAAGTGCCACAATTTCCATAACATCCATTAGTTCATACAACCATTTCCATCTAGCCATACAAACACACTCACACCTCCAAATATCCCTCACTAGATGGTACTACTCGATTTAGTCCAGCTATCGAGCATCAAAATAATCTGCTACTAGCCGCCGCTAGCCTATTCCCAACACCCTCCCGCTGAAGGAGGTTACTCCTACGGGTCGTCGACGTCGGACACGTCGTCGTGCGGTGGAGGTGGTGCCAGGGCAGCCTGCAACTGCTGCTGCAACTGCGCGACCTGCTGCTCCAACGTCTGAATGTTGTGGAGCTGCTCCCGCTCCAACCGCTGTGCAACCATCAGAGTTGGTCCGGAGGTGGTGGATATAGTGCTCCTGCTGAGCCACTGCGCGCTGCGGCCCACCAACTGCCGGCGTGCCTCATCGCGCTCACGGGTGCGGTCGTCCCTCTCCTCGCCGAAGCTCGTCTCGCTCCTCCAGCAAGAGGTTACGCTGCACCAACAGGGCATCCCTCTCACGGATGAGGTCATCACGCTCACCCGTGACTCTCGCGACCTCCCGAGTCTTGCTTTGCAGACCCCGGATCGCGCCGGAGCGCTCCCGTGCAAGGATATCCAAGCGCTCCCGCCGCTCGCGACGTACTAGGGACAACTCGGTCACACGGTCTCGAAGGCGCGTAGCCAGCGCGTCCGCGTCCCGGTGGATCCGTAACGCCTCGCGAGCGTAGCGTGCGACGCCATGGTAACCCAACTCCGTGCGGCCAATCCTCCCGAGACGGCGTTCGACTACCTCATCGAAGTAGTCAAGTGTCGGGATCAGCTCGAAGGGGGTGCCGTACAAGGAGTCTCTCGTGAGAGGTCACAAACTCTGACAAAATGAACTGAGCTATCTTAGCTCGGCCCTCGGTAGGTGTCCTTGGAGAACACTTGGTACTCCGTGAACCCTTCCCTGCTCGTCGGGGTGGTGAGCAACCTCCGCCTTCACCTTGTGAAAGGCGACCCCAGAAACTCGATCACGCTGGGTGAAGTACAGCGGGGGCTGGGTGTGTCCAAGAGTCTCCAACAGCGCCCACAGCAAACCGGGGAAGTCTCCGTCAAGGCCTCCTCCCCGGCGGACCACGTGCTGTCAGCGTGCTCGCGGTTGGGCTCACTGTCGGACGGCATCTGCGAAGGGTAAGAAACAAATTTTTCCCACGTAAGCATGATGCACTGAAAGAAAGGATTCTTAATCAAAAGCATCAAGTGAGCAAGCAAAAGATGATGGTGAACAAAGGGCAAATATCCTCCACTAGACCAAATCCTGTCCCGGCGATCCAACGCCGTACAGTCAACAAAACTGTATATTTTAGCACAGGAAACGATAGAATTGGTCCTTCCTTATACTAACAATAATTTAGATCATCATCTCAGCTTTCCATCGGGTATTTAACCACCTCATTCCGCTAATCGAGCGAAAAGTTATGGGTGTTACCCGCCAGACTATCCATTCTGATCGGTAATCTGTACAGCGAGTAGTAACTGACCAAAACCGGCCAGCTCGGTTCGAAACTGGTCCTCCAAATGAATACAAAAGCTGGAACCCATGTTTCAACCTTTCCAAGTAGTACAAGATCACCCGTACTCAACCAATGAGCACCAATATATGGTCAAAATGGTACCGATATACGATTCTGAAAACAGAGTTGAGGTAGTTTCAGTTCAGAGGGAGGAATCCGAGATTTTCGACCCTGCAACCTCAAAACCAGTCTTTCCTCAGACTACCAAAGTTGTAGCTCGTGATTCAAGCTTTCCAGAAAGTGCTCATTTGCCTTATTCCGACAATCGAGCTGGGAGTTATGGGGAAAACCAACCAGGCTGTCGTTCTGAAAACAGACACAGCACCTCTGAACAAAGCAGAGCATAACTCCCTCTCCCTGGATCCAAACTTCCCCAAACCACGTCCAAAAATTAGTTGACTTCATTAAGTTTTCAGAACATCTGGAATTACTCAAATCCAAGATTCGAGCAAAAAGTTATGGATTTTCTTTGCTTAGCGAGTTTCTGAAATTTCTGAGATTATAAAAATTCAGATTTTAGGTTTGCCATTTTTATCATGAATGCACCTTAGCCATCCTATTCGTCCTCACCACGAAAGAAGCAAAAATTTATACCGTCTCAACGGTGTACGCATTTCGGGGTGGCAACCCGTACTCAATCACGTAAGTCAGTCTAAATTATCGACTCACACCTACTAGCGTTGTTATGTACCCGCAGAAGATTCATTCCGAAACAAGACATCAAATTCAAAAGAAACTACAAAAATAAGCACAGCTTCTACAAGTAACGATCCATAAAGAGGATCGCCTCGTGGTATGCCACGAGCCAACATTGTCCCGTATTCTCCGTCCGCGGGCACGGACCGCTAATTTAAATGCAGACATACCCGAGCCACAGCCGTAGATGCAAGTAATTAAACAATCATAACCCAGGGTTAGCATTGCCACCGTTACAACTATTATAGTCCTTACGGGCACGTCCTCACACGATAACGTCCTAGTTTTCGAAAATAGGCTGCTTAAGGTGTTGTAATATCCCCAAGACGGCTCGATACCACGCCGTGACGGACCCGCCTCACGAAGAGGCGTTTCCATCTCCAGGATCATCATGGGTGGCATCACGCGCCGTGATACCCGATATTACAACATACAAACATAAGCATAAAACAATGAATATAAGTACAAGTCTTACATTCATCCCAAGCACAAATGTACATCGTAGTCTCGAAACATCGAAGCTAATAAGTTTGGAAATTAACTAAACAAATGGAAGCAATTAAGATACAATCGCTCTCTCGGCGATACATCACGAGCATCCGGCAGAGACAGATGTTCCTGCCCTAGAACATCTTACCGGCACATCAACTCCTCTATTCATCCGGCCGCACCACTCCCAAGAGTAGTGGCCGTCACCCGGAGTCTCCTCCCCGCGCACGTCTCGCCGACGTCGAAGTCATGCACGGCGGCATCCTCTCGAAAAACCACATGGAGCAAAGCCCCGAGCAACTAGAGCTCAGCAAGATCGACCCGTCAAAGTGGCCATCTACAGCCGACTCCTAGACATGCAAAGGCCAGGGGGATAGGATACATATAAGCTCTAAGCTGGCCTACAAGTAAACCCTTACTTTCAACTTTTAGCAGCTTTAATTAAGTTGCTCAAAAGAATAAATTTAATTTGCACTAAGCTATTGCATTACATGTTTCCAAACAAGTAATTAAGCAATACAGCAAATTAATCAAACCATCATCCTCGATGTTCCTCTTCTTACTACGTTCCGGCGGACGAGATAAGTGGTACTCGCATCGTGAGGGGCAGCGATTCGAATCGATTTACATCCCGCAGAGAAACCCGACCGCACGTCACATACGCGCTTCCCGTAAGCCGCATGAGACAACCTTTCCCAGCCCAAGCACCGTAGTGTTAGTCGGCCTAGCTCCCCCGAGAAGGGTCCTCATGCGATGCCGTCCCGTACGTCATCCATGAGTAGAGTGCTCCCTTCTCTCCTCCCAAATTCCTGCCAAGTAACCAAGGGAGTAGGGTATCTCTCTAACATACAAAGAACCATCGGTACGTCGGTTTATC
Source organism: Chloris gayana (assembly GCA_031894775.1). Lineage (NCBI taxonomy): Eukaryota > Viridiplantae > Streptophyta > Magnoliopsida > Poales > Poaceae > Chloris > Chloris gayana. The sequence goes on from JAUNZO010000624.1 coordinate 204,475, forward strand.
GGGCCCATCAACACCAAGCATGCAAGCAAGACGTTCAAACTTATCCACATGGGCCGGACACGACGCGGTCCTTGTGTGCACGTACGGGCTACAACCTTGAAGACTCTTTCACTCCTTCACTTTCCACCTAGTTGCCCGTCCGGCCTCCAATTTCCATTCTCATCATGATACTCAAGCATCGTGTCCAAAAAGTGATTGTCCTATCTACGAGTGGTCTCCGTACCACTCGACGGATCATCGCCCTATTTAAGCAAGCATCTAGCGTAGGGTGATCGAACCAGGGTAAATAGAATCCTACCGCATGCTAGGGTTTTCATCACAACTCCCGTAGACCTAATGCACAAAACAGTCCTACAAGCATAGTGATGAAGATAAAATACTTAATTAAAAGGTTGTGCACCGGGCTTGCCTTGAGCTTGACCCCGAGTAGCTGGGTCAACAACAAGCAGCAACTTCTCGGCTCCTCCTCGCTGGTCACCACGTTCACCACCGCAGCCTACATGATGCAAGGGTGATGTGTAAAATTTGATGAAATCATGACATTGAGTATTTTACTGAATACGTGCAGATTTCATCAATTACATGCAATTCATGAGTATAAATTAACTTGGTGTCCGACGAGGTGAAAATGATTTAAGGTGATTACTTAATTTAATCTCCTTCATCAACTCCCATGAAGCATTTAAATCATTATCGCATGTGCAGGAAAGTAATTCATTAATCCTAACAAAAGCTAGGTAAAATAGCAATTAAATTGCCCCTGGTCCTTGAGCACATGCTATGGATAATAATCGAACTAAGCTTCATAAATTGGGGTAATTAAATGATTAATCAAGCCCTAATCTTGAATTTCCAAAAAGGAAATTAGCTCATTTAATTTGCTTCTGATAATGTAAATCTAACTGCTCCATTAAGTAGTACAGGTCTCAAGGAGTCCAACAAAATTTAGTTTGCAATTTTTGGAGGTCTAGAACTCCGTATATGAATTTTCTAGGTTTAAAAGGATTTCCGAACTATTTACGAAAATGCCATTGCGTATAATTAAAAAAAATAATCCCGCGCGGGTGCCACACAGGGATCACACGCGCTCCGGATCTGGTGTGGCCGTGGCCACACCGGATCCCTGGTCGTGTGATCCAACTCGTGGCCCCGACGGCTCCGACCGGAGCGGGCGGCGCGGCCGGCCGGAGCATGCGCGGCGGCGTGCTCATGCCCGGCGGGGCCTAGGGTTGCTCTAAGCGATGTGGCGAGCACGGTGGTAGGGTCGGGTTGGCGGGCGCTCACCGGAGCTTGTCTGGACGGCGAGGGGCGGCGGTGGCGGGTGCGACGAGGCCGCTCTGCCTCCGGTGGAGGTCCGAGGAGGTCGGGGCTGGGTCGGCGAGCACCACTGGGACACGGGCTTCGACTGGCGCAGGGTCGGTGGAGGATGAGCTCGAGCGGAGTGGGCCGTCGACGGTGGGGTGGCGGTCGGCCGGAGTTAAGCTGTGGGGAAAGCTCACCGCCGAGCAGCCTCGCCCGCGAGGGAGAGGGGGAAGGGGTCGTGGAGGGGCGCAACACTAGCGCGCACCCGTCTGAGCGATGCGGAGTGAGAGGAGCTCACCGGAGGCGGCGAACCGGGCTGCGGCGCCGTCGGTGGCCGGGGTGGGGTCGCCGGAGCAAAACTCGAAATGTGGCTCGGTGTGCTCGCGCAAAAGGAGTGCTATTGCTTGCGAAAAAAGGGGGGTAGTGTGGCGGTGCTCGTGCCGGGCTCGGCCGGTCGCGGTGGTCGGCGTCGGCCGGAGCGGCGAGCTCGAGCGGGCGGAGCGGGGTGGTTCCGGCGCGGAGTGAGAGAGGAAGGGGAATGGAGAAGGGGGGTGTTCCGACCGGGGTAAGGGGGACCGGGTGGTCGGCCGGTCGGGTGGGGCGGTCAGGGCCCGTGCGCCACGCGGCCGGCGGCGCACGGCGCGGCCGTGCGCCGCGCGCGCCCGTGCGCCGCACAGGGTGGCCGACAGGCGGGCCCCACCGAAGATGCTTTTCATTTTCCCGAATTATCGATCCGTGGCAAAAGCTCCAATTGGAAATTCAAAAACGTGGTCTTCCTGGGTCTGAAAATTAAAACTTATATTTTTCCTGGATAGTACAACTCTAGAAAGTGACATGCACGAAGAGTTTACTCCAAAATCTTTTCTGGATAAATTCTGAAAATTCCGAGAAAAGGCTTAAATGCTAAGTTTGTCTGATTTATTTGGGGTACCAAACCTTGATGAAATCCAGTGGGGTTTTGACCTATATTTTTCATTTGACATGCCCTACAACATATATTTTTGGTTGACCATACTTATATGGTAGGAATTTGAGTTGTAGTTCAAACCAAAGTGTTTTTGAATTTATTCGGCACCCAAAACACTTTGCATGTCAATGAAATTTCTTGGGTAGGTCAATCTAGTCCTGAGATTAGTTTTAAAAATGCTAACTCAAAACATTTGGACACGGAGTGTCACA